>ML776813.1:178391-203179 GCA_009831015.1 Picea engelmannii
GGTTAATTCCCTAAGTCAACTTATGTCCCCTCAAAATCACCAAAAAGGTAATTTAATGTTCACTTTTGCCAAAAGTGACATTATGCATTTTAACCAAAGTCAAAGTACAAATAGACATAAAGTACTAGGACAAAGTGCCAAATAACTTTTCCACATGTGCTAAGGAGGAAAAACACATGGGGAACACCTCCTCAGGTACTAAACTCAACACTCCATATGCCATGTGTAATGTTTCCCACTAATAAACCCAACAATTCAAAATTTTCTTTTTCTTAACCCTACAGCCTGAGTGGGCCTAATGGTTAAGAGCATGTGTTTTCTCCTAAGAGGTCACAAGTTCAAATTCAGAGGGGGGTACAATATGTATACCTCTATAGACTTTACCAGTCAAATCGCTTGACGGAGGGGGGTCCTTGTCCCACAAACAAGGGGGTCTCATACACCAAATTGGTGTCTAGCTTGGCCGTGACCTTAAAATTAGATTATTATTATTATAATTACAACAATTCCAATAAACATGAATGCAACTAATTAAACATACATATAGCAACATGTAGTTTCTCAAAAACACAGAGTTTATGCACAATGATATAAACCCATAAATAAAACATTCATCTTTTAAATCAAATGCGCAACTGGCTGCAGAGGACGGATGTTCCGCCCAACCATAGACTTGTTGCTCCAAATCTCAACAGCAAGTCACCCCCGAGTTGGGGCTAGGAATCCACAAGAAAGGGTGTCTCCTAAGGGTGTCTACTATCCACTTACAACAAGCTAGTTTCCTACATGCATCCTAATCCACCAGCTCTCTTCTCCACAACCTGCACAACCCAAGGATTGGGATCCCCTTCTCTGCTACATAGTCGCTCAAGCTATCCCCTTTCCCTCCAGGGCTCCAGCATAGGTTGTCTAGGAATCTCTCTTGCTGGTAACTCTAGGGAATTACAGCCGCAACAACAAACTCCCAGCAACAATTCAATTGCTTTGCACAACAAAAATCACTCTACAGGCTTAAAAACATGTGTCTTCATGCATTTTTCCAGCTCCAAATAGCTAGCACACATGCCCACTATGGTTGCTTTCAAGCTCCAACACCCTGCACTCTCTTGCTGTCCCAAAAAGTGCCTATAAAAACTACCCTCTTTTCCCATGCAAATTTCCTTCCCCCCCAAGCCAATTGACTCTCACTCTCTCTAATGTTGATTGTACTTCAGCCCCATGCTCCCAATAACTATGGGATGTGACTCCTCACCACCCACCCTCTTATATGTATTTAGTGATTGGGCTCTCATACACTCAAGAGAAAAATTAGAAGGTTTACTCAAAACAATAATTTAGGAAAAGGTTTGGGATTTAAGACACATGAATAACCCCCCCCCCGGTCCTTTTAGATCCCTCATCTCTTGTGGAAAACTTATCCCCCATGACTCTATCCATGTCCATCTGCAGCTGACATCATGTTTTATTTTATTATTTTTGATATAAAATGTTTGCATATTACATCGCTTAGCCCACAACCATATATCAGATTTACATTATGCATCGTTAATCTGGGAATTAAAAATGGGAATGTTACACCATGTCATAAAGATGTCCAACCAACCTAAGAGAGTGCGCCCTGGAGAAGTGTGCCAATCTCTCTAAGAAACAATATAATAATACATGCCTTGAGAATCATGCCCAAGAAGGGGGACACTCCACAATGAAGTCTCAACCAACTCGAAGTAACCACTCCAAGTGTGAAAAGGAAGCCAATGAGGTAGGGCGCCCAAGTTGTTAACCTTAATTTGGATAATTTAGATTAATTTAACCATTCAATAGTTAAATCATCCTCAACATGTGTGCACAAAGGTTAATGCTCAAATATAACCACATTCCCCCTCCAAATAGTCACCAATAACTTAAATCGCCATGAAAATGAGTCCAATGAGGGGTGCACTCTAATAAAGTGTTGTATCATGTAAATACAAAATGTTCTCTCTAGCAAACCCCACCATGATAATAACAAAACATAAATTCCAACCTATAAGATGCACCACCACCAAGGGATTATTACATAAAAAATCATCATTGAACCTTAGGAAAAGGTTATATCACTATCAAATCATATGCAATAACCCCCTTCTAACTCAAACTTATAAAAAGTACATCCATGAGGGTAATAACATCATCAAACATAACCTCCCTTAGGTGATGTCTAGCAAATGTTCGATCATTAAGTTATATCATCTAGGAAATCCCAAAAAGGAAACATGAATCATCCCACCATAGTAACATTATAAGAGAAAGGGACATAACAAAGTGCCAACCCTTCCAATCATCAAGTGTGTCTCTTATCAAACATCTAACACATGAGGACCATGTAGAACACCCCACACTAAGTCACTAGGTGACATCAACATCATGAAACATCTACCTCCCACCACCATCATCTCACCCCTTGGGGGGCTAGAACCATCATCCATGAACAAGGTGTAGCACATCCAAGATAAGAAAGTATACCAAAACCACACCAAATATGAGATAACATGCTCCAAGATATCAACAAATATGTACCAAGGGGTGATCAACAAGGCAAGCACATGCTAGAAGACCACCAAATCAATAAGCACAATTATCCAACAAATGAGAAGTGAAAACTCCCCCAACCAAAGACCTCCATCAAATGATATGATACCATGAAGAGAAAGGGCTCCATGAAGATGAATCACCCGAGTTGGTCTAAAAGCTCCAAAGAATTAGTAGCAAATCTTCATCAATGCGATAAAATTCACAATATGGAACCTCATACAATATGAGTTGTAATAGACTGACATATCCATATCTTCAAAAAATACCAAAGGAGGGTTGATGTGCAATTATGCACTAGAGTGGTACCTCTTTGAGCTTGATGGCACTAGTGCCTTGCCTCCTCCAAATAGATCGAGGGCTACTGTGTAGCCACAAAATCGACCACTTACATTATACTCTTTCAAATTTCTTGCTTGAAGGCTTCTTCCTCTTGTTTCAATTTGTTCAAAGTCCTATATCGAACCACCAGTCTCCAACAATGCTACTATCTTTTCCTCAAGTTTAGCTTGCGTAATGGAGTTTTTCTTGTCTCTATCTTGAAGCTGCCATCAAAATTCACATATAGCATAATACATTTTCTCCATACTGATTTGCAAACTCCTCAGGGTTAGAGAAGTTTGTTTAGATGAGCTTGTCGAGTGACTATGTTGTTGCATAAATGATCTAAATCATTCCTTGGATTTAAATGTATCATTTTGTTGAATCTCTGTCGTCATTGTTGCTTTGGTTCATGGTCAAACCCGTCTACTAAACTTTACCACCCTGCATGACTCAGAAGAACCAAATTGAGGGGAAGAAAAACATGACATGATGAAAGCTTGTCTATCCGGTGTCAAGAAGCAAGATAATTATAAATGAAGAATAAGGGCTTGCTAGGGTGGTGGTAGTACTTGCCTCAATCGCCCTTGGAAAGGCACTCAATGTGGCATCGCAACGTTGTTGACTATCTAGAGATTGTTTCTTTCGTAAATACCTACTGTGCCATCTTTGTTACATAAGAGGTGGGCGAATCAGATATGCCCGTTGCTTAGTCCACCCTTCTAAACTTTCTCTCTCTGCCACGTTTATGAAGTCCACCTTAGTCACACACGACTACTTTTAGTAGATATGGCCCGACTTGCAAGCCAACTCGCCACAAACACATTGCTACAAACGCAATAACCAAATTCGTCTTAATTTGCATACACCATCAGAAATAATGAGCAGGGATATTAAAATCTGCACAACCGCGTGAGTGCTCTAACCATTATGTACCCAAAATTTTCATGGTGAGATTCGCTACAACAGAAGTAAATAATCTACCATTTTCTCTAGCGCCTTCATCTCTATATCTACCATTTATGTGCCTTAACTTTGCAAGAGGCTCCATTATTTTCTCAATGTCGTGGTCATCAACATATTGAAAGGAAAATAAGTGTGTGAGGGTGTAGTGCATTTGCCTGATCAAAATTCATCTTCATGGCTTCTATAGGTGCATTTACGTGACCAAGTATTATCAAAACTCTTGGTTTATTATTTGAATAGCTTGCTATTGGATGCTTCGTTGGAAAATTTGCGGTAAAATAGAAACCAATGACCCTGGGAAAAACTAGCCTTTACGTGAAGATATAATCTGCTAGCATCACAAATTATTGGATGCAGGAAGGTATATGGGAAGAAGCCAACCTCCAAAAGTCGCACCACCTCCATAGCCATTTTCATTGCATTTACGTGACCAAGTATTATCAAAACTCTTGGTTTATTATTTGAATTGCTTGCTATTGGATGTTTCGTTGGAAAATTTGCGGTAAAATAGAAACCAGTGAGCCTGGGAAAAAGTAGCCTTTACGTGAAGATATAATCTGCTAGCATCACAAATTATTGGATGCAGGAAGGTATATGGGAAGAAGCCAACCTCCAAAAGTCGCACCACCTCCATAGCCATTTTCATTACCAACGTTTTATAATAATTGTTGTTTTTATCGACGCCCTATGTGGATTTGGAAGAAGAAATAATTCGAGATGCACTCATGTTATAAGAGCTAAGAAATATTTGAAGAGATTAAGAAATTGATGTCGAATATAAAGGTGAAGTCATAAAAGGATACGTTAAGAAATTAAGAAAATATATCAAAGCAGTGAAATTGATAAAAATGTTAAAGGCAAAGTCATAAGGTAACAATAATATCAATGAATATTGTTTGTTTATATATATATATATATATATATATATATATATATATATATATATATATATATATATATATATATGGTGTGGTTGTGATTTTGAAATTAAATTATTTTGTTTACATTATCATTGAATATGTAGGGACTTCAACAATGGGGGTATGGTTAACCTGTTGAAATTTCTAGAACAATAGATCTAGGTACACTATATATGAAATACTGATAATTACTTCTAATGATGTCTTCCATTTTACTTTTCAATATATCATTAAGCAATTACACTTCAGAAATTCAACCATATAAATGCAGTAGAAAAGTAGAACAATAGAGATCACAGAAAGACACAAGATTTACCCTGGGAAAACCCACTAGGGGGAAAAACCCAACAACCCTTCTTAATAGATAAATTCTTTGTACAACAAGAGAAACACTTAGAACCTGGTCTTAACCTCCAAGTCAAACCCTAGCAGATACAACAACAGTTGCAACAACGTGACAGGAAGTTGCGCACAAGAGAGATATCACTAGCTACAGAAAGATGCACATTACAGATAGAGAGAGATGCCACATGTGCGAACTAGAGAGAGGAGAAAGAAGAACGAAAGAACAGATATCAAGAGATCTTTGCTTGAGATGCTCAGTTGCTCCAGAAACCAACGAACCTTTGTCGTTGCAGTTGCTCTTATGAGGAAGGCAAATTGCCGTGTGTAGATGAGGAGGTCAGTGCCTTTATTTATACTAATTTGTCACTCAGTTTTGGGGTCGACTTTTCAATTTTGCCGGGGACGACTTTACACCGGGTTATCTTCAATACTGTGGGTCGACTTGACTTGGAGGAGGGCCGACTTGTACAACTTGGAGCCAAAAATTCATTTTTACAAATTCAAACTTTCCCTCTTAAAATTCCGAGGGAGGACTTGACTCAAAAATAATTTTTCTCATGTCTCGAGCATTTAAATATGCTTTACAAATATTCCGAGACCAAAAATATACATTATGAAGACCAACCATAGTTGCAAAAATTCAACATAACCATGATAGATTTGTACATTGGTGTGTATAAGCACTATACTTGACAATATGACTATAATCAACATGTCATGTTGGCGTTATAGCCCGATTTGTACACGAGACAATACACCCTAGAAGTGTACAATGTATACACTGACATGAAACTTTGTAACTTAGAAGACATTTAAGGATGAGACTTATCCTTGGGTATATATTACAAAGGATAACAAAAAAAAAGAAGATTACCAATTCAAGATTTGGAATTTCAAATTCAAAGGATAAATAAAGATAAAGATGGTATATCATTTTTAGTGGGAGCTTTGCATTTTCATGCATCCATTTAGTATCAAGGAAAATAAAAGCATGGTATTCTTGGATGGAAAAAAAAATGAATTGCAGCTTTGAAAAATGAAGAAGATTTATCCCCTATTGATCTTAAAGTAAGTGTTTGTTCTATATTAAAAGTACATGGGGTTATTGAAGGGAAACCCATTATCATTGCTATTACCCATGAAGAAAATGACAATTACATTAATGTTGAATTGGCAAATCAATCGCAATTCTCTGAGCCAATATTTGAGAAGTTACTTTTTGACCAAAAAACATTATGACATGAAAATTTTAGAAGTGTTGATTGGTGATTATATGTTCAAATCTTAGTTCGAGGTATATTCTATGTGTAAAAACATCAACATCATTTTAGGGCAGACATGGATGGAAGCATTGGGCATGTTCACCTTGAATTTTGAAAGGAAATATTTGTCATTTCCCAAAAGGTATGACTTATCACACCAACATGTATTTAAATTTTATATACACACCATTGTATCTCAATGTATCGATCCCATATAATATATTTATATTAATACATAATTATTTTTTTAATATGTATAGAACAATAGCCTCCCTCTTGATTCCTGCCTCCTTGTAGAAACTCTCGAACTCCTTGGAGGTATACTAACCCCCATTGTTCGATCTCAAGACTTTGATCTTCTTCCCAGTCTATTTTATAGCTAGAGCTTTGAAATCCAGAAACTTGCTAAAGAGCTCATCCTTGGTTTTTAGGAAGTAGATCCAAGTTTTGTGAGAGAAGTTGTCAATGAAGGAAACGTAGTACATGCTTCTTAAAATTGATTCTACTAACATTGGTCCACAAACATCCGAATGCACTAAGTCTAGAATCTCCTTAGACCTATGCTCGTTGCTTGGGAAAGCAACCTTGGCATGCTTGCCAAGTGTGCACCCTTTGCATGCTTGCCAAGTGTGCACCCTTTGCATACTCAATGTTGCTCAATACTAAACTCTGGAAGACGTATGACTATGTCCCTTAGAATAGGAAACACCTTGTGATGTAGGTGCCCCATCCTCTTGTGCCACAACTCGCACAAGCTATCATTGATATGAACTAGGGCTCAAATAGTTTCACCTTCAAACTTGTAAAAATTACGTTCTCTAACCTTGATTATCTGAGATGTATTTGTGCTAGATTCCTTTGGCTTGGTGAGGACTTGCTGGTTCTTAAACTCCATAGCCTATCCCTTATCCTCCATACCCGAAATTGAAAACAAATTCTTCCTTAGACCTGGAATAAACAAAACATCGTCAAAATCTAAAGAGTTATTTGATTCGAGTTGGAAGGGAATAGTACCAACTCCTTCTACTGGGTACTTGGCATCATCACCAAGCTCAACCTGTATTCCTGAGTCTAGCTTCATTAGACTAGAAAATAACTCTTGAGTTGATGTCATATGATGAGATGCCCCAGTGTCTACATACCACGCATTCCTAGGGATCGTGTTGGTAGAAAGGCAAGATACCATCGAGAAATCCTTCTCAAAATTGACAACAAACTCGTTCATCTAAGTTTCTGCAGAGGTTGCTACCTGTGTTTGCTGCTGCTTTCCTTTACCCTTTTTCTCATATAGATACAATGATGCATATTGACCTTGCTTATGACCAATGCTTTAAAACTCGGTCTGAGTTGACTCTGACTCAATCAACTTGGCCAAGTTGATTGGTGACCGGGTAAACTCAGCCATTGGCTCTGTTCGGTGGGTCGGTTTGGTATCGAACCGGCTGAGTCAAAGCATGACTCAGTCAGTTCGATACCAAATCAGCCATACTTGTCCAAGTCTGTACCTACTCAGTTGAGTAGGTACTGGACCCAACCAACATGCAAAATTCAATTTTTCTTTAAAAGGGTTTGACCAAAAATGTTGGCAACTAAGTAATGTTAAATTCTTAAAGCAAAAGTTGACATTTCCTTTATCTTTCATTTTAATCCTATTACTTAAATGTTTAACATTACCATTAACAATTTTAGGATGTTTGAGAGTGGTTCCAACCTCATCGGACTTCATAGGATTGATAGGATTGCAACATTTTCATTGGATTCTATCACGTATGAGGGTATGGGATTGGCATTTAATCAAGAACACTGATCCCTTTATTTACCTTGATGTTGATGGTATTGAATTGATTGTTGAACTCCTCTGTCACAGCCTTAGCAAAAATGTACCCTTCACTCAACCAAAATCATTGATTAGGCATGTTAAGCTTTTTCCACCATATTATAAGGCTTCAATTAGGTAGTTTCATGAAAATTGAAAGGTGTTGATTGATGTCCCTAGAGTATCTAGGTACAGACAAAGGCTAGACAAGAGGCAAAGGGTGATACTAATGATGAGGATCCCAATATAAGCGATGGTAGAACATTGCTTGTCATTTAAATGTTCTTGCTATTATTCATAATGCTTTCTTTCAAAGTTTCAATAATTTTTTGAATCATGGTTTGGAATCTTTAAAATATAAGTTTTTCATTAAAATTTAAATAATTTCTGTATTTTTTAGTAAATCGAGTCACGGAAATCAGGTCTGTCCGAGTCAATCTGAGTTCGAGTCCAAGTTTGAGCTGACCCGTGATCTATTCTGAGTTTTAAAACATTGTTTATGACAAATGAAACACTTGATTTTACTCAAGTCCTTCTTTTCTGGCCATGAGGTTGACTCTTCACTTCTTCCCTTACCCATGCTAGGTCATTTACCTTTGCCTTTATTTGTCTGACCAAATAGGGCTAGGTTCTCGTTACCACCCTTCTTGCTAGACTTTGACTCAATCCAAGTTTCTTCCTGGAGACAGTTATCCCACAGCCTTTCAAAGTTAAGAAAGTTATCATGAGCACAAATACCTTTGACAAATGGTTCCCATGAAGTTGAGAATCCATTAAGTGCCATGTTCACCGGCTTTGCATTTGCAATCTTCTCCCAAATTGCTGCAAGTTGATCATGAATCTGCATGACTTTCTTAAGGTAACTGGTAACTGAATGTGGTTTAGTCATCTATATGGATATGGGTTTGTTTCGCAATATCATCTTCCTGTTTATGTTTTTTCTCTAGTAGAGGCTTACCAGGGCATCGAACATTTCCTTTGCCATTTTCTTCTTGGATAAATGAGGGATCAAATGATCCTTTATGGCATTGCATGATCATCTGCTTGGTCTTCACTTCCTTCTTTTTGTGAGCTTCCAACTGCTGCGGATTTGTAGGCGAAGGCACAACATCCTTGATGATATAACCCTCACTTTTCATGACAGGAAATTTGAGGTGCCATCTAGTCTATCCTCGAATCTTGGGTTAACTGAGGCCATCTCTGAGATCTAATGTGCAAACTCCCATATCTAAAAATTAGTTCTTAAAAAAAAGAAATATTGAAACCCTTTAACTGCTTGTCTTTCTTTCCAGCAGTTGATTTACAGTTGTAAACCCTTGAGAATCTCAAACAGAGAAATATCTTTGATACCATGTAAATTTTTCAAGCCTAGGTGACTGCTGTCTTAATGTTCTCTCATTAAATAACTCAAAACATAATTTTCTGAACATTGCATCAATCACACAGTAGCTGAAAAATGAACAACGGAAGAATTAAAACACATACACGTGGATTTCTCCTTCTAGTCAGCTTTTCATTCCTTTGATCAAAGCTTGCAAGGTGACTTCTGCAGCCTGTTGAAAACTAGTAGTTGTATGGTCAATAAAATCACCTCAAACAACAATGTACGACCAGATCTAAAGGTGTATAGCTTGTACATGAAGAAAGAACTGCTACAGCAGTGGTATGGCCTGCATGACCTGTTGTACATGAAGAAAGAACTGCTGCGGCAGTGGTATGGCCTGCATGACCTATTGTACTTGCTGGTCACTTCGGCAATTTGCTCCTCTTCTTCTCCTTGAATGCACTCTGCCCTCTTCCAGCTCTTTTGATGTCTTCTCATGTGTGTGATTGACCTCCCCTATCTTGTCCTATTTGTGTTTTGAGAGAAGATAATTAATCTCCTCAATCCTAGTTGCTACCTATTTCAATCATGAGATATACGACTAAGATTAAATCCTAATTTAAGTCACTAACATTATTGAATCTATAGAACATTTTATTTAAAATCCTAAGACTAGTTGACTTCAAAACATTATATTTTCACTTTATTTTATTTTTAAAGTGAAATTACAAGATACAGTTATTTCCCACTTTTCCTAAGTGGTTACTAAAGAAATGTCTCGAACCATTTCCTGCATGTTCACATTGAACCCTGTGCAAGATGTTCCTGCTCGAGCTCCATTTCTCAACAGGGATATGGATCCCTTGCCCTCCTCGAGAGACAATGCTTCAAGAGCCAATTCCAAGACATCTTGTCCAAGATGCACCTCTCGGATACCTTTATCAAGCCCACTATCATCAATGATTTAGAGATTTGGAGTCTAAGTTTATTGCAAATGATTGGGCCAGGACGGAGAGGATCCAGATCCTCCTTTTCAGATGCATCATCTGATGCAAGAGGACTGTCTCCAACCACATTATTTAGGAAGAGTTTGGAGCCCATCCCTTCAGACTTGAGGTCATCGTTCCTTTGGTATCTTTTCTTCAGAGTTTGGATCTTTGGGAACTCGGCATCTTGGAGGGATCAGTATCCATATCTTTTCTTTTACTTTGGATGTGCCTTATGTACCACCTTTGATATATGTCCGATATGTAACTATCCAGTCACTTTGGCTACTTTTGGTGGCCTTTGGACATTAACATATCTTCATCATTGCATGGAATGTATATATACCTAGGATCATTTGCTGAACCTTTGTTTTGGCTCTCTTGTAGCCTCTTTGTATTGAGATGAAGAATACAAAAGGGACTCTAGTTCATGACTTGGAAGTAAAAACAAATACAAGTTTATATAAGGCCTACAGGGAAATTACTTATGATATCACCCAAGTTGACAAAAGATGAATTGTTTAGGACAATTCAAAAAATATTTGGAAGACGACTAAAACTCTTGATATGGGTGACTTGGAAGCGAAATGCATGCCTATGATTTGTCAAATTCTTCAGCTGTTTTGGTAGGACCTATGTCGTCACTCCCCTCAAGCAACACATGCCTCCCCACCATAGTCTGGGAGATGGTTTTTTGTAGTGCAGTTATGGATCGTTTGAAGAAGACAATATAGCACCATTGTTTCTATATGGCAGGTTCACAGTCAACCTTGCTGGTAATGGCTCGTATACATTGGAGGGGATTTAGCTATCTGTTTATTCTCTTTCTTCTTCAAATATTGTCACTACCTTTAACACCCCCCTTTTTGACTGGAGAGGGTATGAAACTCCATAGGCCTGCTTTACATCAGGCTACATTTGGTTAAGACGGGCAACTGAGTGGTATCTTTGCCCCTCAGTCACCTAATACTTTCACCTGTCCTCATCTGCACAAAAGATCGTGTTAGCACAGGGAGTGAGCCTACTAGGTTTTGAACCTTGGTCATCATTGCTGCAAGGGCTTCAACTTGACACTAGATTACAGCCGGATGGACTTGTTTATGGTATAGTTAATCTAAAGGGCATCTCATATTTAGGGGTCTTTGAATGATGCATATTGCTTTCATAGTGGTTCAAGCAATTCACAAGAGAAAAAATGGAAAATAGAACCTGATCATAATGTATGCCGAAGATGTTAGGTTTGGCTTTCCATTTGTAATCATTTCTGAATTTGCTTTGCTTTTGGGGATTTCAATAATTTCCGATAAGAAAAGACTAACATTACTGCACATTTATATGTTATAATGAGATATCATGATTACCCCATGAGAATATATTTGTCACGCCTACAAATTATGCAAACTATTTCATTTCATTCCTAAAGGTGTAGGCATTCCCATCCTTAACTCCTAGCCACAGGGAGTAGGCCTCAACCATACTAATGTCTTTCTTATATATAGCACGCTGCCTACAAAATCTGTAGAGGTCTGTGAGTTCACCTTCACAAGTCTTTTATCCTTTCTGGTAATTTAATCAATGGCTTTTATTTCTCTACACCTAAAGCAATGCACTTATTCAGCCAATCAAATATTTTTGTGGATACAACTGAGTTCATGTTTTATTATGATGCCATTCTGTCTTTCTGATATATTTTCCTTGAATTATCCATTTATGAAGAAAATGGACTGTTATCTCTAATTGCTTTTTTTCTGGATTGCTATTCAGGTTGACGCTGCTCAGGATGTGCAACAAGAGTTGGATTGGATTCCAGCTGGTGTAAACTTTACTATGTCTGGAGATTTGGATCACTGTCAATTTTCGAAGACTCTGGAAACATCTTTTGAGGAAGCAGAAATCATAGAGGAAATATTACATACTGCACAGGCATCTCAGGCAGATAATACTGAAGTTGATTATTTATTATATACTGATAACTTTGATGAAATTTGGAGAGGAGAGGATCTTGGAGATGATTTCTTACCCTCATTAGAGGAGCTGGAGTATCATGATAATTCTATGGTGCAGCGTGGCAACCAGACTAATCCAGAGGTTACTGGAATTCAATTACGCCAAAGAAGGCAGATATGCCAGCAGGAACTGCCCTGTGAGGGTACTGCCATGAAGAGGGTTCGAATGCAGAAGTATCCAGTGCAAGATTCTTCTGTTAAACATCAACAAGATGGATACATTGCTTACCCAGGCAATGATTATATCTATGATCTACAAGAGCAACTTATGTTATTTGACAGTTTTAACGGGCAGAATCATAATTCAGAGGTCCATAATTGAACTAAACTCACTATAATAATTATACTAGAATGTTATATGATTTCTGTTCATTGGATAGTTGTTGCATCAATGGCAATATATATATATATATATATATATTCCATGTTACACCTGTCTTTCTTTTTCTCCCTGCAGCCTGAAGTCACTGCTTTCATTGTTTGGAAAATGAAAATACCCTCCCCTTTTGATGGGAGGTATAAGTGGTGTCTTGTTTTTATTTAATAAATAAAGAGGAACTAAAATGTGCAGGTGATTGTCTGGGTTTACAGTTATTTTGTCTAATTCAGTGTAATATTTATGGCAGATTATGACACCGCTTCAAGATCCGGTGCCACTAGCTTCGGCAAGGGAAATAAATGCTATCAGAGAAGGTAGGGAGACTACTAGAAATCTGAATCCTTTCTTTTCAATATGCATTAGTGGGCATTTGACAACTGGTTTTGTTGCATTTGCAATTTTTATATCGCTCAAGGAGCTATTCCAACTATCAAGTGTCTCGCATTACAGGTCATGTACCGTATCATTTGAGAGGTCCATTGGCAAACAAAAGTCTTGGTATGAATCACCGGAAAGTTCATGCAGGCAGAGGCTTGAGCAGTTCATTTTCAAGGGACAACAGCCAACCTGGAACTAGTAGTATGGGTTTTAGACAGTCCAATGAAAATAGATTCAATAATCCCTTGCATGATTCTCTAATGGAAGGAGAGTTACCAGCCAATGAAATTCAACATATTTCTCTAATGGAAGGAGAGTTACCAGCCAATGAAATCCAACATATTTTACATGGTTCAGAATTTGATGTCTTGCCAAATAGTGTTGATATTCCTGATAGAGTTACTGTTAATCATGTCATATCCTCAATGCCTCCGCAGTCCTTGATATGTGGGCTTTTCCTGAATAGCCAGTCTTCGGAGATAGTTGATATTCCTGCAGAGTCCCCTACCCAAACTATGAAATATGATCCGGGCAATAGTCTGGATATGTGGGAGTCTCGGCAACGGGTGTTGACATCACTCACTGAATATAAAATGCCCATTTCTAAAATAAATCACCGGACTTGTTTATCAGAGGTTGGTCAGCACTCAACTGGTGCTGTTGTTCAGAAATGTGAGATTGCACCATCTGAAGATGATTCAGAGACACCAGACCAGTTTGGTGAACCAAGTAAGGGTTTGTCATCTGGAGAAGTACCAGATAGTCCAGGAGCTTCCTCTAAAGTGATTCATCCAGAGAAAATGCTACCAGCTCCGAGCTCAAGAGGAGGCTGGAAAACTTCAGGAGAAATCTTAAAATTATGCAGATCTATTCCTTCATATGCAGCTTCAGTGATGGGATATCTAGGTCGATTTAATCCCATGAAAGCAATTCTTCCTTCAGAATTTGCATGTAATTCTGGTCCAACACATGGTGCAGCTGTTAGTGTTGGTAATATGCGAACCTGCATGTGCACTGAAGGAAATATGGAGCATGCCAGATCTAATATTTTCTTGTCTCAGTTGATACAGAGAGTGAAGCCTAGAGTTAAAAGTGTTATGCCTGATAGTGGAGAGAAGTCAGGAGATGCTATGCAACGATTTTGTCACTGTTGTGCTGATCAAGGTAACAGTGCTGCTCTCCATAGTTTGGAGCGGCCATCAGGTGTACACAGTGTCTTCTCTGAGTTTTGGAGCAGATGTGCTCCAACAAGCTCTACTAGTGTTATTGTATCAGTATGCCTTCTAGGCACAGCAAGTTTACTCTTCCTTATCTTGCTGTTTCGGGGCATCTGGCGCTTTGCTAGGAGTGTATCAGCAATCATTTTCTAGGGAGAGACAGGGTGTCATGCAACATGTAAGCCTCGGCTGAACTATAATCCTGTATTTATCAGTCGTCTTACAGATGCTCTTTATTGTTGGAGTTTGAGATTTAGAAGTAGGCTTCTTTCAGTACTTGTAGACCGAGAAAGAGCCTGGAAACATGGATCCATATTTAGTTTTGTCTTTTAAATAGCTAGGAATCAGTAATTCTTAATTTAAATTATAAAAATGACTTGTGAACAGTTGGGAGTTTGCTTGCGTGATTGGGAATGTGCTGTGTGATAAATATATATGATGGAGTATTTGGAAAACTTTATATTTTCTATTTTGTTGGTTCAAATTTTCCAATTTTAAGTATTTTTAACAAGTAAATTGCCTGTTCGAAAACTTAAAAAAATACTAGTCAACAGTTTTTTCAGTAGCATAGACATGACATAGTACTTGTGTCTGTTCAAGTTGTTTTGGCATTCCGAGCTAATATATTTGTGCTTTTTTGCACTTTAGGCCTCATCGATCCTTTATATATATATTAGGTGTTTTTTTATATACACATGTAAGGTTGTTTTATGTCTTTGAGTAAACTTCATATTTTCTACGTTTCTTTTTAAAACTATTTTTTCTTTTAGATTCAAAGGGAATCATTAAAACTAGATTGAAGAGGTTGGGCACTTCATATAGAATGTTTGTGTAGGCAAAATAAGGTTTGAGGGGCAAACATTGAACATAAGCACTAAGCTCCTGCAACAGAGTTATCCTTGATATCAGGTCACCCACCAAGATTCAACTCATATTTTTATATATTTGATTTTAATTCTTTATTAGATCATTTTTTCAGAACGAAGTATGGAATTATGTTATATATATATATATATATATATATATATATAATCTTCTACATTTCTTTTTAAAACTGTTTCTTCTTTTAGATTCAAAGAGAATTATTAAAAGTAGCTTGAAGAGGTTTGGCACTTCATATAGAATGTTTATGTGGGAAAAACAAGGTTTGAGGGGCAAACCACTGAACGTAAACACTAAGCTCCCGCAACAGAGTTATCTTTGATATCAGGTCACTCACCAAGATTCAACTGATATTTTCATAGATTTATTTTAATTCTTTATTATATAACACAAAAATAGTATAGAGTTAACCAAAGTTCTATGCGCCCAAAGCATGAGTTGTATGGCCTAGATTGTCTCATGCATGAGCCTTACATATGTACATGACATAGAATGAAAAGCAACCTTATACATGTAATGACTTACATAGATTTTTTTTTCAGAAAACATAGAGAGTATAGCATAGAGAGTATAGTTGTTTCAATAGTGATTTGAAAAATGATAAATACGATTTTAATACATCTCAAGTACCATATGAGAGTTGGAAGCAGTGTTATCAGAACTGAACTGGTTTTGCCAAAATCGGCCGGTTTGACCAGTTTACAGGGGTTGCCAGTTCCAATCAAGGGTCTAAATCAGAAATGGCCGGCTGGCTCCATACTTATCCATATGTCGGTGTGTGGGATGACAAAAATTATCCTTGAAATTAAAAAAAACCCTAGTAAGTAACGGTAATGTTAAATTCTTAATGTAAAAGTTGGCATTCTCCTTTATCTTTCCTTTTCTATCCTTTTACTTGTATTTTTAACATTACCATTAATTCTTTTACGATGTTTGAGAGTGGTTCAAATCACATTGGACTTCATATGGAAAAAGTAGAATTGTAGATCCCATTCAGAATTTAGCGGACTTAACAGTTTTCAGGATTTTAGGATTGACAAGATTGCAACATTTTGATTGGATTCTATCATGTATGAGGGTATGGACTTTCATTTAATCAAGAACACCAAGCTCTCTATGTACCTCGATGTTTGGTGGTGTTGATTGTTGAACTCCTTGGTCATGATTGCATTAAAAATGTACTCTTCACTAATTAGGTATGTTAATCTTTTTCTACCTTATTTTAATGCTTGGATTAGGGTGTTTCATCAAAATTGGAGGGTGTTCCAAGAGGATTGAGATTCAACGTAGAGGCAAAGGCTAGAGCCTAGAGGAGGGGGCAAGGGGTGATACTAATGATGAGGATCCCAATATAGGCAATGATTTTGATGATATGTAGGTACTTGTAGCATGATGTTTTTTGGACCCTAGAGGCCATTTAGAGCCTCTTTTTTTTTTTTTTTATGTATTTTGGTTCAAATATGGATTGCACTTCATCCTATTTTGGGTATATGCACCTTGCTATATACATGAGAAAAAAATTCATATTTGTTTCTAATGGTTACAATTCACATGGATGTACATGAATATATATATTTTAATCAAAATTTGAATATTTTATGTATTTTTTGGTCCCCAATTTCTTTTCTAGTTTTTTTTTTTTAATTTCCTTTCGGTTTCAATTGATTTCCAGTTTTAGGGTTCCATCGGTTCGATGACTGGTCTGGTTTCGATAACATTGGTTGAAAGATCAAGAGTCTCATGGGAGAAAAAACATTGAGAGTCTATTGGTAGGGAACACTGAGCCTTTTATCAAAGACTCACTTGAGTCTGCAAATAAGATGGACCTAGAATTGAAAACAATGGCGTCCTACTCAGCTTCGATGTAGTGCCCCTCTACACTATGATTCCCATAGATGAAGCCAATGAGGTTTTCAACAATCTCATAGACTCAAACAATACCAAATTAGTGGAAATTTGCCTTAGGTTGACCATTTTTAGTTTCCAAGGTATCATCTATGAATAAACCTGTGGTGTTGCTATGGGTTCCCCCCCCTCCTCAGTGGTTGTTAACCTCTTCATGGAACATTTTAAGGAGCAGGCTTTGAAGATGTTTTTGCTTAAACCTAAATGATGGATAATATATGTGGATGATACTTGATGTCAATTAGCCCCATTGAAGAGATACTCTTGATATATTCATTGTGCACCTTAATAACGAATCTAGGCACATATAATTCACCTTAGCATTGGAAGAGGCCACCCTTGAGATGAAGATATGAATCCACAAGGGCGAACTCTTCCTATTGTTGGTTCCAAATATCTTTTCAGATCCCAATTCCTAGGTTCACAGTGAATATTTACTCCTACAACAGTGTCAATCCCATGCCCTCTTTCCCCATTAGTTTGTACAACATAAGGAATGGGATCACCTTCTCTGCTTAATAGTCCCTTAGGCTATCCCACTTTCCATCGGGGATCCATCACATACTGTCTAGGGAATCTCATTGTTGGGATTCCAAGGATTATCAATTGTAGTGAATTTCTCATTGACAACGATTATCATCCATACAATGAAAATTCTCTCATAATTCGGGGTTGTAGCTTTCCATAATTCGATTACAGTAATCTCATGACAGTTTGCTCAGGGATAAGTTTCCTGATTTTCCCTCAATCGAATGATAGTTTGCATGGTAATTCAAATTTCTGATAATTCAAAATCCATGTTAATTCGAATGGAAACTAAACATTTGAACTCCTTTCCCAAAAATCTTCAATCGAACGATAGTTTGAAATCTCCCAATTCGCTTGCATGGCAAAAAGGTATAGCATAAGTTTGCATGGGATTAAGGGGCCATGTATCTCGATGGAGAGCCCATGTACCTTCTTCGTGCAATTAATCCCAAAGCTTAATAAAACAATGATTAGCTAATAATAATCAAGTACATAATTAAGATTGCAAGGACTTAGGGTTAAGTCACTTACTAAGCTCCTTTCCCTTTAGCCTACTTAAACCCCCTTGTCTTTCCCCTCTTGTGGAATCATAGTCGCCATATTTTTGTCTTTCTCTTATATATATATATATCAATCATTCAATGTACTATCTTACATATTACATCATTCTCCTTTTAGCAATTCATCATATACACACACAATACTGATTCGAGAATCAAAATTGGGGTATTACATTTCCCTAACCCTAGATTTTGCATCGTCCTCTGTGCACATCATCATTATATATAGTAACAACAATTTTTTTTATCAAAAAATTTCAAAATAAATGCAGATGTGCCTCTTGCATAGGTCCTCTGGCTCCCACATTGCTTCTTCATTCTTCAGCTCTATGTAAAACGCCATCCTCTTCTTTTTGCAAATTTGCATAGTTGTTGGCTATCTTGCATGCAATGCACCTACATTGGCTTTCACCACCCTAGTAACCTTCCAACTCTGAACTTATTAGCATGACCTACATCAATTATCAAGATAAACATTATTATAACCATTTTTATGCAATAGTTATTTGTTAGTTTTTAGCTCGTGAGGTACTCCGCATGTTTTGTCTTGTATGCGGATGTTACCCTAATGTTTACACTACCAAACACTGAACTTTGTAATAGTTTTTATAAAGTTGTTTTAAGTGGTTCTTTTATTAAAGTGATTTTGTTTAATAAAGTGTACCTTCTATTTTTAAAGTGACTTTATTTTCATAAAACACTTATGTAATAAAGTGAAATCATTTTAATATTTCAAGTGATTCATTTTGGAGGGAATGGATCATGACCCTTGATCTTGAAAAATACAAGATCTAATCTTGGCCTTTGGATCTAGGGTTGGGAAGGTGAAAAGACACTTTGGGGAAAAAAATGTCATTTTCAGATTATAAAAGAATGCATTGGGTAGTGTGCAAGACATGTCGAATGTTGAGAGGACATCGGGAGGAGAGTTAGAGAGATTTTCTGAGCATGCTTGAGAGAGGAAAGTGAGCAACAAAGAGGGCACGTTTTCCAAGGAAGGAGGGCATGAATCCTGAGAAAATTTTTCTGCGAGTTTTGGGCCGAATTCTTTTTTTTGCTGTGGGAGTGGCGGGGGGGCATTCATAGGAAAAAATATAATATATTTTCTTATTAATGCCCTCCCCCCACCCTCATACTGTACGGATCCGTACAGTGCGTACAACCGTACGGATTTGGCATGGAAATCGAGGCAACTTCGGGCACAAATTTCGAGGCGGATTTCAGTTTTCTGTTCACTGTTTCTGAGCCATACATAACAGTTTGTACAGCTGACTGTGGGCATGAAAAACAAGGTACAGAGGTGGTCGTACAACAATACGGTTCTGGCACGGAAAACGAGGCAGATTTATGTGGGACAGATTTCGTGCTGTGAGGTATTTTCCTTGGCTGGAAATGTGGTTTTGCTGTTGTTTTGTACTTTCCTGAAGCATAATAATAAGATCTCTCTCTCTCTCGTTGGGTTTCCCCACATTGGGTGTTCCCTGACATTTGTCTAAATTTTCGAGTGTTATTGGGTTGCTGTCCACTGTGTTTTTCCGCTGCATATTTTGCTTAGCAATGTGTATTTCTGCTTATGGAAATTTCTGAATGTGGAAATTTATCTCTAGGTTGCTAAGTGTTTGACATAATTTCAGTTTGCTGATTTTAGTCATTAAAAATCTACATTATTCTCTCCACAAGGATTTTTAGCCCATAATGTAAGCGTATATATTCTTAAGACAAAATGAGTATGAAATTGCAACCCAATACTTATTTTAGGTATATTCTTTGCTTCATAGGGCTACCATGGTCAAGAGTTCAACCAACTATTCTTTTTCACACACCCTCCTTGATTTCGGTCATCATGTCGCATGAATCTCTCACAATAGATTCACAACAGATTCATTTAAGTTGCCTCTTTCTTGCCGCACTCACTCCTCTAGTCTTAGGGATCTTCTTCTCAGCTAAATAGTCCCTCGGGTGATCCATCTTGCCAAGGTTTTCATGTGCAAGAAGAGTGCCAACTTATTGCCCGACATCCACTGGCAACCTCTAATTAATTAATAACTTGTGGCAATCACAAGGTTCTAATGTCATCACGATGGCCTTCTTCCTGAGCTTTCCATCTTTTAGCAATCATCATTTTCCATAACTTTGTGCTCTTGACAGAGCTTTCATGTAGTCCATCCAAATATGACTACTTTGGGATACCATTCTTTCATTGCAACATCACAATAGCTCCAGAAATGATCTCAATACTCTTGAGTTTATCAATAATTCCATCATTTTAGCTATAATCATATTAATTGCAATGAAACATAACACAAGCACGTATTCACATAGTACATTCAACAATGCATTCAAGCACATATGCCAACACATATATGTGTGTAACCACAACTTACACTCACATAATTTATTCATGCACATCTACTCAATGCATCCTTGCTTTGATTTAAGAATACCCTATTTCTATGTCATGTATTCCACCACGATAAGTTGGAAGGTCTAGCCAATGCTTCAACACATCATCCAACCACCTCTCCAATTCTTGCTCAACCATCTGGACAACTTCCTTTAGCTCAACACAACTCTAGGAATATGCCCTTTCTCTGCTAAACAGTCCCCTAGGCATACTAGAAGACATTTCCTTTCTCTGCTTCGTAGCCCTCAGGAAACACTTCCCCTCTAAAGGCATTCTCAGTGTTGGCAAGAAGGTTACAATCTAGGACACCAACACAAGTAAGGAGACCATTGGACACTTGTGCAGTGCTAAAGCTTTTCCATATCCAACATCATTATAGACTCACACAAATATCTTACATGGCATTTCAATCTCACAATAGGATCACAAGGCCTGAATTGCCTTGGTTATTAGTTCATAACCAACGCATATGACATAGCTTTTTATCCCATATGAATGCATTTAAAAGATTAAACAACTTTGATATGTCTAAGGCTTCTTACTTTACCTCGTCAGGTGGATTATTATTCACATAAATGCATTCAAATCGCACAAACATATCAATTTATGATATCAAATCTTTACTGAATGAATTCTTACCTAAATTTCCTTCAGTATCTCTGCAAAATAAGCATATTAAATATGTACTTGCATGGATGCCATCCTCATCTCTATTGTTACCTGATCAATTGTGTTTTATGGAGGTTCACATACTCCTTTCACCAACCTCTCAATCAACAATTTTTTTTCCTTGTCCTTTTTCATAAGACTGGCTATCATATGCAGTAGTATTATCAAAATCTTCAACCATGCTATCACCATTTCTGGTTACACAATAACTTCAATCATATTTAATCATCATGCCATACTCATGGCATTTGAAATAACATACTAATTTAAACCAATATCTATATGCACTATGCATTATTTCTCAACATGCCCACCAGTGAATACACATTCTAGCTATTTTATTTTCTTGCATTTCTAGCATTCTCATGGCTGAATTATCTTTGCATATAAAACTCAAAGAAATATAAATATAACAGCAAGAAAAAAGTCAAGGAATTTTCTCTTTCAAGTCCTTTGCATGGCATGGATTTTGCACATTATAATTGATCCAATTCATGGCTTGTCTAACATTTACACAGTGGATCATTAGATCATTAGCTGTGGTTTTCTCACCAAGTAGAAATTCACAACACGAGCAAACATTTATATTTGCTATTTTTTTTTTTTTTAATAAACATACAATTTTATTCTAAAACTAGATAAGGTTAAGGTGAAACACCCCCCTCTTTATCAATTCTGCCTTGTTGGCCTTGTTTCCAATTGTTGCTATAGTAGTTTTCTTAGCATCCTGTAGCTTGCTTTATCATTTTGCAGCTTCCTTTGCAGTGTTGGGCAGCCCTCGTGTTCCATTGACTATGGCAACAAGTTTTGTTTTTGTTTTGAGTTGCCTTTTCTATCTCCCCTCTAGTGCATCGTTGCTCCTTTTCCTGGAACAATTATAGCTAAGCCCAACTTGGCCTTTCTTCATTTGTAGCGCATAGTATCAATATAAGCTTCATTCACTACATCCTTTCCTTAGCCAATCTTTCCCTAACGTTGAATTTATTTTTCAACATTTTCCAACACACAATAATGCTGCGATTATATCACTCTAGCTTCATATGCCCTCATTTCAGAGTCCATTCTTCTTGCAACTAATACCAAACATTGATACTCTTTTCACTTCATTTGCCTTCTCATGCTTCCCATCTGGAAGTCAATGCAATATCTTATATTCTACTTTCAATTGCTACCCTTTGTATACTCATAATGCACTCATCATTCCCTACCTTTATCTTATCCAACAACTCACATTTACTATTGGAAGCTTTTTCCTCATTGCTGCAATATCTTCTAGTAGCTTAGGCATCCATCTTATGTCATCTCATGCCCTTATCTATACTTGTGATAAGTTTTATCTAGTTTTGATGATGATGGTTAACGTCCACTGAGACCAAGATTGGTTTATTGGACCTTAAGAAAGGTAAGATTACTTGGACTTCTTGGAATGTTATTTCGATGTTCGAAAAACATTAGGAGAAGCGTTCCAAGATCAATGTAGTCTTGATGACTTAGAAGGTTAGAAATGATGGTATTGTGACAAATATTTTGAAACTGAGATCTAATTTGGGTATAAGTAGAGCACTCTAGGAGAAAGTGCTTTTCATCTTCAACCCTTTGAGTGTCACGAAGGTGACAAATTCTTTCATGCCATGGTGTTTTGGGAATTGTCCAACGTCTAGTTTCACTATGCAGTTCAACTCAATTTTATAAGACAAATCCATTCTATGGAATGCTTTATTCCTCTATAAACATCTTCCAAGGGAGTGGAAATTCATTATTTTATTCACATTTTTTGCACATAAGTTGTTGGTTCATAACGTGCGATCCTTCCAAGGATATATATGAATTGCTCCCCAAAAATGGTTCTCCCATCATACGAGCCACACATCACCTCATGAAGTCCTTGATCTCTTTTTCTTGTTAGATTCCTTCTACCATACAAAGCTTCCATAATTTTCTCCTTTGCAATTATCAATTATCCTCTGCAACCTACATTACATAGTTGCTCTTCATTATCTCCAATATTTAAAGATTTGCATCCTTCTTTATGCAGAAGGATGCCATCTCTACTTGTTGGTATATTTTAGGCCCCTTATACATGTCACTATTTCCTTGCTGTATACAATAACCAACTAGCATGAATAAGAGCTCCTACAGTCCTTCGATGTTAATCACATTGGCTTAAGGCACCATCAATCATTCTCAGTTCCTTCTTTCATCATTATTGTTCTTACAATATAATCGGCAAGAAATATTAGCTTTCTCCATTTAACTAGATATTTAGCTATCTTGTTAACGATTATTGCTGCAGTATTCTTAGCTTGAACACCTCTGCTCATCAAGAGTGCTGCCATTTTCCCTATGTACTCCTCTAAGCCATCCTTGGTCAATCCTTCAACCTGCTAATTAACTAGCACCTTTGACTACCCTGCTTTGCTCATCCAATTCGAACCTCCACACTACAATATAAGTATCATTACAAATTATCTGCAGTCTTCCTTGGTTATTTTTTCACTTGGTATTTTGGTGCCTGGCCTTTGGTCATGTAATTACCAATAAAACTGCCATAATCACTATAATTTTTCTGCCATGGCTTTCCAAATTCGACCTTCATTCTGAATTGTTTTGCATCCAAATAGAATTACAACTCTATTGTCGAGAATTCCCACCCCTCTCAACAATGAAATTAATATAAATATACATATTCCTAATTTCCTTATGTAGAGCTGATCTATGTATTTTAAGAATTTCGTTAACAACACATCCACGCCCACCCATATGTTCTATCAAGAACACCATTTGGGCATTTCAAAGCCATGAAATTCTCAATTACATGCTTTATACACTTCTCTTCATTGGCATTTTGTCAAACACATAACCCGCAAACTACATTTCCCAAAATTTTCACAGAGTTAACTATGAAATTCAGGCCCTTCTTCATTTATGCCTCCATAAGCTATTTGAATACTTTAACATCGTTCCAATCTTGTAATTACAACACTCAATTCAATATTTGCAAACTTCAAACACTATTTTCCCCAATTATTCTCATGGAGAAATTTTATCAAACACTTGTCACACGCACTGTAATTTTGTTAAGGTCCTAACCCGCACATAGGTAGATCAATGTATTCGGATGTAATAAAGGTCAATATTAATAAGACCTTTCAATAAAATATAATAAGGCAGATGTAAGAAGACGTAATAGAAGCTTCCGCTTCTAGAATGATCTTCCTCTAGATGCTTCTCTTAATAGACATATTTAGTATAAATAAGGGGCGAGGGTATGTGAACCCTAGCTTGGAGATTATTGTAACAGAGCACTGCTCGACTGGAGGTTGCCCCCTCGAAGAGGCCTGTGAACATTGCT
>ML776813.1:208962-225810 GCA_009831015.1 Picea engelmannii
TGAATCAAAGTGTTGTTTCTGTTGCTATTTCGTATATCATTTCTGTGTATTGTGAAGATTATGCTGGATATTTTACTGTTATTCTGTCATTTCTAGCATTTCATTTATGTTCTGCATATTTTATATATCTGGTATCTTGCAAATTTATTTATATACAAGTTGGCTTCTGGCCCATATAGTCCGAGTGTTGTAACCAATAGCTCTGACACCATTACGTAACATAGCCAATACTCTCTATGCACTTTGAGGATATGAGGCATTCAAACCACCAAATTCATACTAAGTTCTTGTCTCTGATACCAAAATTGATTATATGGACTAGTTGTAGAATTCAACAGTGGAAATAAAGCTACAACAACTTTTAACTATCAATTTCAAACTTAACACATGCATATATCTTTATAATAATTTTATCCATGAATATGCAAATTAAAATCATGAGCATAGAACTTACCAAATTGGAAATAATACCATGCAAAACATAAAGCACAATAACCTTGCACTTCATAACACAAACCAAGTATACTTATCTTTCTTGGAAAATAATCCACCAATTTTCTGTCGAAAGATTTCCACCCAACCATAGGCTCCTTGTTTCACCAATTCTTTTTGCAACAGAGGTCACCCCCAACTCAAGGCTATCAATCCACAATGGCGAACTCTTCCTATGGATGGCTTAAATCTCCTCTCATAGCCTGATTCCCAGGTTCATAGTCAATATTTACTCCTACAATAGTGTCAATCCCTAGCCCTTTTTCCCTATCAGCCTACACAACTCAAGGAATGGGATCCCCTTCTTTGCTCAACATTCCCTCAGGTTATTCCACTTCCCTCCAAGGTTCCGGCACAAGTTGGCCAAGAAATCTCACTACTGGGATTCTAATGATTATCAACTATAGAAAATTTCTCAATGACAACGATTATCATCCATAGAGCCACAATTCTTTCATAATTTTCCATTTTAGCTTTCCATAACTCGATTACAATAAGCTCACGATAGTTCTCTTAGGGATAAATCTCTCGATTTTTCCTCAACCGAATGATAGTTTGCATGGTAACTCAAACTTTTGATAATTTAGACTACCTATTAATTCAAACGACACCAAATTTTTTTGATTGCTCTCCCCAAAACCTTCAACTGGATGATAGTTTGAAATCCCCTAGTTCACTTGCAGGACAGAAAGGTATAGCATACATTTGCATGGCATGTAGGGGCTACATATCTCTATGGAGAGCCCACGTACCACCTTGCAATTAATCCCAAAGGTTAATAAATCAAGGATTTATTAATAATAAAAGCACATAATTGACATCACATGGACTTTGGGTTAAGTCACTTACTAAGGTCCTTCCCCCTTAGCCTACTTAATGTTGATTTTTTAATGACAAAATCAGAAATATTTCATTCACACATTTCGTCAAACACTTAGCAACCTAGAGATAACTCACTGTCTTTTTAAATTTCATAAATGCATACCCACATTCAGAAATTTCTATAAGCAAAAATACACATTGTTAAGCAAAATATGCAGCGAAAATGCACAATGGACAACAACCCATAACTCACAGAAATTTAGGCAACTGCCAGGGAAAACCCCAATGTGGGGAAACCCAATGAGAGAGAGAAATCTTATTATTTTGCTTCAGGAAAGTTCAGAACAACATCAATAACACTTTTTCAGCCAAGAGAAATACCTCTTACAGCACAAAACTGTCCCCCACAAATCTGTCTTGAAAACCGTGCCACAGTCCGTACAACTGTACAGATTTGCTGAAATTTGGCACCTTGAAATTTGTGCCACAACAAGCTGTTGTACCTTCTCTTTTATACGACCGTCCTCCTTCAGAAAATTTTTCAAGGATGCCTTGAAAACTGTGCCCAAGCTTGCCTCGGTTTTCGTGCCTCAAGAATGCCGCTGTATGGCTTGTACGGATCCGTACAGTACGGCTTGTCCTAGCAAATAACAGTGCTGCAAATCAAAACAGAAAAAAGCCTCCTTGGGATTTGCGCCCTAGCTCTCTTGGGAATCGTGCCCTTCTTGATGTTCACTTTCCTCTCTCAAGCAATCTCTCAACTTCTCCTCTCGTCTTCTCCGGTGTGTCTTTCTCACATCTCTAAGCATGTATATGTACTTTTCTCTTTTCCCAAGAAACCCTAACTTACATAACCAACTCAATTTAATGGCTATCATAAGTCTAATTTGAGGGCTCATATTTAATGCTCCTCATTAATTACAAAATAAGTAATAAATGCTCATTAAATACTTTTTGGGTCCCACAACTTAAACACACTTTAAGTTATAAAGTACATTCACTTTATAAAAACACTTTATTTAAAAAGTCACTTTACAAATAAAACATGTCTAGGAATTATGACTTTATGTCCTCCCCATGACAAAACACAAAAACATGAATGAGGACATCCTTTGTTATATTTCAACACTTAAGCCTCCTTATCTTTCCCCTTTTGTGGAGTCATAGCCCCAATTCTTTTCTCCTTCTCTTCTATAGCCTGTGATGTAATTTTTTTTATAATTATCATTCAATACACAATCTTACATATTATATCTTTTGACTTTTATCCATTCATCATATACATGCACAATAGTAATTTGGGAATCAAAACTGGGGTATTACAGACCTAGTTAAACTTTTACATGTAGGCCCATTAACCTGTCTTGTAGGTAAGCTCTACTTAAATTGTGTATAAATACACCACAACTCTCATTTGTATTTAATCATCTTGTGATCTTTTTGATCTCTCTTATTAATTGTTTTATGCCCAAGGGTACCTATCTTTGGTGTTCCCTTGTGATTGCATTTCTTTCTCTTAATGAGCACTTGTGCATCTCTTGTGCAGTGCACTTGTGTTTGGATATTTTTTCCCCTCTCTAGTGCACTAGGGTTATTTTTCTCTAGCGCACTTGTCATCGTGTTATTGCAAAATTTGTGTTTGTCCTTGGTTCCATTTGACAACGATTGTCATCGGGTATTGCAAAATTTGTGTTTGTCCTTGGTTCCATTTGTATTTCTCAATGACAACGATTATCATCCATAGAGCCACAATTCTTTCATAATTCGCCACTGTAGCTCTTCATAACTCGATTACAATAAGCTCACTGTAGTTTGCTTAGGGATAAATCTCCCGATTTTTCCTCAACCGAATGATAGTTTGCATGGTAACTCAAACTTTTGATAATTTAGACTCTCTATTAATTCGAACGACACCAAAAACATTCGAATTTCTCTCCCCAAAACCTTCAACTGGATGATAGTTTGAAATCTCCTAGTTCACTTGCATGACAAAAAGGTATAGCATACATTTGCATGGCATGAAGGGGCCACATATCTTTATGGAGAGCCCACATACCACCTTGCAATTAATCCCAAAGGTTAATAAATCAAGGATTTCTTAATAATAAAATCACATAATTGACATCACATGGACTTTGGGTTAAGTCACTTACTAAGGTCCTTCCCCCTTAGCCTACTTAAGCCTCCTTATCTTTCCCCTCTTGTGGAGTCATAGCCCCCATTCTTTTCTCCTTCTCTTCTATAGTTCGTGATGTATTTTTTTTATAATTATCATTCAATACACAATCTTACATATTATATCTTTCAACTTTTATCCATTCATCATATACATGCACAATAGTAATTTGGGAATCAAAACTGGGGTATTACAAACCTAGTTAAAATTTTACATGTAGGCCCATTAACCTGTCTTGTAGGTAAGCTCTACTTAAATTGTGTATAAATACACCACAACTCTCATCTGTATCTAATCATCTTGTGATCTTTTTGATCTCTCTTATTAATTGTTTTATGCCCAAGGGTACCTATCTTTGGTGTTCCCTTGTGATTGCATTCAAATCATCTTGTGATCTTTTTGATCTCTCTTATTAATTGTTTTATGACCAAGGGTACCTATCTTTGGTGTTCCCTTGTGATTGCATTTCTTTCTTTTAATGAGCACTTGTGCATCTCTTGTGTAGTGCACTTGTGTTTGGGTACTTTTTCCCCTCTTTAGTGCACTAGGGTTATCTTTCTCTAGCGCACTTGTCATCGGGTTATTGCAAAATTTGTGTTTGTCCTTGGTTCCATTTGATTCTCTTGCTTTTGATTTTGAATTTTAATTAGGTGTGATCCTTTCTCAAATTTATATTTGATCTAAAAACTATTGGCTAGTGACACCACCAAAGTTCTCTTGTGACCACGAAACTAGGGTTTTCTCGAATTGTCTCTTTTTTGGGTTTTTTCTAGCTTTTCTAGAACTTTAAATCCTCTTGAGGTCAAGGCCTCTCTTCTAGGGTTTCCTTGGGTATTCCTAAGGTCTTTTCACTCTTATTCAAGGATAATGCCTTCTTTCCTAGGGTTACCTAGGGTTTTTTACCCTTCGGTCTTATAAAAGAGAAATACTGAAGGCTTCATTCTTTTCTATAGAGCTTCTTTTTGTTGTTTCTAAGACTAATGGATTCAATGTAGAAGTTTCCCTAATTGATCGGGGCTAATTATCATACTTACGTGGATCAAATGATTTCCCCTCTTTGAAACAAATGTTTATGAATGTAATGTGGCGAAACCCCTTCTTCCTATCGATGATGACAATTATGATCTCATATGATTGAAGTAGGATGAAGCTCTTGGGTTGATCACTCTATATGTTGATCGAGATCTGGTTCATCATACCAAGAATATAAAAGGTGCAAAAGAAATCCGGGACACCTTCAAGAGTCTTTATGGAACTGTGAATACCAATTAGGTTAACTGACTCAAAAGTGAACTTTCAAATCTCAAAATGGGTGACTTCGACACTATTGAAGAATATATTGCAAGGTTTAAAAGCTTAAGGTTTGACATCATAATGTCGAGAGGAAAGTTAAAATCAGATTCAAAATGTGTAAGTAATGTTCATAAATAATCTATCTCTCGCATCCAAGTCTTTTGCTATCATATTCTAGAATATCCTTTTATTTATCAAGGGTGCTACAACTTCTTTCATTGAGGAGGTTTTCTCTACTCTAGTCCAACATCAAGTTACTTTGAGGAATATGGGTGAACTACCACCTTGAGCTCAAGTTCATCCAAAGGCTAGCTCAACCCGTTTTAAATCTAAGTCTAATCAGGGCAAAGGGGTACAATCAAAATCCTCCAAAAAGAAAATACTCATATGCAACCACTGTCATAAGGAGGGGCATCTCTTCAATTTCCATGTTTCTCAAGAGCTTGTGAGATCTATGGTAGGCCAAAGAGATTTTTGATGAAAATGTTGGTTCCTCTCATAGTACACATTTAGCATTGCACTCTACATATTGGTCCTCTTCTTAGCAAGAGTGTAAGGCGAGACATCTCTTCAAGTCATGCATTGCTCATCTCTAGAAAAAGGAAGAGCTTGTAAGATCTATAGTAGTCATCGAAGAGATTTTAGATGAAAATGTTAGTTCCTCTTATAATGCACATTTAGTAGTGCACTTTGCACCCTGGTCCTCTTCTTCTCAACAAGAGTGGATCAATGACTTTGGATCTAGTTGACATATGGCCAAACATGAACACCTCTATGATTATAGACAAGAAGACCTAATGGAGTGAAAGTGGTTATTGATGACAGTTCAACCTGACAAGTTTCACACTGTGGTGATGTCATCATTAGATATAATGAAGTTCAGAGATGTTCTTCATGTTCCAAGTGTTAGAGTAACTTTTCTTTCTATTTACCACATTACACACACTAATAAAAAGGTGCAATTATGGCCAATTCGATGGGTTGTAAAGAACATGAGCGATAGTTTTAAAGTGGTTTCACTAGGGTATTGTAATGAATATGATCATATGTAAAAATTGGGGAACACACCTTCCTCAAAGTAAAATGGTTTGTTGGTACAGTTGCCAATGCCAATGAAAACAATGTGTTATGGTGCTTATGTCTCGGTCATACCAAATTTGGATCTTTATGAGATATGAGTAATATACATATGGAAGATGACCTTCCATAGATTGAACCACTCAATGGTGTATGTGAGGGAAAGGTGAAACATCATCGAGAGTCATTCCTGAAGGCCAAAGCAAGCCAATCTTCTCAGCATCTTGAGCTGATTCATAGTGACATTTGTGTCCACATGGCTACCAATTCTCTTCGGGAAACCAAGCCATTCCTCACCTTCACCAATGGTTTTTTTGGGTTTCTTTGGGTATAGAACATAAAATCCAAGTATGAGGTGTTTGGGAAGTTCAAGGAATTCAAAACTATAGTAGAGAATTAAAGTGAGAGGAAGGTTAAGATATTATGATTGATGGTGGAGGTGAATATATTGACAAGGATTTCTAGTGATTTTTTACTTCATAGGGCATCTCTTGGCAGAGAGTTGTTCCTTATACTCCACAACAAAATGTAGTTGAACGAAAGAGTATGGTTATCACAGGGATGGTTCTTTGTGTGTTTCACATATAAAAGATGAAGATTTCATTCTAGGGGGAGGCAATGGTTTGTGCAACCTATATAATGAATTAGAGCCCTACTCATGATATTAAAGGTATGCCTTCGTATATGAAATATTTGGGAACAAACCCTCTATTTTGCATTTCACAATTGTTAGATCTCGTGCATGGGCCCATGCTCTTAATGAAATGTGAAACATATCAACATCTTTGAAATCTTGCTCCACTTTGGTTGGCTACAATGAAGCCTTTTAGGGATATTTCCTCTGTGGTCAAACCCCTCACCAGGTGGCTGAATATAGAGGCTACTTTTGATGAGGTTCCTACTCATAGTTTGCCAGGATCTATCTCATTATTTGTTTTAGAAAATTTTTCAAATTATTTCTTTTAGAAGATTTTTTAAATGGTTCACGACATGTTTCCATGGATCATTCCTCATCTCATCAGCTTGTAATTCCCTTTTCAGATGGCTCCTTTCATGTCTTATTAGACCTTTCTCCTTCACAGTATGATGTTTGTTCTCTTCATACTTCTACAAGTACTCTACCAAGTACTCCTTTTATAGTGTCTAGGCATTCTCCTATCGCTTCTAAGGACTCTGATGACACGTCCATCATTCCTATTGTAGAGGTATCTTCACTTCTTCAAGATACTTTTTCCAATGGCCCATCCAATCCTCATGTTGTAGATGATGATGCTCTTGTCAGTGGCTTATCCAATGTTCATGTTGTAGACGTTGATGATGTTGGCATCTTTTACAGGCAGTGTATTCTTGTCATTGATGGCAAGTACAAAAACGACGATGGATTAAGTACAAGAAGAATGTGCCAGGAGGGCACCATAAGTATTTTGGGAAGACGCAGCAGAGCAAGCTCAATAAGATCAGAAGAGATATTGCAGAGTATGCGTGTTTGTCATTGATGGCAAAGATCACGACCAACAATGCAGGGATAATGGCATGGCAATGGAAATTTCAACAAGTGATCGTTGGATCCCATTCAGAAGCGTAAACTCCAGGAGTCAAGGAAGCAACTCATGACAAAAAATTGAGAAATGAGAAACCACGACTTAATCTCCATTTCAGAGTTTCAGATACCGGGAGTTGGAGGTGACAAGGAAACTCACGACAAGAATGATGAAATTGCGAAATGCAAAACCACGACGTTTCAGATACCGGGAGTTGGAGGTGTCAAGGAAACTCACGACAAGAATGATGAAATCGCGAAATGCGAAACCACGATGTTTCGGAGTTTCGGATACCGGGAGTTGGAGGAGTCAAGGAAGCAACTCACGACAGGAACTCGCGATATGCGAAATCACAAAAAGATCTAGACCGTCGAATCATCAATATTGTGAACCGTTGATCTGACTCCATTTTGGAGTTTCGAATACCGAGAGTTGGAGGAGTCAAGAGTCGAGACTCTTGATCACAGGAGTCCCGAAGTTGTGAAATGAAAAATGCCGAAATCCCGAAACAGACACATCAACAAAGACTCCATTTCAGAGTTTCATAGAGCGGGAAATCAAAGATCAAAGGAACGAGGTTCCCTAACCTCTCGAACTCGCGATATGCGAAATCGTGAAATAATCCTAGTCATTGGATCAAGGACCAATATGGGTCGTCAGACCTAGGAGGTGAATGTGGTAGACCATGTCAGCAAGGACAGGTGGCAGCCTACGTCAGAAAGGACACGTGGTGCAATCATATAAGGACAAGTGTCAAGTTGATTTGACATTTCAGGAACCTGGAAATCACAATTCTGAGTGACACGTGGCAGACACATGGATCACAACACGTCATCGAGTGACATCGTTCCAGGAATTTAGTTTTGGGAGTTTTAGCATCAACTCTCCCCCAAAGTCTCGAAAGCTGAAGTTCTGGGGCGGAGGATAGCCGTTTGATCACCACGGATTGAGGATCGTTGATCTAAAGAGAAAAGCGCTCAAATGATTAGTGAGTGGTCATAGGCTATGGTCACATCGTCGAGAGTTGGAGGAAGGTGCTAACAACTAAACTCCATTTCGGAGATCGCGACTTGGAGAGTCGAGATGCCTCACAATAGGAATTCATGACATGCGAAATCGCGAAATGCCGAAATGCGAAAAACACCTTTTGGTGTAGGCTGTGGTCAGCGTCAGTGGTCATGTGAGAGGGAGGAGCTAGCACCAAGCTAAGCTCATTTTCAATGATCATAACATGAAGAGTCGAGAATCTTCACCACAGGAATGTCGAAATGCGGAAATGCGAAATGGCGAAATCAACGCGAGACCCTGTGCTTGTAATCCAACGGTGTTGGATACTTGGAAATCTGATCGAAGAGCTACTGTTTCTCTTCACAGTTAATCGATCAGTTACGATTCAGTTAGCAGAACTGAATCATGACTCTTGGAAGGTTGGCGATTCAATTGCTGATGTGTCTTCTTGGAGGTTCACAGTGTAACTGCTAGAAACGACTGATGGTTTCTTCCAGAGGACTCGAAGAGACTTCAGGGTGATCGCTAGAGAAGATGAAGAGTCTCGAGGCATATTCCAGTGGGATGAAGACTATTCGTAGAGGCTATTGACAGATGTAAGACCGTTGGAGCCTGGAACTGCAACAGAGGGAATGAGCTCGACTATGACAGAGAAGACGAAGAGTCTCAACTGCTAGACATGCTAAGGAATCTCAAGATAACACCCAGTGATGATGAACGCATGGGTATAACCGCCATAAAAGTTGAGGAATTTCTATGATGATCAGGAAGAGGACTCGACACAAGGAGAACATGCAGAACAAACATAGTGTGTTGATGATCGAGGGAGTGAAGCGGTGGCAATGTGGAGTGGCAATGAATATACCGATGTGGAGAACAATGGCATGGAGTAGAGCATGCAGAAGAATTGAGCATATACCATGCACAAGGTGCACATAGACTATAAGAATGCAGAACAAAGAAGAGATGAGGGCTGCTGTTGAGAGTGATTCAGGTGTGTAGAAGGAGGGAGAGTGCAGCAGCTGAAATGCACAAAAGAGGAATGGTGCATAGAAGGGACATGGCGCAAAGAACATAAAAGGAAGAAGAACATAAAGCGTAAGGAAGGGGGTGTAGGAAGACACTGATGCAGGTAGAGCAGAGCAGAGCAGTGTAGTAGAACAGTGATGAGACCGGTAAGCCATTGATAAATATTGTATCATTGTGATAAATTTATATAAAGCAAACTTTATATTTCAGGGTGGTAGGGAGGTGCTAGGGAGGACTGTTGTCCTCAAAGGTTCAAGTGGGTGCTTGAACACAAGGAGTTGTATCTTCCATCTGGTTGCAGCCAGAGAAACCAGGGTGGTGCAAGGGAGAACTGTTGTTCTCTATTTTACAAGTTGGTGCCTGTGTGACTGGAAGTTAGTGCTGGAACACTTAGGGAGTTGTTTCTTCCTTCTAGTGGGTGTTAGAGAAACCAAGGAGTTGGTGCTTCCTTCTAGTGGGTGCTAGAGAAACCAGGGAGTTGGTGCTTCCTTCTAGTAGGTGCTAGAGAAAACAGAGAGTTGGTTCTCTCAACAAGTCGCAGCTTGAAAAACAGAGGTTGTAGCCTCACAATGAGTTGGAGCTCATATGTATGATAATGTACAGAATGTAAAGATTACTTATCATACCAAGAAGAAGATATTTTTACCCTTTATGGGTTTCCTCAAGAAATATCTGTCTCTGTATATTTCATATGTGTGACTGATGTCGAATGTTCTATTGCTTACCTCCCTGCATTATTGTGATTGTCGTTAAGTGCTCTGCAAAGAGTTTAAAATAAGCATAATTGTTTAAGCACGGTAACAACTGATTCACCCCCCCCCCTCTCAGTTGTCCAACAATTGGTATCATAGCAGGTTCCTTTTATCTAAAGGTAGATCTGTAAGCTTAAACATGACAAGTCATGAAGGGAGTTCAACTGCTAAGCCTCCTCTGTTTGATGGAACAAATTTTGCCTTCTGGAAGGTTAGAATGAGAACATACCTAATGGCCTTAGGTGCTGATGTTTGGGATGTAGTAGAGACTAGATACCTAAAGCCTGTTGTGCTAGCTACCAAGGATGATAAGTTAGAATTTATCTTTAATGCTAAGGGAATGAATGCTATCTTGAATGGATTTGTAGAAGCTGCGTTTGTAAAGGTGATGCATCTTCAAACTGCCAAAGAAATGTGGGAGAAACTTATTAGCAACTATGAAGGAAATGAGAAAGTAAAAGATGCCAAACTTCAAACATTTAGGTTGAAGTTTGAACAACTAAAGATGAATGAAGATGAAACAGTTGGGAAGTATTTTTTGAGAGTTGAAGAACTAGTAAATGCAATTAAAGCACTTGGTGAAAAAATTGAGGAACCCTCTTTAGTTCAGAAAATTTTGAGATCTCTGCCAGATAGGTTCAACCCAAAGGTCTCAGTTATAGAAGAACTTAATGATATAAAGGCTTTGGCTTTTGATCAACTTCTAGGAACGTTGACTGCATATGAAATGAGGATATTTACAAATAAACCCACCTTTAGAGAAGCATCATTTAAAGCAGATAAGAATGAAGATTCTGAGACGGATGAAATTAAAGAAAAATTCGTGAGAAGACTAAAGAAAGGATCAGGTAAGTACCAAGGTAAACTGCCCTTCAAATGTTTCAACTGTGGTAAGATAAGTCATTTTGCAAATAAATGTCCACACAAGAAGCATGATGTAAAGCTCTTGAAGAAGAAGTAGTGAAAACTAGGAAAGAGTTGGAGAAGTTTCAAGCCTTGTATCATTAGAATCTGTCAAGTATCAAAGCCTCAGAAGGATTAGCCACCATTCTGAATCAGCAAAGGAATCCAAAGTTGAAAATAGTGTTGGGTTATGAAGAGGGATCAAGTAGTGGTCATCCAAGCAATAAAGACTTCATCAAGTTTGTCAAATCTACAACCAATGACGACAACAAACCTGCAGAAACAAAGGAAGATAATCAACCGCCCAAGAGGAGTAAAGAAAAAGGTGCCAGAACTGAATCTGTAGAATAAGGAAATAATACACTCCCTGCTCAAGGCAATCATCAGCATGGAAGAAATCGATTTGCTCAAAGAAGACAACCATTTTCCAGGTACAAAGAATTTTTCTATGGATATTGTTCCTACTGTTCTAACTTTGGTCACAAAGCTGTAAATTGTTCCTTAAGACTTAGACATGATAAATTAAGATTTCCAAGGAATAAATATCTGCCACAAAAAAGAATGATACAACCAAGTAAAAAATCATCATAGATTGCAAATTGCCAAATTAAGTCTAGAGACATGCAACTGAGGAGGTCAAGAAATAATAAACAATCAATGAGTAGACAATGCTGCAACAATAACTTTGACCTATTGAACAATGAGATTGAATGCTATAACTGCCACAAGTTTGGCCACAAAGCTGCAAACTACCATCTGAAGAATTACAAAGCAGATCCAAGGATAAAGTTCTTAGATAGAAAGGCCAACACATGGAAAAGGAAAGATAGTGAAAAAGGTGGTCTAGCACTTTCAACTCAAAAACAAAAGGCCTATGGGAATATAGACAATGGATGTTCCAAGCACATGACTGGAGACAAGGATAAGCTTCTATCAATAAGTAAAAGCAAAAAAGGAAATGTGATCCTTGAAAATGATGAACCAGGTAAAATCAAGGATAGAGGGATGGTGAGTTTGAGTAATGTCAAAGGAGATGCCCAGTATGTTCTGCTTGTGGATGGTCTGAAACATAATTTTCTCAATACAAGTCAAAAGTGTGACAGAGGCAGTGAAGAGGTGTTCACGTCCAACGAGTGTAAGGTAAATGTAAACTCAAGACAAGTGGTGAATAAAGGTATAAGGACAATTAATGATGTTGATATTTAATCCTCCCCTGCAAGTAAAGAAGAAGAAAAAAATACAATAAAAGAATGTTCAGTTAGCATCTATCCCATGGAAGAAGAAGAAGAAGAATCATGTCATAAGATGGAAGCTGAAGTTTTGAAGGTTGAGAAGTCAAACACCCAAAGCAAGTTCTTAAACATATCCATGACCCTGGATAAGCTCTTGGATAGTCAGAGATCACCAAATGACAAATCCGGTATTGGATACAACAAGGAAGAAATTAATACTTCTAAGAAACCTGATACAGGTCCTTCGTCTGTGAAAAAGAAAAGCAGGTATGCGAGTGGTTGTAGCGGTTTTTTCTTGTGATTGAATATGGTCATAAAAGCCTTGGATTGTATGCATCATGGAAGAAAAATGAAATTGCAGTAATAGAGATCGTTGAGAATCAATGGGGAGATCCAAGGGTTATTTAAAAGTACAAGCTACAATTACGCAGTGTTTCAGTAGGACAACAACATCTTCAACAACAACATTTTGTTTTACAAAATGATATACATGACATCCTGTAGAGATAACAAGAGGAAAGACTTTGTCAAGGAAAGCTAACCTTTTAGGAACAAAAGGGGAAAATAGTCAGAAACAGAGAGAACAGTGACAGGAGGAGTCATCCAGTTATGATAAGAAAAGGTTGATGAAGGAGTCCCAGAAAGAGAGGTGAGCAATTTTGAGTATTCTACAGAGGATACAACGGAAGCTGAAGATGAACAGGTCCAAGAATCAGAAGGAGAAGACTCTGGTTTAGATACAAATATTATGCAGGCCTCAAATAAGAGAGTCCATCCTGTCAGGGGGAGTTTGTGTTGGTTTAATATTTGATACCTCCTAAAAATTCTCCAACAGCTCAAGGGGAGCATGTTTTCTTTGACATTGATGTCAAAGGGGGAGAAAAGAGTCCGGGTGCCTTTGTTGCCATCAATGCCAAAGGGGGAGATTGTTGGCATGTTTTATAGGCAGCATATTCTTGTCATTGATGTCAAGTACAACAACGATGATGGCTTAAGTACAAGAAGAATGTGCCAGACGGGCACCAGAAGTATTTTGGGAAGACACAACAGAGCAAGCTCAATAAGATCAAAAGAGATAGTGCAGAGTATGCATGTTTGTCATTGATGGCAAAGATCACGACCACCAGTGCATGTATAATGGCATGGCAATGACAAGTTCAAAAAGTGATCGTTGGATCCCATTCAAAAGCGTAAACTCCAAGAGTCAAGGAATCAACTCACGACAGAAAATCAAGAAATGTGAAACCACGACATAATATCCATTTCTGAGTTTCGGATACCGGGAGTTGGAGGTGTCAAGGAAACTCACGACAAGAATGATGAAATCGCGAAATGTGAAACCACGACGTTTTAGAGTTTTGGATACCAAGAGTTGGAGGAGTCAAGGAAGCAACTCACGACAGGAACTCGCGATATGCGAAATCACGAAAAGTTCTGGACCATCGAATCATCAAGATTGTGGACCATTGATTTGACTCCATTTCGGAGTTTCACATACCGGGAGTTGGAGGAGTCAAGAGTTGAGACTCTTTATCACAGTAGTTCCGAAGTTGCGAAATGTGAAACGCCGAAATCCTGAAACATACACATCAACAAAGACTCCATTTCAGAGTTTCACAGACCGGGAAATCAAAGATCAAAGGAACGGGGTTCCATAACCTCTCGAACTCGCGATATGGGAAATCGTGAAATAATCCTAGTCGTTGGATCAAGGAAAAATCTGGGCTGTCAGACCCAGGAGGTGAATGTGGCAGACCATGTCAGCAAGGACAGGTGGCAGCCTACGTCAGAAAGGACACATGGCACAATCATATAAGGACAAGTGTTAAGTTGATTTGGCATTTCAGGAACCTGGAAATCACAATTCTGAGTGACACGTGGCAGACACACGGATCAGGACACGTCATCGAGTGACGTCATTCCAGGAATTTAGTTTCGGGAGTTTTAGCATCAACTCTCCCCCAAAGTCCCGAAAGCTGAAGTTCTGAGGCGGAGGATAGCCGTCCGATCACCATGGATCGTGGACCTTTGATCTGAAGAGCGAAGTGCTCAAATGATTAGCGAGTTGTCATAGGCTGTGGTCACATCGTCGAGAGTTGGAGGAAGGCGCTAACAACTAAACTCCGTTTCAGATATCGCGAGTTGGAGAGTCGAGATGCCTCGCAACAGGAATTCGTGATGTGCGAAATCGCGAAATGCCGAAATACGAAAAACACCTTTTGGTGTAGGCTGTGGTCACCGCCAGTGGTCATGTGAGAGGGAGGAGCTAGCACCAAGCTAAGCTCCTTTTCGGCGATTGTAACATGAAGAGTCGAGACTCTTCACCACAGGAATGACGAAATGCCGAAATGTGAAATGGCAAAATCAATGCGAGACCCTGTGCTTGTAATCCAACGGTGTTGGATACTTGGAAATCTGATCGAAGGGCTACTGTTGCTCTTCACAGTTAATCGATCAGTTACGATTCAGTTAGCAGAACTGAATCATGACTCTTGGATGGTTGGCGATTTAGTTGCTGATGCGTCTTCTTGGAGGTTCACAATGTAACTGCTAGAAACGACTGATGGTTTCTGCCAGAGGACTCGAAGAGACTTGAGGGTGATCACCAGAGAAGATGAAGAGTCTCGAGGCATCTTCCAGTGGCATGAAGACTGTTCATAGAGGCTATTGACAGATGTAAGACCGTTGGAGCCTGGAACTGCAATAGAGGGAATGAGCTCGACTGTGATAGAGAAGATGAAGAGTCTCGACTGCTAGACAGGCTAAGGAATCTCAGTATAACACCCAGTGATGACGAACGCATGGGTATAACCACCAGGAAACCTGAGGAGTTGCCATGATGATCAGGAAGAGGACTCGACACGAGGAGAACATGCAGAACAGAGAGAGTGTGTTGATGCTCGAGGGAGTGAAGTGGTGGCAATGTGGAGTGGCAGTGAATATATCGATGTGGAGAACAACTACGCGGAGTAGAGCATGCAGAAGCATTGCGCATATAGCATGCACAAGGTGCACAAAGACTATAAGAATGCATAACAAAGAAGAGATGAGGGCTACTGTTGAGAGTGATTCAGGTGTGTAGAAGGAGGGAGAGTGCAACAACTGAAATGAACAAAAGAATAATGGTGCATAGAAGGGACATGGCGCACAAAGCATAAAAGGCAGAAGAACATAAAGCATAAGGAAGGGGGTCCAGGAAGACACTGATGCAGGTAGAGTAGAGCAGAGCAGTGTAGTAGAACAATGATGGGACCGATAAGCCCTTGATAAATATTGTATCACTGTGATAAATTTATATATAACAAACTTTATATTTCAGGGTGGTAGGGAGGACTGTTGTCCTTAGAGGTTCAAGTGGGTGCTTGAACACAGGGAGTTGTAGCTTCCATCTGGTTGCAGCCAGAGAAACCAGGGTGGCAGTGTGGTGCAAGGGAGAACTGTTGTTCTCTTTTTTACAGGTTGGTGCCTGTGTGACTGGAAGTTGGTGATGGAACATTTAGGGAGTTGCTGCTTCCTTCTAGTGGGTGATAGAGAAAGCAGGGAGTTGGTGCTTCCTTCTAGTGGGTGCTAGAGAAACCAGGGAGTTGGTGCTTCCTTCTAGTAGGTGCTAGAGAAAACAGAGAGTTGGTGCTCTCAACAAGTTACAGCTTGCAAAACAGAGGTTGTAGCCTCACAATGAGTTGGAGCTCATATGTATGATAATGTACAGAATGTAAAGATTACTTATCATACCAAGAAGAAGAGGTTTTTACCCTTTTTGGGTTTCCTTAGGAAATATCTGTCTCTGTACATTTCATATGTGTGACTGATGTCGAATGTTCTATTGCTTACCTCCCTGCATTATTGTAATTGTCATTAAGTTCTCTGCAAAGAGTTTAAAATAAGCATAATTGTTTAAGCACAATAACAACTGATTCACCCCCCCCTCTCAGTTGTCCAACAATTGGTACCAGAGCAGGTTCCTTTTATCTAAAGGTAGATCTGTAAGCTTAAACATGACAAGTCATGAAGGGACTTCAACCACTAAGCCTCCTCTATTTGATGGAACAAATTTTTCCTTCTGGAAGGTTAGAATGAGAACATACCTAATGAATTTAGGTGCTGATGTTTGGGATGTAGTAGAGACTGGATACATAAAGCCGTTTGTGCTAGGTTCCGAGGATGATAAGTTAGAATTTATCTTTAATTCTAAGGGAGTGAATGCTATCTTGAATGGACTTGCAGAAGCCGTGTTTGTAAAGGTGATGCATCTTCAAACTGCCAAATAAATGTGGTAGAAACTTATTAGCAACTATGAAGGAAGTGAGAAAGTAAAAGATGCCAAACTTCAAACATTTAGGTTGAAGTTTGAACAACTAAAGATAAATGAAGATGAAACAGTTGGGAAGTATTTTCTGAGAGTTGAAGAACTAGTAAATGCAATGAAAGCACTTGGTGAAAAAATTGAGGAACCCTCTTTAGTTCAGAAAATTTTGAGATCTCTGCCAGATAGGTTCAACCCAAAGGTCTCAGCTATAGAATAA
>ML776813.1:225860-279942 GCA_009831015.1 Picea engelmannii
TAAACCCACCTCTAGAGAAGCATCATTTAAAGCAGATAAGAATGAAGATTCTGAGCCTGATGAAATTGAAGCAAAATTCGTGAGAAGACTAAAGAAAGGATCAAGCAAGTACCAAGGTAAGCTGCCCTTCAAATGTTTCAACTATGGTAAGATAGGTCATTTTGCAAATAAATGTCCACACACGAAACATGATCAGAACTCTGAAGGTGAAAAGAAGTTCAAACCTAAGAGATTTGGCAGAAAGAAAAGTTTATGTGTAAACGATGTTAACTCTCCAGAAGACACAGATAATGACTCATCACGTGAAGATAACGACAATGAATTCATGCTTATGGCCCAAGATGATTATGATAATAAAATCATAGGAAGTGAGGCTAATGAAGAAGAAGCTGTGGTTGATACGGAAGGAGAACTGATCAGTGCACTGGAAGAGATTGACAGACTTAGAATTAAGAACATAAAGCAAAAACAATTGCGGATACAATTCAAGAAAGATAGTAAACACCCCGATGAAGACTTTTCCCGACTAAAAATGGAATTAGAAGAGACCAAGAAAACCGAGGACATTCTGAAACAACAGTTATCAGAAAACAAGACAAGATGTAAAGCTCTGGAAGAAGAAGTAGTGAAAACTAGGAAAGAGTTGGAGAAGTTTCAAGCCTTGTATCATCAAAATCTGTCAAGTATCAAAGTCTCAGAAGGATTAGCCACCATTCTGAATCAACAAAGGAATCCAAAGTTTAAAACAAGGTTGGGTTATGAAGAGGGATCAAGTAGTGGTAATCCAAGCAACAAAGACTTCATCAAGTTTGTCAAATCTACAACCAATGACGACAACAAACCTGCAGAAACAAAAGGGAGATAATCAACCGCCTAGGAGGAGTAAAGAAAAAGGTGCTAGAACTGAATCTGTAGAACAAAGAAATAATGCACTCCCTGTTCAAGGAAATCATCAGCATGGAAGAAATCGATTTTCTCAAAGAAGACAACCATTTTCCAGGTACAAAGAATTTTTCTATGGATATTGTTCCTACTATTCTAACTTTGGTCACAAAGTTGTAAATTGTTCCTTAAGACTTAGACATGAGCAATTAAGATTTCCAAGGAATAAATATCTGCCACAACAAAGAATGATACAACTAAGTAACAAATCATCACAGATTGCAAATTGCCAAATTAAGTCTAGAGACATGCAACTGAGGAGGTCAAGAAATAATAAACAGTCAATGAGTAGACAACGCTGCAACAATAACTTTGACCTATTGAACAATGAGATTGAATGCTATAACTGTCACAACTTTGGCCATAAAGCTACAAACTGCCATCCGAAGAATTACAAAGTAGATCCAAGGATAAAGTTCTTAGATAGAAAGGCCAACACATGGAAAATGAAAGATAGTGAAAAAGGTGGTCTAGCACTTTCAACTCAAAAACAAAAGGCCTCTAGGAATATAGACAGTGGATGTTCCAAGCACATGATTGGAGACAAGGATAAACTTCTGTCAATAAGTAAAAGCAAAACAGGAAATGTGATCCTTGAAAATGATGAACCAGGTAAAATCAAGGATAGAGGGATGGTGAGTTTGAGTAATGTCAAAGGAGATGCCCAATACGTTCTGCTTGTGGATGGTCTGAAACATAATTTGCTCAGTACAAGTCAAAAGTGTGACATAGGCAGTGAATAGGTGTTCACGTCCAAAGAGTGTAAGGTAAATGTAAACTCAGGAAAAGTGGTGAATAAAGGCATAAGGACAATTAATGATGTTGATATTGAATCCTCCCCTACAAGTAAAGAAGAAGACACATATACAATAAAAGAATGTCCAGTTAGCATCTATCCCATGGAAGAAGAAGAAGAAGAATCATGTCATAAGATGGAAGCTGAAGTTTTGAAGGTTGAGAAGTCAAACACCCAAAGCAATTTCTTAAACAACTCCAAGACCCTGGATAAGCTCTTGTATAGTCAGAGATCACCAAATGACATTTCTGGTATTGGATACAACAGGAAGAAATCAATACTCCTAAGAAACCTGAGACAGGTCCTTCATCTGTGAAAAAGAAAAGTAGGTATGAGAGTGGTTGTAGCGGTTTTTTCTTGTGATTGAATATGGTCATAAAAGCCTTGGATTATATGCATCATGGAAGAAAAATGAAATTCCAGTAATAGAGATCGATGAGAATCAATGGGGAGATCCAAGGGTTATTTAAAAAGTACAAGCTACAATTACGCAGTGTTTCAGTAGGACAACACCATCTTCAACAACAACATTTTGTTTTACAAAATGATATACATGACATCCTATAGAGATAACAAGAGGAAAGACCTTGTCAAGGAAAGCTAACCTTTTAGGAAGAAAAGGGGAAAATAGTCAGAAGCAGAGAGAGAACAGTGACAGGGGGAGTCATCCAGTTAAGACAAGAAAAGGTTGACGAAGGAGTTCCAGTAAGAGAGGTGAGAAATTTTGAGTATTCTACAGAGGATACAATGAAAGCTGAAGATGAACAGGTCCAAGAATCAGAAGGAGAAGACTCTGGTTTAGATACAAATATTTTGCAGGCCTCAAATAAGAGAGTCCATCCTGTTAGGGGGAGTTTGTGTTGGTTTAATATCTGATACCTCCTAAAAATTCTGCAACAACTCAGGGGGAGCATGTTTTCTTTGACATTGATGTCAAAGGGGGAGAAAAGAGTCCGGGTGTCTCTGTTGCCATCAATGCCAAAGGGGGAAATTGTTGGCATGTTTTACAGGCAGCGTATTCTTGTCATTGATGGCAAGTACAACAACGACGATGACTTAAGTACAGGAAGAATGTGTCAGGCGGGCACCAGAAGTATTTTGGGAAGACGCAGCAGAGCAAGCTCAATAAGATCAGAAGAGATAGTGAAAAGTATACGTGTTTTTCATTGATGGCAAAGATCACGACCAACAACGCAGGGATAATGGCATGGAAATGGCAAGTTCAACAAGTGATCGTTGGATCCCATTCAAAAGCGTAAACTCCAGGTGTCAAGGAAGCAACTCACGACAGAAAATCGCGAAATGCAAAACCACGACTTAATCTCCATTTCATAGTTTCGGATACTGGGAGTTGGAGGTGTCAAGGAAACTCACGACAAGAATGATGAAATCGCGAAATGTGAAACCACGATGTTTCAGAGCTTCAGATACTGGGAGTTGGAGGGGTCAAGGAAACTCATGACAAGAATGATGAAATCACGAAATGCGAAACCACGATGTTTCGGAGTTTCAGATACCGAGAGTTGGAGGAGTCAAGGAAGCAACTCACGACAGGAACTCGCGATATGCGAAATCACGAAAAGATATAGACCGTCGAATCATCAATATTGTGAACCGTTGATCTGACTCCATTTTGGAGTTTCGAATACCGAGAGTTGGAGGAGTCAAGAGTTGAGACTCTTCATCACAGGAGTCCTGAAGTTGCGAAATGTGAAATGGACAAATCCCGAAACAGACACATCAACAAAGACTCCATTTCAGAGTTTCATAGACCGAGAAATCAAAGATCAAAGGAACGAGATTCCCTAACCTCTCGAACTCGCGATATGCGAAATCGCAAAATAATTCTAGTCATTGGGTCAAGGAAAAATCTGGGCCGTCAGACCCAGGAGGTGAATGTGGCAGACCATGTCAGCAAGGATAGATGGTAGCCTACGTCAGAAAGGACACGTGGCACAATCATATAAGGACAAGTGTGAAGTTGATTTGGCATTTCAGGAACCTGGAAATCACAATTCTGAGTGACACGTGGAAGACAGACGGATCACAACACATCATCGAGTGATGTCATTCCAGGAATTTAGTTTCAGGACTTTTAGCATCAACTCTCCCCCAAAGTCCTGAAAGCTGAAGTTCCGGGGCGGAGGATAGTCGTATGATCACCATGGATCGTGGACCGTTGATCTAAAGAGCGAAGCGCTCAAATGATTAGCGAGTGGTCATAGGCTGTGGTCACATCGTCGAGAGTTGGAGGAAGCCGCTAACAACTAAACTCCATTTCAGAGATCACGACTTGGAGAGTCGAGATGCCTCGCAACAAGAATTCGTGACATGTGAAATCGTGAAATGCCGAAATGCGAAAAACACCTTTTGGTGTAGGCTGTGGTCACCGTCAGTGGTCATGTGAGAGGGATGAGCTAGCACCAAGCTAAGATCCTTTTCTACGATCGTAAGATGAAGAGTCGAGACTCTTCACCACAGGAATGCCGAAATGCCGAAATGCGAAATGGAGAAATCAACGCGAGACCCTGTGCTTGTAATCCAACGGTGTTGGATACTTGGAAATCTGATCGAAGGGCTACTGTTGCTCTTCACAGTCAATCGATCAGTTATGATTTAGTTAGCAGAACTGAATCATGACTCTTGGACGGTTGGCGATTCAGTTGCTGATGCGTCTTCTTGGAGGTTCACAGTTTAACTACTAGAAACGACTGATTGTTTCTGCCAGAGGACTCGAAGAGACTTCAGGGTGATCGCCAAAGAAGATGAAGAGTCTCGAGGCATCTTCCAGTGGCATGAAGATTTTTCATAGAGGCTATTGACAGATGTAAGACCGTTGGAGCTTGGAACTGCAACAGAGGAAATGAGCTTGACTGTGACAGAGAAGACGAAGAGTCTCGACTGCTAGACAGGCTAAGGAATCCCAGCATAACACCCAGTGATGATGAACGCATGGGTATAACCGCCAGAAAAGATGAGGAATTGCCATGATGATCAGGAAGAGGACTCGACACGAGGAGAACATGCAAAACATAGAGAGTGTGTTGATGCTCGAGGGAGTGAAGCGGTGGCAATGTGGAGTGGCAGTGAATATCCTGATGTGGAGAACAATGGCGCAGAGTAGAGCATGCAGAAGCATTGCACATATAGCATGGACAAGGTGCACAAAGACTATAAGAATGCATAACAAAGAAGAGATGAGGGTTGTTGTTGAGAGTGATTCAGGTGTGTAGAAGGAGAGAGAGTGCAATAGCTGAAATGCACAAAAGAGGAATGGTGCATAGAATGGACATGACGCACAAAGCATAAAAGGCAGAAGAACATAAAGCGTAAGGAAGGGGATGCAGGAAGACACTGATGCAGGTAGAGCATAGCAGTTTAGCAGAATAGTGATGAGACCAGTAAGCCATTGATAATTATTGTATCACTGTGATAAATTTATATATAGCAAACTTTATATTTCAGGGTGGTAGGGAGGTGCTAGGGAGGACTGTTGTCCTCAGAGGTTCAAGTGGGTGCTTGAACATAGGGAGTTGTAGCTTCCATCTGGTTGCATCTAGAGAAACCATGGTGGTAGGGTGGTGCAAGGGAGAACTATTGTTCTCTGTTTTACAGGTTGGTGCCTGTGTGACTGGAAGTTGGTGCTTCCATCCAGTTGGTACTGGAACACTTAGGGAGTTGTTGCTTCCTTCTAGTGGGTGCTAGAGAAACCAGGGAGTTGGTTCTTCCTTCTAGTGGGTGCTAGAGAATACAAAGAGTTGGTGCTCTCAGCAAGCTGCAGCTTTCAAAACAGAGGTTGTAGCCTCACAATGAGTTGGAGCTCATATGTATGATAATGTACAGAATGTAAAGATTACTTATCATACCAAGAAGAAGATGTTTTTACCCTTTATGGGTTTCCTTAGGAAATATCTGTCTCTATATATTATATATTTCATATGTGTGACTGATGTCGAATGTTCTATTGCTTACCTCCCTGCATTATTGTGATTGTCATTAAGTGCTCTGCAAAGAGTTTAAAATAAGCATAATTGTTTAAGCACGGTAACAACTAATTCACTCCCCCCTTTCAGTTGTCCAATAGATTCTTTTGTTAGTTCCACTCCATATTCAGCAATAGTGATGATGATCACTTCCCATCTGCATCAATTACTCTTCGTTCAGGAAGGCCAACGCCTATGCCTAAGTGGGATATCCCCACCATTGTTGATGCAATTGAGTTTTTTTAATAGTTCTTTCAAGCATTATCAAGAGACTTTTCCACCTCTACCTTGGGCCTTAATTACTTAGGTTGTTGATTTCCCTATAGAGTTCGAGGACCTTCCCCCCAAATCACTCTAGAGCACAATTTATGTTGTTGATGATCTTGATGGATTCATGAATGGGCAATATGGATTTTAGGCAAGGTGATGCCCTTTTTCAACATTAAGCGGGTGGGGGGGGTGGCGACGTAAATCTTGTGATGTAATACTTTCTCTCAATGTCCCCTGTTTAGCATAAGGCCGATTGTCAGAGTTAAGGGTGTAATCTTCACATGTGGCTTCACGACACTCATATTTATCATTAATGTATTTGTAAACATGGCTAAGGCCATCCTTTGAACATTTATTATCATTTTTTGCAATACTAGGGAGTGGTGAAGACCGACCTAGTCAAACTTGTACATGTAGGCTCATTAACCCCTCTATGGGGTAGCACCCTACTTGAATTGTGTAGAAATACACATCAAGTATCATTTGTATTTAATCATCTTGTGATCTTTTTGATCTCTCTTATAAAGTGTTTTGTGCCTAAGGGAACCTATATCTTTGGGAGTTCTCTTGTGATTGGTATTTCTTTCTTTGCATGAGTAATTGTGCATCTCTTGTGTAGTGCACTTGTGCTTGAGTATATCTCTCACTCTTTAACGCACTAGGGTAATCTCTCTCTAGTGAACTTATAATTAGATTATTGTAGAATTTGGGTTTGTCTTTAGTTGCATTCGATTCTCTTGCTTTCACTTGTGAATCTTAACACAAAGATCCCATTGATCCTCATTAGTTTAAGGGTGTTTATTGGATCTCTTTCTCTTGTGGGAATATTTGTATTGGTGAAATTGGGTATTCGTTTCAAGTAAAACTAAAGGAGCATTTTTCTAGTATCCAACATAATCATATTCAGACTTCCGCTTTGGTAGAACATTGCCACAAATCCAATCATCATATTTGTGTGGAATATGCCAAATTTGGAACACTATTTAAAGAGGTGCATTAGAGAAGCAATAGAGATAGAGAAAGAGACCAACTGTTTGAACATGGATGATGGAATTAAGGTAAGTAGGGCTTGGTTAGCAATGCTAAATGATAAAGATCTAGTTCATAGTAGGAATTAATGTTTTGTCCTAGCTCCCCCCCTTTCTTTTTAGTGTTTTCTTGTTCATATTTCTGCTCTTTGTTGTTAGTAGGCACTGTTATCACAAAGATTGTAGGTTGGGAAAAACCTGACCCAATCCACAAAAGTGGGACAACTGTGAGAGTATCTACATTGTCACCTTAGGTGGACACTCTCCTCACTTTAGTGATGATGGAAATCACCACAAGGGGGGAATCTCAATGACCCTAGGGGGATTCGATGGAAAGTGAGATAATGGAAGATGAAACCTCTATAGGTGGAAGTAAGAAGTGGAAAATGGTTTGAGTAAAAGTCTTGTTGGTGAGGGTAGGTTGCCAAAGTGAAGTGTACCTGCAAAAAGAGTGTTATACCTGCCCGAGACAAGACAAAAGACAGATACACAAGCCAAATAATCGTGGAAAAGAAAGTGAAGCTTGCTGTCCTATATTGCAGAAGTAAACAAGAATATATATCGGCAAGTAAATGATAACAGTAGCTGCAAAATGTATCACTAAAATTATAGTAAATGATGCAAGAGACTAAGCTAGCAATGACTAGTTTAACTCAAGTGTAATATGTTGAGATTTGGGTACTTTGGAAAGTGGTCCCCATGTGCTTATGAGATTCTAAGCACAAAGGGGGAGACTATTACCCTTGTACTTTACTTTATGATTCTAATTTCACTTTGACTTAGGAGATTTAAGTCAAAAGTGAAATATGTCACCTAAGTCGTTAAATGACAATTAATTCACAAAGTGGGTGAATTAATAGACATAAAGAAACTAAGGAAAGTGGGTTTCCTTAGTGAGATTTTTGGATTAGATCTCACCCATTGAATAGACTTGGCTAGATTGTATCTAGGCCATTGATCTTTTAGGGCTTGGCCAAAGGAGGCTAAAGGAGGGTATAATGCATTTTTGAGATTCATTCTTCACTTGTGAGAAGAGGAGGAGAGCTAGGGTGCATTTCTCAAGGAGAGGAGGGCACACTTGCATGAGGGTTTGAGGATAAACCTTTGTTGGCTTGAGGAGCTTGCTTGGAGAGTTCATCCATGGAGTCTTAGCCATTTCCAGGTAGAGGGCGCATGCTATTGGATGGATGCACATTTACTATAGGAGGGGCGCAACTTGAGGAGAGGGACACACTCATTGTAGAGGAGTCTTCATTTTTTGGTTGGTAGCTCACTCCCGTGGTGGTAGCTTGCTCTTGTTCTATAGAGGGAGCTATTGGGAGTGAGGGCACACATATCTAGGAGGAGGGTGCATTTATGAAGGAGGGGTGCATTTGCTAGGAGGAGAGGCACATTTTTGAGAGGATAAAGATCTCCTCTAGCTCGTGGGAGGTTCTTCCTTCTTGAAGAGAGTCCACTTCACTTTCTTAGACACTCTAGGGAGTAGAGGGCGCAAGGGTGAAGGAGAGGGAGCTATTTGAGTTTTTGCATGTGTGGGGGGCGCACTTGAGAGGAGGGGTGCACCATCACTTGGAGGAGGTTTTTTTGTTGAGAGGGAGGCTACTTCAAAGGCAAGGAAAAAGACAAGGCAAGTTCAGAGGAAAGAAAGAGCAAAGGAAAATCAAAGGATCAGGATAAAGACAAAGCAAGCAAGAGGAAGAAAGGCTCACCAAGGCAAGGGGCACCTTACTTCACAAAGCTTGTGGGAAAGTCTTCGAGGAACTCCAAGGCACCAAAGAGTGGTTGCTATCGTACTAGGTTCACTTGTTTATGTTTCCTGTGTTGTACATTTTGCTTTGAGGCCTTCTATATATATCTGCTCCAAACTGGTTTTCCCCGAGGGGGGGTTTTATCGAGGGTTTTATGCAGGGTCATGTTGACCAAAAATACCTGTGTCAAATTTATGCATGCTTAGAAGTGTAGATCAACATTTTAAAGTTAAATATCTAGAGGTAGTGTTATGTGTTTTAATGTATATTGCATGTGCTAACATTGAATAAAGAAAACACTTGCAAGGGCACCTTAAAAGAGCACTTAACCATCAAATATTGAGAAGAAAGTTTGGTGACTGTTTTCTGTCCTAAAAACAACAAGAGAAGATAGCCACACAGTTGAAACTTAGAGCCATACTAAGGTCAAGGACAGACCTTAGATGGCAGCCTCATAGGACTTCAGAAAATCTACATAATAGAGCAAGACTTTAGTGACAATAGAGGGCTGTTAGAATATATTTTCAGAGGATTATTATGATAGACAAATGGCTGTAGCAAACATTTTCTATAGCAGCAAATTCCAACCATAAAAATCAGCAAGTAAATCGTCAAAAAGTTAGCCAATAAGCAGTAGAATAATAATAGTGGCTTCCAAGCAAATTTTAATGGTTGAAAAGTGAATTAAAGTAAGAGTGTGAGTGTGTTTTGCTGCAGCCCTAATGGATGTAGCACAAATTTATTACAACAACAAGAGATACTTAGCAAAAGTAGACGCCTTAGAGGCTCAAGCTAGCCAATAGCACATAAAATTGAATCCACTTTAGACAAATGAAAAATCTCAATAAAACACGTATACCAATGCAAAGATTTTATTTCTCCAATGCAATTTTTCAGATTAGTGCTTTAAATCTATTGGGTAAATGGAGTCTTGGTTATAAGAGTTGGATCCACAATATATCTAGTGGTGTAAGCCCTTTTACTCCCTAGAGCATGCAAACCAACAAAGATAAATCTAGGAGGGTGTAAGCCCTTTTACTCCTCCTAGCAACCATGCATACAATTACTTATCAACTAACAAATAAGACAAATCTTGGTGGAGGGTGTATTCCCTTATACTCCTCTAAGAGTTTTAGGCAATAATACCAATGAAACAAGAAGAAAATACCAACAAGAGCAGAAATCTTCTCACCAATTCCACAAGATAGCAAAAGCAAAGTCCTAGTTTTACCAGGCAATTTCCATCCACATGCAATAGAACAAGCCTCCAAGAGGTGCGAACTACCTTAGGTCCACAATACACCAATAAGAATCCAAAAAATTTGCAAGAGAGAGAGAGAGAGAGAGAGATAGCTCAAATGCCCAAAGAGGGCGCAAATTTCAACCAAGCAGTCTTCTCTAATGAGAGAGCTATGTTAAAAATGAAATGATCCAGGCCTTTATTTATTCTAGGCTTCGAAAAAGTGTTTGTCCACATAAAATTAGGGTAAACCACAAAGCAAGGGGGCCGTCCCCCTTAATTTTGCCCCTTTACATCATCAATTTAATTTTCACAAATTAAACCCTAAAAGATGATGTCATGCCCTAATTGGGTGACGTCTTGGCACTTTTGAGAGGTTGTTTAGCTTGGGGAGGAAGTCGTTGGGCCTCCAAAGTCCATACCCATGGTGCAAGGGATTCACTCCATCCAAAAGTGCCATTCCAACAAGTCTTCATCAGCACCATCAAACCCTAGCCCTAGTCAAGATGTTAAGCCCCAAAACGAAGTGTTTTAGCCTCCAAAGGCAAGTCTTTGGGTTAGATAGGGCTAGGTGTCAACTCCAAGGTCTCCTCTCTTGCCTCCAAAGGCAACATCCATCGTCTATATTTCCCTAAGGTTTGGGTCATGGCATCCATCCATGGGATTTATGCCCCCAAGAAGGACCAAGCTGGGCTTGTTCCTCCAAATTGTCCATCAAACGAGATCCTGCAAAGACAAATGAGTGCACCCTCCAAGGGTCTCAAGTCAAATGTATCATGACAAGTAAAATCACATTTAATACAAGAGACGCCTAAACATGTGCATCAAAAGTACCTTCTCAAATTAAACAAGTGCTTAAAGACCCTATGCAACTTGCCAAGTTTAAGTATGGGAGGGTTGTCAAGGTGACCTATTGGGTGAGTCATTTCTCAAGTCAAGGGGTGTTTCCTAGGTGAACCCCTCTCTAAGTCATGTAAAGAAGATGGACTGGAAGGGGGTGGGACTTTTGGGCATGGGGTTCATGACATACAAGGGTTCGTAGTGTCTCATTTATGGGTGCCTTTGTAGAGGGTGAGCTACACCTTTGTTTTCAATGCATCTATTTTCCAAGCCCATTTATTGCCATAAACTTATTAAAGTCCAAAACAATTGGGTAACATAAGACTTGAAAGAATTACCACAATGTCACTTGAAGCTAGAGGTACACGAAGTGCCATATGGGTAAAGCAAATGGTATAACGCACTTGTGTAGATCCCTCAACAAGTGGGACATTTATATATGTGAAATTTGCTTTTGCAGGGCTTAAATTCTTTTAAGAGAAACATTTCATTTTTCTCAAGACCTCTTTGGGCGAGCATCTAGAAGGTTATAATTTTGGCTTTTATCTTTTTCCAACTACATTCCTTCTGGGCCTTTAACCCCTTCCCATGAAATGAGGTACAATCCCTTTTTGGGTCAGTACACCCGAGAATCCAAAAAGATAAGGAGACGAAAAGGATGAAGCATGAAAAATGGTAAGTATGATTGAGGATGGTATGATGGCTCGTCAATGAGACCTCCCAGTAGCAAACCCATCCCCAAGGGTGACCACTTACTAGGGCACAATGTCAACCACCAAGGTGAAACATGGCAAAAAACATAATTTCCAAGAAGACGTTCTATAATCAAAAGCAACTTTAAATGCAACATATTCAAATGCCTCTAGTATTAAAGCGACACTTACCACAATACCTAACTTGTACCTCATGGAGAAAGACCCATCGTCTTCCAGAAACATGCTTGATGTGGTGGATGCCATGGTGACAAACTAGAGGAGTATGGTGGTGAAGAGGGTCTCCATCTATGTAAGTGGGCATCATGAGTCAATCTATCCCTCGACATTCCATGTATGCAACCTGAGGGCCTCAAGACATTATCGCCTTAGTTATCCCTAGAAGTGGGGGATAACAAACACTTTTTTTAAACCCTTTTTGTTCCTCTTTTGTTTTTTCCTTCATTGATGTTTCCCTTGATTATCACCTTTCCCTTTTTTGGCTAGTTTGTCTTTATTTTGGTCCTCCATTATGGCATCGTATTAATGTTTCTTTATCAAAAGATTCCTTGGTCTTCATTCTTCATATTTTTTACCTGTATTTTTGTTTTTCCTTGTTTTAATTTATTTTCTTTTTATTCATTTTGTTCCTTTAATTCTCTTGGTTTCTTTATTGGTATCTTTTGCATTCATTATTTTTTTTAACTGTTTGATCTTAGTCAACATTGGTTTTTGTATTAGGTTGATTTTGTATGCATTTTATATTTATTACTTGATTCTTGGGTTATCTATTCTCAAGTGATTTATTAGCCTAATGATGGGATTTGACTTTGTAGCTCTAAACATCGACATGGAAAATCTTAACAATGTTGTTTCCAACACTGATATTCCAAATATCTTAATTAATTTTCTAATTATCAAGTTGACTTATTTATTCCTTATGTTAAAAATATATACCATGTACAATGACCATTACATAAATAAATACATCAAGACCCTCCCTTTATGTCCATTCTAGAAAATACTTTAAGCTTATCTCCAAACTTTACAAACTTATTTCGAACGAAGTGACTTGGACTTACAATTTACTCCTGTGTGGTACAATATTGCATTGCATCTTCAATCCATCTTCTACATGTTAGCGAATGTAGTGACAACGTACTTATATATGTTATGCATTTATGAAAGATTGTATTCTTAGCATCATTTTTGTGCATTCAAGGTAACTTGCCATGCTTTTCTTCAAGGACCCATGCATAAACTATTGGACCAAAAAATTTGAGATGACTTACCTAGGGCTTCCTTCTAGAGAAGAACTTTTATGGAGTCATGTTCTTGACTACCTTTGTGGGAGCTCTATTAAAGAAATAGATAGATGTGTGTATTGCTTCTACCAAATATTTGTTAGAAACAAATTTGTTCTCTAACGTGCACCTTGCCATTTCCAAAATGGTGAAATTCCTTCTCTCTACATCTCCATTTTGGTGTTGAGTGTAGGGTGTATTGGTATTTCTTCTTGGTTACAAAATTCAATAAAACTACGAGAGAAAAACTCCTCCATTATTAGAATGAAGGATTTTTAGTATTTTAATCTCACGTTTTCCCACCATTGCTTAAGAATTTTTAAACTCATTAAATACATTAAACTCTTGTTTGAGAAAACAAATACACATTTTTTAGTGAAGTCGTCTACAAATAATAAAAAATACTTGACACCAAAAAATGATGTTCTTTTTATTGGACCACAAATGTGTGCATGAATCAACTCAGGAATCCCCTTTGCTCTCTAAGATTGCCCTTCATCAAATGCCATGATGTATTTCTTCCCTATGACATGCTTCACACACAACCTCTTTTTTATTTTGAATATTTGGGAGCCCATCCACGATCTCCTCTTTAGTTACACATGAAAGGAATTGAATATCTAAATCACCATACCCTTATGCTAGAGTGTGCTAATGTTATGTTTACTTTTGGCCACCAAGGCATGAGCCTTTGCCTTTCATCATTGACCAATTTGAATAACCCACGTCCTTCTACAACTATATCGATTGTCTTTTTGCTATTTTTATCAACAATATAATGGTCCTTGTTATTTCTGAAGGTAACATATAAATGGGGACTGTTTTACTAATCTCACGGGTAGAAAGAAGGTTTTTCTCTATTCCTGGAATGAAGAATACTTTTAGGAAGAGAAACTTTTTATCTTTCATTTGAATCTGCTCATTTCCGTTTCCTTCAACACTTCATTATTTTCCAACAATGAAAATAACATAATTAGAGGAAGACTTATTTCCTTTAAAACCAAGATACCAATCTCTCTAGTGATAAAAATGTTGCGATCCCCTTGGATCAATATACCAATCAATTTTGTTCACGATGACTTCTTTATTTCTAGCACAAAAACATAAATTTCGTATTCCTCTTTATGATCAACGACACTGGCCTCTTGCTTTTCGGTTTAATTACCAAAATTAGGTATTTGGTTGGTTTTTCATCCAACAATTACTTCTTACAAAACTTGTTCTTATGGCCTATCTTATATCTTTGATAATTTTTCTTTTTGAGTACTTAAATCAACAAACTTGCTACCATCTCTATGCTTGTAAGGCTTTCCTTTACCCTTGAACTTTGTTACTAGAGCCACCTTTGAAGCTTCATTCCCACCATTACTACCGAACTTCTTTTCACACTCATCATATTGCAAAAGTTTGTTGCTAAACTACTAAAATGTTATATTAATAACATGCATTATATTTGAAGTCTCAAAAAAATTCTCATATGAATACAATAAAATTTTCAATGTGATCATCACCAGATCTCCTTTAATTTTTCTATTGATTGCTTTCAATGGATCTCTTATATCTTTGATTTTTTGCAAATGATCTTAAAGAGAATGATGTTCTTTTGTCTTCATTGAATATAACATATTATTTAAGAAGAATGCCCTACTTTTGTTTGATATTTGATGCGTATTCATTAGGCATTTCCAAATTTTGAATACATCATCTTTATCTTGGTCTTCATATACTATCTCATGAGTCAATAAAAGCTTGATCAATATCATGAATTCTCAATTCTTCCCATCATACTTGTCTTGAGTCTTTTCATTTGATTCATATCATAACTCCTTTCTCGTTCGTATTGTGTTCAAACATGTATTCAAAACCACCATCAATATTTGTTTTTCAAGTGTTAAATTCCCCCCATTAATCCTCTGATTACCTTCCAACATGATATGAGAAACACTAGCCATTTTCAATGTCAAACACACTAAACAAATATGAGTAGATATTATTGTCTTGTCACATCGAATAAGTAAACCACAACCATTATTGGCTTCTTTATTTCTAGCCACAAAACATAGAATTCCTTTTCTTCTTTATGATCAATGACATTGGCTTGCTTCTTTTCTATTTGATTTCCAAAATTAAGTCTTTGGTTGTGTTTTTTGTCCCATAATCGCTTATGGAAAAGCTTGCTCTTATGGCCTATCTTACCAAAATAGAGAGTTTTGATCATTTTTTCTGGTTTTTTGAGTACCTAAATCAACAAAACTTGCTGCCATATTGATGCTTGCAAGTCTTTCCTTTGCACTTGAACTTTGCTGCCAGGGCCACATTTGAAGCTTTTTTCCCACCATTGCTAACTCGCTTCTTTTTCCACTTTTCCTTTTGCATGTTGGGAGTTGAGATGGTCGTTAGATCCAAAAGGCGCACTTGATGGAAATCCGCTACCATCCCAGTTAAGGATCCGTCAAGAGGCTATTAGACCATGTCGCAAAACTCATAGGGAGTGTTGAACATTATGCCAACATTGCGAAAGTTTATTATTAAACTACACAAACGCTTTTGTTTTTGTCACTGGCGAAATCGACAACTAGGCCGGTCTCGTACTCGCGTGACACAGGGTTGATTCCGACCGCTACCACTATAACCTCTAGGTGCCATACATATGCCGCTTCCGCAAACATGGGCAAATTAGGGGGATTTGAACTCAGAACCTCATCGAACATAACACTTCACATCACAACACTTGCCAATTGAGCTGGCCACCGGGGGCTTAAACTACACAAATGTTAGATCCATGATAGACGTTATATTTAAAGTCTCAACACAATTCTCATATGAAGGCAATATACTTTTCAACTTAATTATCACCAAATATCCTTTAATTTTTCTATTGATTTCTTTCAATTGATCCCTTATATATTTGATCTGTAGCAAATGATCTCAAAGAGAATCACGTTCTTTAGTCTTCATTGAAAAACATATTTGATAAGAAGAATGTCATACCTTTGTTTTATGTTTCATGCATATTCATTAGGTGTTAAAATTTTGGTAATGTTCGTTTAACCATAGACAATGTCACATCATTTTCACCCAACCATAGGCACTTACACATGCCACCCTCGAGCACAATAACATTTTCTTAGATAGATTTCGGCAAGTCCACTAGAACCAACAGATAAACCCTAACCATAAATACCAATACTGCTGCAATGACAACACAATATCAAGAGAGCGTACCTCTACCAATAGAAGTGTACCTTTACCAAGAGAAGCTCACAAGAGAGCTACTAGAAATATTGAGATTACACCACGACAACTGTTGCACTACCCTCTCCAGACTTGCACCTCCTTCTGCTGCAAATGCTGCTCCTTAAACTTGCACCTTAGCAGAGTGAGTGAGTGTGTATTCAAATGAGGAGTGCCTAGCCTCTATTTATACTAGTCTGCCAAGGTGTCTTTTCATGTGGGGCCGACCTCACTTTCTGGAGTCTTCTATTTACTTTACTATTAATCTTCTTGGGACGACTTCTCTTCTAGGGTATTCCACATCTGTTTAATGGTTCTCTTACTTCCATAATATTCTACTCTAAGTACAAAGGTTATACTGGAGGTTAATACCTCCCACAACTACCAAAACATCAACACTCCCTCTTAGCTAGGGAGGTATTAACTAAGATGTTCTTCATGTAATGGTCTCAATCACATCCATCCATCTCACATGGCATGGGAAAGACTCACATGGTCTTGCAGACTAGTCTACAAGAAACATCAACACAACCACATAGGCTATCTCATGATCAAACATATCACGTCACAAGTATCACCATCATAGCCAAACATGCTCTGTCATAGTCACACACAGACTATCTGATGGATCGATACATCACAATCACCATCATAGCCATACATTGGCTCTGTCATAGTCACACATAGAATATCTGATGGTCATGTCACAGTCATGCATTTGGGGCCTCACCAACACATGTAGCATCTCTCTAGTGGGCACATCCTCGTCATCCTCTCATACCTTAGAGGTCTCGGCGTCCTTTCGGACCTTATGTCATTAGATGACTTCATCTAGCTCACTCAAAGCTAGGCAACTAGCCAACTCACACAGAACTGCGCTACTACCCAATCCACACGAAGCTGGGCAATTTATTTGTTTGAGCCACAATTCACACATAGAACTGCGCTACTACCCAATCCTTACGGAGTCTGGGAAACTATTCAGTTTGAGCTGGTTCACACATAGAACTGCGCTACTACCCAATCCTTACGGAGTCTGGGAAACTATTCAATTTGAGCCAGTTCACACATAGAACTGCGTTACTACCCAATCCATACAGAGTCTGGGAAACTGACGTGCCTGCAAATGACTACCCACTGTTGCTACACTCTGTAAGCTACTGCCCCAAGAATCACATATGTGACTCATCACTCCCTCTTATGAGGGAAGTTCTTCTGGACCACACCATGCTTGTCGTTGAAGCACTCAAACTTTACCTTTGATAGTGGCTTGGTCAACACATCTGCTATCTGCTCGTTTGTGCCAATATACTGGAGCTTCACAACTCCCTTTTGCACCAGATCTTAGATATAATGGTACTTGATCTCGACGTGCTTGGACTTGTCATGAAACACAGGGTTCTCAGACAACTTTATACAACTCCGGTTGTCACAAAAAATACAAGTCACCTCCAAATCGAGATCAAACAACCTTTTAAGCAACTTCCGAAGCCACACAACTTCACTACTAGCTAAACATGCTACTATATATTCTGCCTGGACCGTATTGAGTGCCACACTAGTCTGGTTCTTGTTGAGCCACAAAATCATAGTTGACCCCAAATTGAAGCAACATCCTGATGTACTCTTCCGATCTATGACACTACCGACCCAATTTGAATCAGCGTAGCCTTGCAGTCTTATCTTACGATCTGACACATATTGGAGTCCAAAGTATATCGTACCCTTCAGGTACCTTAATACATGATTTTCCACAATTTCAATCAAGTGAACACGTCTTGGTTCAACCATATACTGACTCAAGTTGTTCACCACAAAGCATATATATGGCCTAGTATTTGTCAAATACATCAGCGAACCAATCATCTGCCTGTACATGGTGACATCCACTGTCTCTGAATAAGTATCACTCAATAACTCTAGGTTCATCACCATCGGTGTGGGCATGGATTTACGATCCATCATTTCAAATCTCTTCAGGATTTTTACCACATATTTTCCTTGGCTAAGGGAAATATCGTTCGGTTTCTGCCACGCCTCTAGACCCAAGAAATAATGCATCATGCCCAGGTCTTTCATCTCGTATTCTGATGCAAGCTTTCTCTTGCACTCAACAATGAGCTTCTCGTTCCCTGTTAGAAATAGGTCATCCACATATAACAACAATATCACTGGTCCACTATCCTCAACCTTGTAGTAAAGGTTGGGATCTGCTTTACTCTTGGTAAAGCCCAAGATCATCAGAAAGATGTCAATTCTACTGTGCCATGCTCTGGGTGCTTGTTTCAATCCACACAAGGATTTCTTCAATCTGCACACACGTGACTGCCTATCACGTGTCTTGAAACCTTGTGGGCCGTGGTTTCTCCACATACACTTCCTCTTCTACTGCACCATTAAGAAAAGCTGTCTTCATGTCCATCTGGTGTACCTTCCATTTCATTACTGCAGCTATCGCAAGAATAGCTCTAATCGAAGTGTATCTTGCCACATGAACAAATGTCTCCTCATAATCTATTCCTTCTTTCTGGGAGAACCCACGAGCCACGAATCTTGCCTTGTACTTCACGATACTGCCATCTGTTGAATTTTTCGTCTTGTAGATCCATTTGGAACTCACAACTGATTTCTCTTTCGATCTCAAAACCACATTCTGTCCATCATTCTCAATGATGAACTTGTATTCCTCAATCATGGCATCCTTCCATACTTTCTTCCCTGCAACCTCTTCATAAGAACTAGGCTCAACATCAATGATATCACATAACAATTCCACGTAATTGGAATATGGTTGAGGTCTCTTGCTTTCTCTGAAAGATCCATCTGGAGCACCATACTTCTCAACATCCTGAATAATCTCACGAGCCCAAACTGGTCTTATTTTCTTTGTACTCGTTTCTGCAGGTCTTGTGGTTCTGCCATGTCATAGTCCTCTAGACCATGCTCTTCTGACACAACATCATTACCTGCATCTGTATCTGCAACTCTAGGAGCTTCAGGCTCCTCATCATGGATCTCATCTGTATGATGCTACCTCAATCTACTGAAGGATGCATCCTCATCAAAGGTAACATCTCTGCTAATCTTGATCTGTCAATTACCAGGGATGTAGACTCTATATGCCTTCGTTGTCTCACTATATCCAACAAATTTACCCTTCTTGCATGAAGGATCCAACTTTGATCTCTTATCTTTGGGAACATGCACATACACTAGACAACCAAATATCCTTAGGTGGATGAAAACATTTCTTCTAGGGTCTTGTTCCCAAGTACACGGTGAGGACTTATGTTCTGCACATATACGGGGGTCCGGGCTGCTTCTGTCCATAGATGCATAGGTAAGTCTTGATCATGAATCACAACCTTTACTGCTTCCATTATTGTTTGGTTCTTTCTTTATGCTACCCCATTCTGCTGAGAGTTGTAAGGAGTAGTGAGCTCCCTCTTAATCCCAACTTCTCTGCAGAATGCTTTGAAGTCATTTGATGTGAACCCTTCTCCATTATCCGCTAAGTGAAGTGGCTGTCATTGGTCCACACACGTCTAAATGCACGATGTCCAAAACTCCTTTGTCTTTGCTGTCACTGCTTGGGAATGGGCTCTTCTTGATGGTCAATATGCTCCATGTCTCAAATTGGAGGCTATCTAATATGTTTCCTTTTGCAATTTTCACTGTAGCTCCCTCTCAGAGCTGTCACTGGTGACCTGCTTTCGTGGTAACCTTTCTGGAACACATACATCTCCATGGTAACCTCCATGGAATTTGTAAGATAACCTGCCCGAGACAAGAGCAACAAGAGCAACAAGAACAAAAATATTTCCAATATAATAGCATTTTCATAAGAACATATCTATGGTAACAAGAATAAAAGACAATTTCATGGTAATCATCATAGCATTACCAAGTTGACCTTCCTGGAGGAAAAACAAGAAATATCTCCTAGAGGAGATGCTAGTTCATCTCGCAAGAAAGTACAATAAAAATTTATATCAATAGTACTCACATGCTACCAAGTATTCATTGTACCTGGCAGTGATAGAACCTTTCAAAGATTGCTGTCACAACTATAGTGTTTACTTGTAATGTAGCAATTATCAAACTTGATATGTGCATATTGGAAACTTATCAATTTAATCAATCAAACTTGGAGCCTGGAACTTGGAATCTGGAGTCTTATCTCTAAGAGTGAGTGTTGTTGCTTTTCTTCCGAGTCTCCTTCACTCAAGATGACAAGCAATCTTTCCAACTTGTCCCTTGTACTAAGACAATATGCTTTCTTGACAGAAATCTGAGTTAGGGAATATAATGTAAACAAAATCTAAAATCTCAACCTTAATCAATCTAATACTTTGACTAAAGTCAGCGTATAACTTTAATTTTGACCAAAGGTTTGACTTCAACCTGTCTGACTAAAAAAATCAACCTTGACGTTTTTGCTGACTGAGGGCACCAGAAGTTGCGATAGGTTAGGGCACACTAGGACAACCATGAATTAGGCCCAAAAATTCACTAAAAGTGCCCAATGAATTTGGGTTAGGGTTCGCTGTCACTGCAAAACCAGAAACCCTAGCTAGAACTGCTAGAAGAATGGCTATCGAGTTGATCTAAGGTTCACTGGACTAGAGGAACTACAACTAGTATTGCAACTGGCGCTGCAACTGGCACTGCAACTAGCACTGCAATTTGTTCTTCAATGAAGCCTTGACCTAGGGTTTTATGAGGAAACCCTAATTTTTCAACTTCAAAATTTTGGAGATCCGATCCGGGGGAAAGATGCGCCCTTCTCAAGCGAGCTTCTTGGTGGCTTTTGTAAGTGCTCTTCCTTCTAGTGGTTAGACTGTTCTGAAGGAAACCAACTCTGAAACCATGTTAAAATTTTGGTAATACTCGTTTAACCATAGACAACGTCACATCATTGTCACCCAACCATAGGCACTTACACATTCCACCCCCGAGCACAATAACCTTTTCTTAGATAGATTCCGGCAAGTCCACTAGAACCAACAGATAAACCCTAACCATAAATACCAATACTGCTGCAACAACAACATAATATCAAGAGAGCGTACCTATACCAATAGAAGCATACCTTTACCAAGAGAAGTGCACAAGAGAGCTACCAGAAAGACTGAGATTACACCACGACAACTGCTGCACTACCCTCTCCAGACTTGCGCCCCCTTCTGCTGTAATTGATGCTCCTTAAACTTGCGCCTTAGTTGAGTGAGTGAGTGTGTATTCAAATGAGGAGTGCCTAGCCTCTATTTATATTAGTCCACCAAGGTGTCTTTTCATGTGGGGTCAACCTCACTCTCTGGAACCATCTATTTACTTTACTATTAATTTTCTTGGGTCGACTTCTCTTCTAGGGTATTCCACATCTGTTTAATGGTTCTCTTGCTTCCAGAATATTCTACTCTAAGTACAAAGGTTATACTGGAGGTTAATACCTCCCGCAACGACCAAAACATCAACATTAGGCACTTCCAAATGTTGAATGCTTCATCTTTATCTTGGTCTACAGATACCATCCCATCAATGCATAAAATCTTAATTAACACCATGAATTCTCAATTCTTCTCATCACACTTGTCTTGAGTCTCCACATTTGATTCATATTGTAACTCCTTTCCCATCCATATTTTATTCAAACTCGTGCTCAAAAATCACAATCATTATTCATTTCCAAGTGTTACATTTTCCCCGTTAAACCTCTGATTTCCCTACAAGATGATATGAGAAACAATAACCATTTTTCAACATCAAACACACTAAACAAATTTGAGTAGATATTATTGTCTTACACATCAACAAAGTAAACCACAACCATTATTGGCTTCTTTATTTTTGGCCACAAAAATATAGAATTCCTCTTCCTCTTTATGATCAATGACATTGGCCTACTTTTTTAAGTTTGATTTTCAAAATTAGGTCTTTGGTTGTGTTTTTCATCCTACAATCGCTTCCCACAAAACTTTCTCTTATGGCCTATCTTAACACAATATAAATATTTGATAATTTTTTATGGGTTTTTGAATCCCTGAATCAATAAACTTCCTGCCATATTTATGCCTATAAGGCTTTCCTTTTCCCTTGAACTTTGCTGCTAGGGCCACCTTTAAAGCTTCGTTCCTACCATTGCTACCTAACTTCTTTTACCACTTGCCATTTTGCAAAAGTTTGTTACTAAACTGCTCAAGTATTAGATCAATAACTGACGTTATATTCGAAGTCTTAAAACAATTCTCATATGAAGGCAATTGGATTTTCTACGTAATCATCTCTAGATCTCCTTCAATTTATCTGTTGATTGCTTTCAATTGATCTCTTATATCTTTGATCTTTAGCAACCGATCTTGAAGAGAATCACGCTCTTCCATATTCCTTGAAAATGAGATATTCTTTAAGAATAATTCCATACCTTTGTTTGATATTTCATGCATATTCATTAGGTGCCTCCAAATTTTGAATGCATAATCTCCATCTTGGTCTTCAGATACCATCGTATTGGTCAATAAAAGCTTAATCGACATCACAACTTCTTGATTCTTTTCATCATACTTATCTTGAGTCTCTAAGTTTGATTCATCTCATAACTCCTTTCCCGACCATATTGTGTTCAAACACGTATTCAAAAATCATGACCATTATTTGTTTCCAAGTGTTAAAATTTTCCCCATTACCCTCCGATTGCCTTGCAACATGATATGAGAAGCACTAGCCATTTTTCAATGTCAAACACACACTATATATATTTTTTGAGTATATATTATTGTCCCGTCATATTGAAGAAGTAAACCACAACCCTATTGCTCTAGTCACAAAAATCTTTCTGTCCATCAATTTCAAAATCCAAAATTGGTATACTTGGAAAATATCAAAATTTTAAAATTCAGATTTATATCCATACTTTGTAAATATGCCCCTTTTGACCTTCTCTAAATTATGTTAGCCTTCTTGTAAATTTCCATGAATTATGTTTGCTAACTATGCCATTGGTTAGTTCCACTGATTATGTGGACCCCTTTCTTTGCGCTTTTTTTGACCACAAACACACGTTGGTCCCTTTCTTGGTGCCTTTTCTAACCACATATATGTAGTTAATGCTATCCCTCTCATGGTTGATCTCCGTGTGCAAAATATTTGTTGGTCGTGGGTATCTTCATGCAACATACCATCTCTCTTCATTTTCACTAGTGTCCTCCTATAACATTCCTTGAACATAGCCCTTGCCCACTTTTTCTTGTTCATTGGTATGATCATGCATGTTATAGCTAGTATTTGCATGCCCTCCTACAACCAAACATTGGTATGTGTGCAACTTATCCCTATACTGGTGTTATTGGGGATTCGAAACAACCTTGAACTTAACAAATTCTATGTTTGAATTCACCCAAAACTTTGATGAATTCTCTCTTTCAATTTGTTCTATAAATTTTGATTTTACAAGGAAGTACCTTAACATTATCAAAGTTAGTGGGAAATTCTACACAAATATAAAATACCTCAAGTCAACATGCCTTTGTTTGCTTCGACGACCTAATTTGTACCTTCTATCCTATCTAGTATGTACTTAGTCCATTAGTATTTGACTAATGGAAGATAGGGTTTTTGACTCATTATACTTTCAAAGATACAACCCATGGAAGATAGGGTTTTTGACTCATCCAAAATTTAGTTGTAAACGAGCCATCTTGGGATTTTCACTATAACTTTGTTTTTGGGACGATTTAAACAATGAAACTTGGAGATTAGTTAGAAGACAGATGAGCATGTGCAAAGTGAAGGAAAACCATCAACTGTGAAACCATATCGACACCTTCATTACCAGGAAAGATTTCAAGGAAGACAAGAAGGCCGATATCAACATTATCAAGGAAGAAGATGGAGTACTTGTCAATATTCATGGAACAAGGAATCACAAAACCACTCTTCAACAAGCTATTATTAGAGACCAACATCTAATACAAATTGGAGAAGCTTCAACAAAAATACATGGAATCAAGGGAAATAAAATTATGCAACAACTAGCCACCAAGGATTATGATCGAAAATAATTGATATTGGATGGATGGATCATCATCAATGGAAAGAAGAAAACATGAACATAAGAAAATCATATTACTTGGTTTCATCACATGTCAAGCCTTTAATTGCAAAGCTTTGAGGACAACACTTTTTGAAGGAGGGTACTATGTTATGGCACAAGGGGGCATATATAGGGTTAAATATATATGATATGACCCCAAGGGGGGCATATATGGGGCTAAATGTACATGTAATGTGTAAATATATATGTAATAGGGTCAACGTAATAGTAAATGGGCCTCACGTGTAGTGCGAATATGTATATATAGAGATTATGTATTCATTATTGAGGACATGTGAATTGTGATGTATGAATGTAATTGGGTATTTGGAGGAGGTTCTCCTATTCTTTAAGGAGTTATTGTATAACCTATCTATCTTGGACTTGTGCTCCACACTCATTCTTTACATGGTGTGTACTTCTGGTTTATACTGATATCTTAAGTATTTGGTTCATAACACCTTCCCTCGCTTTGCCCAGTACTCTTTCTCACCATGGATTTGATATCATATTGGATTACACACATAAAACATAGATAGAAAATTCTAGCGGAGTATAAGAGAGAATAGTCACTTCAATTACTATTCAAAAAATAATCAATATGATTTTAATGCATCTCAAGTTCAATAGGAGTGTTCACCGTGCTGGAAGACCAAGAGTCTCATGAGACAGAAAAACGAAGAAGAGAGTCTATTGACCATCTTTATCAAGTTTCTAATTATCATGTTCATTTATTTATTACTTATTCTAAAAATATATACTTTGTACAATAAACATTATATAAAGAAATACATACACATTTTTTCCTTTTATAGATTCAACTTAATCATTGGATTGATTAATCAACAACTAAATCTTAGATAAAGTGTTTAACTTGATTTCATGCATGCTCTATAAGGAGCACATTATATAAATAAATACATACACATTTTTTCCTTTTATAGATTCAACTTAATGATTGGATTGATTAATCAACAACTAAATCTTAGATCAAAGTGTTTAGTTTGATTTCAAGCATGCTCTATCAGGAGCATTTTAGAGGTTGGACAACTAAATGGACAAAAGGGAAAGGAGGGCACGTGTTCTAGGAATTTATGCTTCATCACTAGAAGTGAGCTTTGTTGATAGATCTCAGGTGTGGATTTGTGTTTTAATTTGATAGATAAAGGAATACAAAACTACCTATCAAATTGATTTTGAACACTTGTAGGGTGAGGGAAAAATACAAGGCCAAACACGATCATTGTGAATCCATTGCTTTTAATGAGGTAACATTAATACAAAAATTTGGAGCTTTAGATCTTCGACACTTGTAGAAGACTTTCAAAAGTTTCATTGCCAACAATGGGAAACAAAAGGGTTGTGTAGACTTTTATTTTTTATTTTTATGGCACGCATTATATTTTATAGTAACTTTGAAAAAGTTGGAGAGAGTTGGGGAGAGTTTTGAGGAGGGTTTCTACTTTTTCATAGCTTGGGTGTTGCCAACCAATGGATGTAATGTCCTTGCAATGGAAATAGACATTACCATGACATTAACCACTGATAGTAACAAATGTAAGAGAAATACATAAGACACCAATGAAGGAGTGTGGGAACTTGCACATCCAAGAGTGGATTGCACCTAAAAATCTAAATAATAGTGGAAGATTGAAAATAGATTGATGAAAAGCGATGGAGGACATCCTTGTTTTTACAAAAGATGGGTTAAGTGGTGATTTGTGACTGAATTTACCTTTATGGAGTAATTAGGATTGTATTAAGTTGATTAATCCTAATCACACTATTAGTTGAGGCTTTATTTAACAAAAGTGATATTGTACAAAATATCAACAAAATAAAAACTAAAACATCTCGTTTATAAAACTATAAATCTATATATAAAATAACTCATAAACATAGATCTACTTGTATATATATAAAAAAAAAAACATGTTTAGATACACAACAATTGATTATAGTAGGGCATATGTTTGTATTAATATAAACTTGCATAAAAATGGAAAAAAAATGTTTAGATAGAAGGTAAGAATAATATTATATTAATGATGATTGATGAAAGGTCATGCCCCTAGGTAAATACAGTATCAATTATATATTAATTAATTTTTTAAAATATGATTATAAATATTATATGATAGGGGCACAATCTTAACCCCACAAAATAGTTTTAAACGTAGATATGCTTACATATATAAAAATGTCATGTTTAGGTATGCAACATGTGCTTCCCACTAGGAATCCCTATCCTAAAAGCTTGTAGATCAAAGAGTATCTTGACCATGAGTTTTCATCTTCTTGTAATTCTTCCACCTTTGACTGAATATGAGTGCATGCACCCATTTGAGTGGAGAGAAGCTTTAAGAGAAATATTCTCTGATGCACTGATTGAATTCATTTACTATAATATGTTGAAGATGCTCAATAAAGTTATAAGGGTACAAATATGGTTCAACTAAGATGCTAGTAATCCCTTGATTGGAAATGCTATTTACATAGATGTAAAAGGTTGGTTTTGGCACTAGAGAGAACATTCCAGTGGAGAATATTCATATTGAAAACTCTTTATTACCACTTTCTTACAACTTCCATCAATGATTCTTCTTCCCTTTCACCCATTGCATTTTTCACTCTAAGAGCCTTATTCTAAAGAGGGGGAGATTCATCGAAGATAAGTTGGGAGATCCTTTTTTCCTTTTGTATATCCTCTCTACATATATTTGTCATTCTATACTCTTAGAAGATTCACTATGGAGAGGAAGAGATTCATGGAAGAGAAGTTGAGAGATAATTTTTCCATTTTGTAAACCCTCTTCACATGGAGATTCATCATAGAGGATTTTTTGCAAATAACAGTGGAAAGTAGTGATCTTTTGATGTAGGAGCATCGAAGTCATCCTGGGGATGCGAGGGTGAAGATGGCTATGAAACCAAATTTGTTTCTACAAAATGCGATAGGTTGTAGAATATGATAGTGGTGCGACATAAGTGACCATGTGGTTGCATAAGAATGACAATGCTACGAAGAAATGCCATTACTATGGGATAGTGACAATGTTGTGGAACATGATATGATGCAGAACAATGACAATGTTGCTGTAGAATGTGACAATGTTGTTGTGGAAGTGACGGTGTTGCTGTAGAACGTGACATACTGTAGGGTGTGGTAGTGCAACATAATGGATGCGTGCTACAAGATTGATGTGTTGTTGTAGAGTGGATGTGTTGCTACAGGAGGAACGTGTTACTGTAGAATGGATAAATGACAAAGGCATGAGAGGCACTGTGGAGTCAAAGGAATATTGACCACATGCTTCATAAAGATAGCTTGGGAGAAGGTGAAGCGCTATGGGAGAAGATGGTGAACCCCAAGTTGGAAACAAAAGGGAAAAAGTGGAAGACAAAAGGGCATGTGGAGCTTGTTTGGAAGCTGAAGGAAAACAATTTCTTGGAGGTAGATAAATACAACATGAATGATAGTTTGTAGAGAGTAGTGTGCATGGAAGATCTTGAGAGTGATAGGAGTAATGGTTGAGGTTGCCACAACCTTTGTCTTGGAAACCCAATGAACTTTGTAAGCTCATGTGTGGCCATGGAGCCTTTATTCTCTACACCAATGAATAAATAGTTATGGTTTTCATATTAATTCCTTGAGCATATGCGTGAATGAATTGTGATATCATCTTGCTGTGCTATTTTGTATGTACTGCTGTAGATTACATTTATTTTACTTGGATGATTAAGGATATATGTCAAATACCTATCCCTGTGAAGAATAATTCTTTTGTGATTATGTCATGCCACATGGGTCTCTGGGAAGACCATGTTTTTGATTGATGGTTCTCTATGGATGGGTGCAGTTAAATGATTTAATATGTCGTGTGATGCTAACATATTTTGCATTACATTAGATTATTGTTGTTGAGATATTTTGAATATTGCCGTTGAGTTTCCTGTGTGTGATGCCGTGAGAATGAGAGTTTTGGTTGAACATAAGTATGGGTGTAGAGGTTTCTCAGAGCATGAAAGAGGTTTTGTGAGATGTGAGAAGTCTTCATAGGAGGGAGGATATTCCCTTGGTTTTTGAACTAACCGTCGATTGCAGGGTGAGAGGCATAACTTACAGGGTGGTGCAACCAAAATAATGCGTATAGGTGTTTCCAAGTATCTAATTGTTTGGAAAACATTACATAGGTTGCAAATCTCATACTACAAATTGAGAATGTGGAGTAGATAGGTTAGTATAGACCAATGTTTTGTAGCATCTATTTTCTTGTACTACAAAAGAGCATGAATGGGTGTGCGACAAAAGAGAAGGCATTGGTAGATGCACAACCCCAGTGGTTGTAGCATGATCTAGTTGAGGAATCTCCAAGGTTCAATACCGTGGGAGAATGTTAGAGCATCTACGTTCCCAATTTTGCATAAGAGAAGGATTTCCATTGTAAAAGTTACTTTGAAGGGTAGGAGAGGTGGATCGACCGCTTGCATAAAGTGGCAACAAAGCTAGTTATGCTTGTGGTGTGGATCCTCCCAGTGTCATCTTCCAATAGTTGAGAGATGTCTACATGCCATTCTTCACAAGCCTCTCTTAATTAAAAAATGAGTTTATTTATTTTTCTATATAATCATTCTATACGGATTGAAATAAAAAATACATCCATCATGTTTTCCAAAAGTGCCATGATCCTGTGCTTATTTAAATATGCCCAACTCCTTTCTTTCAACAATTTTTTCAAGAGGGGTTGATACTAAAAATAGGATCCCAACTTGCTTAAAAAAAGGAGATAACACTTTTATGCATGTCTGATCTAGGGGGTTCTTTGACTCTTCCATTGTCTCAGAAATAATACTAATTTTCACAGTGTTTTGGGTCTTGAACTTAAATGCAATTTTATAGCCCTCCCATCATTTTTTAGGGTTGAAACCAATTTTGGGGGGTTGAAAATGATGAAAATATTTACTTGTATGCATTTTGAGCATAGGGCTCATCAATAACTTTCCAACGAGGTATCAAATTAGGGAATTATAGTTTTTATGTGAAAATAATGGCCTTGGGAAGATGATGTTCCAAAATAACTTTTTGAGGCCCACCCTTCTTTTTCAACCTTGGCTCCTATGTTTAGGGTTTATTCTTTAGGGTTTTTACACTTTATGTTTTCTGTCTCATATTATAATAAAATTTTTTTCTCTCGTTAAGGTATTTTTGTGAATGAGCCTAGCCGTCATATATCTTCTTAGAGATAAGCTACCACTTTTCTAGCCACTATGCATGTTCCCGAGTTTTTCACTTTGATTCATTAAATTTGGTTTTCACTGTGATACTGTGTCTTGTGTTATCTTTATATCACTTTGTGTTCTTTCATTTTGTTCTCAATCTAGCGCACATTAGTGGTATTAGAACAATCTACTCTATTTTTTTTTCATGCATGTGCTACACTATGTCAGGGTACATGGAGTTAGGTCTCAATTTCATTGAGCCTGTGAATATTTTCCTCGTCGATCCATGCAACCTCCCATGGAGGAAAAAATAATGAAAGACAATGAATTAGGATATCCTATCATGTTGCTACTCTAGAAAGTCATCGAGTGACAAAGGAACGGGGTGATGTATCATTTCACCTAAATCACGTGGTGACTCCCAATAGTTTTAAATGCGTCTTTTGCAAACAATGATTTTGAAGGAACAAAACCCTTTAAGGTACAAGATAATTTTTGATATACCTTTATTTGAAGGCAAGGTAGCTGCATAAGCTTTGGAGAGATGGCTAAATATGCTAGAGGGTTATATCTCTATTAATTTTTTTTCCATCAGTGAGAATATTTCCTTTGCACTCTTCAAAGGCCTTCACTGTGTCATAGATTGGTGGGATAGTAATTTTGTGCAACATGCACATGTGACTCTAAAATATATGTGAAAAACCCACTCGGGGGATTTTTTTTGAACACCTCAAGGAGTTATATTTACTTGTTGGAAATTATGAAGTCCAATACAAAAGATGGGTAGTTTTGCACCAAGGTAATGACTTGGGAGTGTCAGAGTTCACCAATTCCTTCCATTCCTGTTGTACAATATTAGGTATCATGGACTCCAAGAAACACTTAGTTTCCAAACAACATAATGGACTACACAAATGCATCCAAATAGAAATGGAAATTTTGGACAACTCTTTGTTGAGAGCAACTTATTGTTATGCCACCAAAATTGAGGAATGATTCTCAACATGAGTAAGAAAGAGTTCAGGGTTAGAAATCAATTGTAGGAAAAGAAGGTTTAAGGTTCTCCTATATCTCAAAGCAAAGAACATAGAGAATATATAAATAGTCAAGATAACCAATAAAAGTAGAATGCAAAGAAGAAGAATAATAAATTTAAGGAGGACACAAGAAAGTAGTGTAACACCCGCAAAAGTCCTTGGTACACCAATAACAAATGTTGTGCTAGACTATGGTCATTCATTGAGATTAAAGACTCAGACTCTAATTTGGCCCAAACATTGCCAGATCCCACATAAAGAGGAAATAAATAATTGACACATAACCCATTGTTACTATCACCATTGCAAAGGTCCAACTAGAGGAACTAGAGGAGCTTGAGGTGAGTACCTCTTCTGCTCATAGATGTTGGTGAAGGGGATATCGTTGCATTTCATTATTGTCGAAAATGAAAATAACCTAATCTAAACAAAGTTCATCAAGAATATGAAGTCATGAACGATGTCACATCCCCAACCATACACCACGAGTGGGTTGAACTGGGGATGTGACATTCACATTAGCTAGTAATGCCCCTTGCCAATACAACATCAAGCCCTTCAAAGATGAGGTATTGTGTGATGTTTCTCCACTTGAAGTTCATGATATTATTTGAGGAAAATCATATATATGGAAGCATCATAGTGTTGAGTTAGTATATGCCATGTATTGTCATTTTCACCCTAGGAGATCAACATCACATGATACCAGAGGTAGCCTTGATTAATGTAGTCTCTCTAATCACTGATAAGAAGTGTAGGTATATAATATCTTAGATTGGGATATTTGTCCTCTTCATGGTTTGATTGAATGGAGCAAAGAAAATCACCGTGACTTCCAAGGCCTTTGCAAGTAGTCTCTCTATGCAAGAAAGACATGTAAATTAGTTAGTGAAAGAATACAAAGACATCTTCACCTCACCTACATGAGTACCTTTTCATCGTTAAGTAAAACATGTAATTTATTTTACATTGGGTGCCCTTTCGCCCAATGACCCTATATATAGATGCTCTCATGTAGAGAATGTAAAACATGTAATTGATTTTACATTGGGTGCCCTTTCACCCAATTACCCTGTATATAGATGCTCTCCTATAAAGAATGAGGAGATCAACAAATGGATTCAAACGTTGATATAGAGGACCACATTTAACCAAGCTCCTCACTCCATGGGAGCCCTAGACCGGTTCAAAAGGACAAGACACATAGACTGCGTATTTACTTCAAATCCTTAAACAAAATCATAGTTAAGAGTCAATAACCCATCCTTGGATTGATGATATACTCAATTGATGCAAAGATGCCAATTTTTCAGCGAGATTGATCTTAAGTTAGGATATCACTTGATTTCGATTGAGCCCACTTATGCGTGGAAGACAACCTTCAATTGTAAGGGAGGTCTCTTCTAGTGGCTGTTCATGTCCTTCAACTTGACTAATGAACTGAAAACATTCATTAGGATGATGGATGATATTCTATGACCATTCACTAATTATTTTGAGGTCATATACCTATATGACATCCTCATCTTTAACAAACCCTAGGAAGAGCATTTGAAACACATTGAATTAATGCTAATCACCTTGTGACAACAAAAGCTCTTATGCCAACTTGGAGAAGTGATCATTTGACATGCAAAGAATGCAATATCTAGGGTACATGATGGATGAGCGTAGTGTGCATGTGGATCTATCAAAGATCCAAGTCATTCGACATTCGTTGATGTCAAAGATGTTAACATATTTTAGGAATTTATTAGGCCTTTCCAACTTATATTGTAGGTTCTTGTTGGGGTTATTTCATATTGCTTGTCCTTTGAGCTAGGGGACTAAGGGTGGAGCCAAGACCAACTTTGTTTGGGACAAGGCACAAAAAAAGACATCCGAGTAGCTAAAGCGTCACTTCTACATGATTCTAGTCCTTGTTTTTCCATATATACAACAACCATTCACAATTGAGACAAACACCCCAGTTTATGTTGTTGATGTTGTCCTCATATAACATGGACATCGAATGTCCTATCACACTGAGACAATATCTGGCATGGTTTGTAGGTACCCCACCTTTGATGAGGATATTTACTCCATTTTCCATGTCTATCGATGGTGGAAGGATCATATTGTGGGAAAGAAAATGATCATCCACGTCGACCACAATGATTTAAAATATATGCAAATGCATGCCAACTTGTAGGTTAACCACCATTTGAAGAGGTCAATGTACCTTCAACAATGCCCCATGAATATCAATTACAAGAAGGGAATTATCAATTGAGTTGTAGATTGCCTCAACTAACTTGTGGTTGTGGCACTGATCACATACCTCAATTCTTGTGGACTTGAGACTTTAGAGTGGTCTCAAGTGTATGACAACAATCCTCACTTCACTACTACATAATAGATATTGTTCATAAGTAAACCACTTATAGGGTTTCACCTATGGGACATACTTATATGCCATGTGTGCCATCTATGTGTTCCTTCAGGTGAGCATGAGAAGATGATTTGGGAGGTGCACTATAGTGGAGTGGTAGGGAATTTCGACATGGAGAAGTTAGTGATAGTGTTGTAGAATCACTTCTGTTGGATTTTGTTTTTGATAGAATGACAACAAGGATATCTGATTGCGAAATCCTTGTTCCATCTCTCATCTTACAATCAATAAGTGGGAATCACACACTTCTCTAACCACTCCATATAATCCTTGGGAGTTAGTCCCTATGGATTTATGTAAGATCTGCACTCAATCAAGCATGAAAATGATTGTGTTTTTCTGGTTGTTGATCAATTCTCTAAGATGACAATTTCACACCTTGCGAGAAGAACTTCACATCAAAATTCATTGCTAAGCTCTTCTTCACACACGTTTAGGTTCTTTTTGGGTTGCCAAAGACAATTATTTCTGATAGGGACAATGGGTTCCTAAGTATATTTTGATGAGATGTTTGGTCCATGATGGACACCACATTGACCAAATCCATTGCCGCCCATGCTCGAACTGATGACCATACAAAGGTGGTCAACATGATAGTTCTACATATCCTCAAAGTGTACAACTCCAAGTATTTATGTATAGGGGATGAAATCCTTCTTGATGTTCACCACGACTACAACAAATTTCTCGCCATATCTACTGGCCATAATGCTTTTCAAGGGTCCTAGGGTTCCTGCAACCATTAATCTTGATTGATGCAGCTTCACCCATTAAATTCCCGCATGGAGAGTCGTCTCATGCTTAAGACAATGAATACAAAAAAACATAATTTGTTAAGTGGATCTAGAGTATCTACCAACAAGTTCAAAATATTATGCAGAAAGCTAATGCCAAGTACAAGTAGCAACATGATCAACATTGAGTTCCACACAATTTTCAGCTTGGTGACAAGGTATGGTTGCACTCGTAGAAAGAGTGACTCACATGCCACCACATGCATTTCAATCTACTCTAATACGAGCTATGTGTTAGAATGATTTTGAATTGAATCTTCCACCCTTGGATTACACCTTATCTTTAATGTGATGCTTCTTTGACCATAAGTTTCACATCTATTAGACACCTTAGAGATGGTAGAGTACTTATCCCCTATAGATCCTGACCTTGATTGCATTGAGCAAGCTGGACCGGATCATGGACACCAAGATGAAGAGCCCTTGCAAGCTGAACATACAACCTTATTGGATTGTCAATGTAGGGTAAGTGGTTCACTAGGAACTAGATCCAACAAAAGTTTCCTCACTCGATGTAGAAACTAGATGCAACGGGGACCAAAGATTTCCAAGGGGGGACCATTGATCTGGGCCACCATTCAATTATTTATCATATTTGAAACAATCGTGCTTTTGGCAACTTTTGGTCTTGAATTTCTTGTGCAATTTCTGAGCCTTTAACCTAATTTTTGGCACTAAAAGGGATGGAAATAGTTTTTTAGATACATATACAAGCATAGGGGTCATAAAGAGATTTACAATGAGGCATCAAATTAAGTAATCATAGCTTTTATATGTAATTTATGGCCTTGAGAAGATTATGTTCCAATGCTTCTTTTTGAGGCCCACCATTCCTTTGCCTCTTTTTTCTTCTAGATTTAGAATTTTGCAATCTAAGTTTTTTGCTTTAGGGTTTTCCATCTAGAAATTCTTCTTTATATTGTAATAAGATGGGGTTTCCTCCTCTTGTTAAGGAAATTTTTAAATGAACGTAACTATCACATCTCATCTTAGAGATACACAATCACCATTCTAGCCACTATGTATCACTATGTATATTGCAATGTTTTTGACCATTTGATTCATTAATAGAATTTGTTTTTTGTATTCAATATTGTATCTTGTGTTCACTCTATGATATTATGTGTTGTCATTTCCTTCTCAATCTAGCTTGGATCAATATAGATATGGAATTATTCTTCCAACAATTAAAAAACAACACTTCATTTTTTATCCCAATTGAAAGGTGATGATTTTTTCATTTTTGCTAGGGTTTTGACGCTGAAAATGAACTACTTTAAAGCTTATATATTTTTATCTACATCACAAAATAAATTATAACACACTTATCTAATTTTTTTTGTCTACTTCATGAAATACATTATAATACCCTTATCTATTTTTTTTTATAAATACCTTATAAAACCCTTATATATTCTACCTTGTAACAAAATATTGTGACCTCAATCAAACAATCTAGATAAAAGTTATAATTTATTGAAGACATAGTATTCGAATGAACAATTTTTTCAAGACATTTAGAAAAGGAAACTTATGACAAATATGTCTTCTTTGTTATCACTTTAAAAATGATGAGTGAGCACTCATAGGAAGAACCTTTGAATCCAATTACCAATGAAAAAAAAGAGAACCTTAATACAATTCTCCATTAGAAAGTTATTTCTTTGTAACATAGAGACCTTAATCTGTCATAGAAATGAAATTGACACTAATACCACTTGTCATGTCCCTTGGATTAAAATAAACTCTACCACCTTTCCAAATGTTGATAATAACAAATATAAGAAAAAAAGAGGGGTATGGATGAAGGGGTGAGGGCCTTGCACACCCAAGAGTGGATTGCGCTTGCAAATCTAAATATTGGAGGAAGACCTCTCTAAAATGGTATTCAATTGAGTAACGAGATTTCATTGATTGATAATGGTTTTAGGATAAGTGATAGGGGGGACTGATACAAAAGATTGGAATGGGTTAAGACATGGACAAACTCAATCTTCCTAGTGAGTTTATTTTTTCTCATCAAGGCAAAGTTCCTCCATGATTTGGTCATGATTTGAAAATTTTGATGATTTTGGCTGTCTTAAAATGAGTCAAAATCCTTGGGAGAAAAGTTTCCATCAACCAAGTGGATCTATGATTTCTGGAAAAATATCTATCCGATTTGGGGAAAATTTCCACCAGAAAGGGAGTTGGTTTGTCCACTTATTAAGTTACTCCAAAAATATGGTCTAAAACCCCAACTTGTGGCCCAACTTACCTTTATGAGGTAATTATAGTGTTATTTAGTTAATTATAATCACACTATTGATCTATTTGAAGCCTAATTTAACTTATGGAAAATATCAAAGCACTAAAGATTGCAACATTATTATAAAACTATGAGCTTATATACAAAATAACTCAAAAAATACTTGCATACATATATATAAATGTTATGTTTAGATATACAACATGCACCCCATAGAAGCTTTCTTCCCAAAGTTTGAGGACCATGTGACTTATTCATCTTGCATTTTTTTAGCCTTTGCTTGAATACAAACAAATGCTCCCATTGGAGTGCATGGAAGGTTTGAGAGTGGTCTTCTTTACTAAATTGAAAGAACTCGTTCACTATACTTCATTGAAGATGCTCAATATGGTCTTATGGGTCCAAATATGGTTCAACCAAGACACTAGTAATCCCCTAGTTAGAAATTTTATCTAAACAAATGTAAAAAGTTAGTTGTGGTTGTGGAGAGAACATTTTCAATGAATAATATTCATTGAAAACTTTTTGTCACCCCTTTCTCATGATTTCTCACACAAATTTCTTCTTCCCTTTCAACTAGTACATTTTGTGCACTAGGAGATTCATTGTGGAGAGAGGGAGAGGGAGAGAGATTTATCGAAGAAGAGATGTGATATCCTCTTTACATTTTGTAAATCCTCTTAATTAGGAGATTTATCATGCTACATGCTAGAAGATTGATTGCAGAGAGCAAGAGGTTCATGGAAGAGTAGGAAGATTACTACTTGTAAGTTGTCTACACATCATTCGTCACGAGCCTCTTCTAGATCCAACTGTGCATTTATTTATTTTCTATATTCTCCTTTGTTGATTACATCCATCATTTTTTCCCAACATTTCCATCCTATCCTTATTTGAATATATTCCACTTTTTTGAAGATAGGAGACAACTTGCATTCAATCAATCTCTTTCCAATGTACATATGAAGCTAAGATTTTGTTTCAGTGTAGATATTAAGCTCTTTCAACAACATAAACTAACACTTGATTTTCTTACACCCATACATATTTTTTCAAAAGGGTTAGATGCAAAATATATGAGACAACTTGCATTCAATATATCTCTTTCCAATGTACATATGAAAGCTAAAATTTTGTTTCAGTGTAGATATCAAGTTCTTTCAACAACAAATACTAACACTTGATTTTCTTACACCCATACATATTTTTTCAAAAGGGTTAGATGCAAAAGATAGGAGACAACTTGCATTCAATATATCTCTTTCCAATGTACATATGAAGCTAAAATTTTGTTTCAATGTAGATATCAAGCTCTTTCAACAACAAATACTAACACTTGATTTTCTTACACCCATAGAAAATTCTGATGATTTTTTTTTTTGCTAGGGTTTTGATGCTGAAAGTGAAGGACTTTAAGAGCTTGTAACCTTGTATATGCTTCATAACATTCATTACCAAACCCATCATTTCAAAGCATTCAAAGTCTACTTCGTAACAAAAAAATGACATCTCCATAAGAAATTCCAATTGAAACTTATACTTTGTTGAATATAGGGTACTTAAATGGACAATGTTTTCCATCCGTTCTAAAAAGATAACTTATGAACATTGTATCTCCCTTGATATTGCTTCAAAAATTATGAGTGATTGTTCTTTGGAGGTGCTTTTGAGTCTAGTTTTCAACCAAGAAAAATAACACGTCAATCTAAGTTCTTGATAGAAAATTATTCCCTTTGCAACATAAAGGCTTTAAATTTCCATATAGATTTGGAACTGGATTTGATACCTATAATGTTTACGTAGCCAGAATTGGCCTCATTTCTACACCATATTCTGATATTAACAAACACTACAAGATTTTGAGTGATTTGCCACCAAAATAACATCCAAAATACTCATGCACCTTCAAATTAGCTCTCTTATGCACGAGGTATTCTTATATGAGTGTTTGTGTGTTGCTTATTATGAACACAATAGTTTCCAAATTAGTACACATATGATGGTGTTGTGTCGATATTAGAGACCCTTGTAACATCATCGTTAACATTGACATTAGCATCGAGAAAGGTTCCCTAATAATAAACTTTGTTTTGGATGCTAATATGGATAAGTTTGTGTCTTTGTTTAATTGCAATAGAATCTACAAATGTGTCCAAACAAGCTAGAAAAAATAATAAATCCAAATAACAACTATGACAATGAAGCTTTGGAAAGTAAAATTTTGTAAGCAATTGTTGTGATTGCATAGGAATAATCTAGGACAAAAAAATATAGCATATAACAAAAATTTCAATGGATATTAACAACCCTTTGTTAATATTAACTTTGCATGTTCCCAACCATGAGTGGACTTCTCAATGATACACAATGGATACCCATCCTAATATTCCAATACGCTTGTATCACATACATGTGTTATAATAAGGATGTATTTCCATCACCATGGATTCAATCACTAGGATCGTTACTTCAATAACATTGGACTTTGTGGTATTCACTAACCCAAATAAGTTTTATCTTTAATTCAAAAACCCATATTGGTTGTCTTTTATTTTGAATAAACTAGCATAAATTCATTTTAAATTATATTTATTTTAAAAAAAAACTATTAAAACTTTAATCTTAATCTATATATGGTAAGATTAACATTTTAATGTTATATATATAAAACATGCACACAAACATTCATATAATGTTGGTCTAACCCCTTTGATGAATAGTCTTTGAGTGTATCTGTTTGGGTGCACATATTATTATTATGTTAATGAGGAGAGTGATTGAGTGTATTTTTTTTGGTGTGCAGGTTGTGAGAAGTGCATACACCCATCACAATGAGATTATCCAAAACAGCTCTAAAGACGTTAGTCATTCCGTTGCAACAAAGTCCAACCACAATCATAATATTTTATTTTTCGGAGGATAAATAGTAGTGATCTTCATCTTGGGTGAAAAACGTATTTTATTAGTTTAGCATGTTTTGATTAATATTTTTGACAAATGATATTTTTTGAAATGTGAATTATTCTTAGTGTGTTGCAAAATTTAATTAGGTAATGAAACATTGATCTTGACTGGTGTGAAATTTGGTTTTTAACGTTTGTTATGTGAAATTTGGTTTTTAACCTTTGTTATAAGTAATATAATTAAATGATTTTTTTTAATAGTTTTGTTTTGGAATATATATATATATTTTTAATTATTTTTTTTAACAATTAAATTCAACAATTAAATTTAGAGGAAAGAGTAACTATTTCTCTAACCAACCATCCTATGTAACATATGTATGATATCATTAATTATGTAGTTTTTCAAGAAAACTTTAATGGTAAACCATATATATATATATATATATATATATATATATATATATATATATATATGGAAAATCAAGGGATATTTTTCCACATTTATGTATGACATTCTTAATAAATCCTAATAAATTTATCGGTGTAAATTAGTGCACCACAACAAAGGGGATTTTAATAGGCATTCTTTGGCACATAACTAGCCAAAGGATCATTGCAACATTGATACCATTAATTATATTAGGAGAAAAAACAAATTTACAATATTATTATTTTTAAAATAAAATTCATTAAATTGATCTTCAAATGTATCAATCACCTTTGATTCTAAAGAGAAATAACACACGTTTATTGGACACTTAGCATCGAACATATTGGATGTTAGTTTTGGTTGCTTTAAACTTGTTCCTCATTCTCCCTTATCTTTATGAGAACCTAGTATGTAAGGTTCACTTTGCTTGGAGGGAGAGTGCTTCATGCCAGAGAGTCTCATAAGGGTGTTTTTCCTCACAACTCACATTTCATCTATTTTGTCACTTGGGATAGGAGGGAAAACTTGTTTCATAAAAATATACAGAGTGGGTGGGTGGCACTTGTGGGTGCATAAAGACTTGTGGAGTAGATGAGTTGGCACTTGTGGGCAGGTGCCTACCTACTTTGCACATGTAGAGTGCTCCACTTTGTGGACCCATACCATTTGGGGATCTCGTCTAGGGTTATTGTTTTAGGGTTTTACCTTGTCATTTACTTTTACTTCTAAAAGGAAGGAGGAGCACATCACTTTCTTATTATTAACAAGAAGATAGAGGCAAACACATATAGAAAATACAACCTCTTGTGTAATTCTTCAAATTTGGGGTTGATATAACTTTTTGTAGAATGAAGAGAAGTTAGGGTTTGCTAGGATTAGCATGCAATATCCAAGAGAGTGTTTTTCTATGCTTGTGATAATATTTGCTTTGTTGCACTATTATCATCTCTCATGTGAAATAGAAAGAGATGTGTTTGTTGTGTCCCAATTTATGTTGTAGTGATGATTTATATAGACCTAATTTTAGTGAGCAACTCGACTGATGCTAGGCTAATTTAGCATGCTTAATTTTCATTTTTAGATCTAATTTTGTCATTGGTTTAGTTGCTTATCACTAACATAATTTTCATATCTGATTTGAGGGTTATATCTTGCCTTAAATGTTGGTGAAATGATCTTACAATTATGTATTTGTAGTGTCCATTATCGACATGTTGCATATGATAATTTGTCATTCTATATTTGGAAGTCTAAATAGGGTTTTAAGAGAAACTAGTCTCTGTAATTATCAAACATTTTTTTTGGTGTAGATCTATGGCATTTTGTGATGTGAAATTTGTCACTGACACACAAAATAATTAAACATTGTAGTAGAGCGATGATGTTGAATTTTTTCATCCATTGCATGGAGAATTTAATGACCTATGAGAGGAAGTTGAGAACGAAATATTTCTGTGGGTGTGATGCTAAAACATTTCCTGTGATTGGAGCCAATTCATGTATGAGATAGGTACTAGGACATGTGAGACTCTTGGGAGGTGTGATGTCCAGGATACCCTAGTGATTGGAGTGGTTTGTTCTTGATATTTTACATCCATTACATGGAAAATTCATTGGCTTGTGGGAGGAAAATAAGAACATAGTATTTCAGTGGATGTGAGATCCATGAGGCTTCAATGATTGGAGTGTGTTGTTATTTCTAAAATGAGTGATTTGGACTCATGATTGATCCAAAATAACCCCCTTCGAAACGTTGTAAAACATAAATCTTGGAAAAGTTTGAAGTCCATGGTCCTTGAAGACCAAATGCCAATGGCTACATTTCAATAAGATGAAACAAGTCGTCACTTCATGGTTGGACTTCCAAGGCAGTGGTATAAAAAAGGGGAACCTTTCTTGATGGAAACACAACCACAACCCAAGAGAGATGGAAAAAAATAAAGCTTGGCAAGAAGAATGGGCAGTAGCAAAAATATGAGGGACTTGAGAAGAATAAATCTATTCCAATATCAAACGACAAATGAGATTTTGAGACTATCCAAGTTGAAAAAACTCTATATTTGAGCCAATACAGTATGAAAAATACCACAAGTGAGTAAGAAAATACAAAATCTTTGATTGAGAGCATATAGCTCACATTTCTAACATTTCTTGATCACGAATAGAATCCATCAAATGCTAGTTTTTCCATTTGGGTTTCCAGGGTAATATTTGTTGTTCATGGTGTCTCAATGTCTATGTGAATTCCATTTTTTGTATGCTTGTTTAGTTCTAGTTCTAATCTGTTTCTTGGCTACTATGTAAACCATAAGATCTATCCTATAATACACTGTTTTCCTAGCTCCGTATGTTGGCGTTTTTACTTGCTATCTAACCATATGCTAGAGCTCAAAATGGCATTGAATTTGATTTAATTGGATGGTTCAATGAACTTATGGCTTGAATACTCCTTGATTGAATCACAAACTATTAGAATATGTGCCAATACAACGATATTAGGCTTGTGAATTCATTGGAACATTGATTGAATAATAGGGCCATCACTTGCAAATTGTGTAATTGATACATTACAACAATTTCCATGCTTTGTTACACCCAATCGTTCCCCAAAAATTCTCATTCCAATTGTTGGATCATTATTTCAAAGCTACATATCCATTTTGTGTTTACTTGATTGTTGGTTTGAATTCTTTTCTTGTACTTTGTGTGAAATTGCAGTCTAGCGCATAGCATTACCTTATTCACCCAATCCAATGTGTCTTTGAAAACATACAACCAACATTGTTTTCTAGTTGACCAAAGACTCTCGACTGAAAAAATAGTTTGGCCAAGAGTTTCTTTTAATCTCTCCCCTGAGAGATTTTATGTAAAAACAGTAACCTTGGGTTATACTAAACTCTTCGTTTAGAGTTTTATCCAACCCTGCCCTAAGAATATTTTGAGCCCACAGAATCTAATGCATGTAATATTTCACTTGATATTTATATGTATAATTCTTGGTCAATATGTTGTTTATATCACTTATATTCAAATTACCTCTTAAAAAAAGCAAAGATAAAATGTTAATTGTTTTTCCACTTCTAGATATGTGATTTTTTCTACTTTTGGAGTTTTGGATTTGGGATATTGAAGTTTGCCTTATCAATAGTGGAATTTTGGATTTTGGATATTGGAATTTGTCTTATCACTTGTGAAAATTTGTCTCTAAGATCTTTGTTTTACCATTTGTAGAATTCTAGGTTTTTTACTCGAGTGTAATTTTGGCATTGGATAAATCTAGTTTTTAATTATTTGAATATGTAATGCCAAATGTATAAAAAATAAAAATATGATTCCAAGAGATATAACTTAGAAGAAAGGAATGAGAAAAATTGTGAAAACATGGAAAAAGAAGATTAAATGAAGATGATGAAAGCAATGCGAAGGCACATGGAAACTACGAGGAAATCATGTTGATAAAAGTTGAAGAACTCGTCAATGACATGGTTAAAAAATAAAATGTTGATACTGACATCATTGGTGAGTCAAGAATTTCAATAATTTTGAATTTCTTAGTTTTTGGATTTTATTTGTTTAAGTTTGTCTATATATATTTCAAATTACAAATTTATATATTTTTAAGAAAGAACAACATCCTACCAAGAACAAGATCCTACAACATCGAGTGATTAAGGATGACACTTTGTCAAAGGGTACCATATGGCCCCACTCTTTGATAGAGATCTATCAATTGATCAATGCTCTTATATATATATAATTTTTTTTTTCAAATGAAAAATTTATATATTTTTAAGCAAGGACAACATCCTACCAAGAACAAGATCCTACATCATCTAGTGCTTCAGGATGAAACTCTATCAAAGAGTACTATGTGGCCTCACCCTTTGATAGAGATCCATCAATTAATTGATGCTCACATATTAAGGGAATTTTGATGTAAACAATGGGCCTAAAAACAAAAAATCTACTATCAAAATAAACTTTAAAATAACCAATAGGATTCAATATGACGATGTCAACCATAAGGGTAAATATTTTTGGACAGAAATACATAAAACTACTTTTTTTTAATTGTATTTTCAACTTATCTCCATATAGGTTTACTCAAATTTTAAGTGTAGGCACTTGTTGGATGCATAATTAGATTCAACATCCAACAAGTACCCACTCTGCATACTTTTGATATACCCACTATGAGATACAATGGAAATACATGAAAAATGTGTTTCTTTTCAAGAAACATGTTTTTTACCTCCATGTATTTCCACTTTATCTCATAATGGGTCTATACAAAGTATGTAGAGTGGGTATTCATTGTATGCAAAATTTATATCTACATCCAATGAGTTCTTACACTTGAAATCTAAGTAAACCTATAAGAAGACAAGTAAAAAATATGATTAAAAAAAGTAGTTTTCTTTCTTTCCCTTTGAAAATTCACAACTTTTATTTTATTATTTTAACTCTTATTTTATTAGTTTCCTTAGGAGGCCCATTTAGACCTCAAATTTCCCCTAATGGAAGTTAGGGGAACATCCACTTTGTCGATAATTTTTTGGAGAACATCGATGCAACAAAAATTGAAGAAATGGAGCCGTTGATGTACGGTTACACAATTCAAGATAAAGTAACTGTGTTGGTCCAAACTCAATTCAAAAGTAAATATGTAATAGAACAATCTAAAATGTTACATAGATTCCTAAAGTACAACACTCTAAGAGATGTAGTGCGATTATCAGGCATGAAAAGTGACAAAGAGGCTAAGGTAAATGAGGTGTTACAAACAAACATGATCTCAACCCTTTCCTCATTTGGGAAAAAGTGATCTAGAGATGCCAAGGCTGCTCATAGAGCATTAACAAGAGTTACCATTAAAAAAGGAACTACACCAATTCATTTGATGTCAATGATTGCAAAATTGTTAAAACCCTTGAGGGAAACACTATAGAAGCATACAAAATTTAGGGTTCAATTAAACGAGGATGACAAACTTTCATGTTGGGATATTATTTGTAGGGAGCCTTATTGAGATAAAATTCCAAATAAGGTGAGGGTTAGGGTGCAAGATTTTTGGCATTTGAATTTGTGGAAATTTCATGCTCTTAGGCTATTAATTTAAAATTGAAATTTCACATTATTTATGGAAGGTTTCTCGGAACTTGGCTCTGAAATTTATAGCCTTTATGAATACTATATATTAGAGTAAAAATGACAGTGGAAAGATCACAATAATTCATTTCAAACAGTCTCATAATTCCTGATATTTCAAGGAGAAAAGACACCAAACAAAGAGATAAGTTTCAAACCCTTGTAGGGAAACTTATCAGTTATTGATTATATCCAGTGATTACAAAAGTGTAACAATAGTAAAATCAATGCTTTATATTTTTCCTTAGATGTCAAATCACTTAATAATTTTCCCTTTTACTTATGTCATGTTACCCCTTGACATGTAGGGGTAAGTAGAGGATATTTTTTCACTTGTGATTCTTATCACAGTTAGTAGTTCCAAAGATGAGCCAAAAGTGTGAACGCTTTGTGTTCATGTATTGTATCGGGCCATGATTATATGATCTATGTAAAAGTGTTTGACCTAGGTGGTATCTCCAGAACCTTTAATGTGGTCGATCATGGCCCATCCTCCTAGTTCCAATTTTCAAGATAGTCCTTATTCTTATGGATTTGTACGACTACCCCTTGGCGACATTGAGTTGGTCCCATACTAGTCATTTATGGCTTGGGTAGGTATGCAATGGTATTGATATGAATCTATTAGGACACATGATCTAGGGGAATCTCGAGTCTCTCTCACTTATTTCTATGTAAACGTGTTGCTCATTTTGCAAATATTGTCATACTTATGGAAGCATACTTATCTTATGCCTAAGCATGGACCCCCCCTCCTATGTACTTGCCACACTTTGGAAATGGAATATTGTATATGATCTTATAGTTTCTCATGCAATTTCATGTTTCTAAAGGTAGTTTCATAGATTATGAGGCAGTTCACAGATCTTGAGGCATTGGTCACATTGTTTGAGGCATATTTGGGCTATTTCTACATGCATAGGTCTTCTCTACACATGTCACATCTCGAAACCTTGAGCGCTATCCTATTTTATGACTTTTTAGGCACCTTCCCACATGGTTTGAGGGCTGACCCCTTGGAGGACTCTTCTACTAGCCATTTGAGACTTTAGAGGGGGATGTTGGGGCCTTTTAGGAGGTTGTTCCACCTTTTGAGAGGATCATTCCACATGTTGAGGGGAACATTACACTTGGGAGACCATTTCATGCCTTATCTTGTGATTTTTGATTGATCCATCCACTCCTAGAGCCCACACATGCCACACATGGGATTTCTCTCATGCATTTGAGGAGGATGACTTGTTAGTTGAGCTTACTTTTCTTGGTTTGGGGAGTATATTGAGGGTGTTTTGACTCATTTTCTCGTGTATCATGGATATTATTGTATAAGTGGCTTAATCATCTCATAGTTTACTCATTGTTAACCATATCTCTATGATTTGAAAGGTGATAATGATATTTATTATTTTTTAGGCTAATATCTAGGAGAATATTATTTTTATAATGAGAGAGTTTTTAGACCCGTTGTCTATAGAAAGGGAAGCACCTTTCATTGTAATTCATTGATAGAACTTGTGAAGAAAAGTATTTTTCTATTTTATAGATTATGCTATGGATGGATAGCTAGAGTGCTATCTTGGAATTTGTCTTGTGGATGCCTTGAAAATTGATGGATGTTATTAGATCAATGGTTTTTTGTGGATCAATTTGATGAGCAAGTGGTCTCTTTGAATCTTTGTGAAATTTTATTTTGAATTATTGAAAGTGTGGTTGTGATTCTTTGGTGTTGGTGGTGCACCCTCTTTTTCTCTTCTTTATAGGTCCCTTCTCACATCCATTGAAGTATTTCTAGTGGAGGATATCCCCCTTGAATCTTCTTGAATCTTGTAAGGGATTAGGAGGATTTTCTAGGGTTTGTAGTGGACAACCTTAACTATCACCGTATGTTCACTTACATGTTCTTAAGAGGAGCCTTAGTTGACCCCATATGCCCAATAAATCAAGTAGGCACTCCTCTATTATTGTCTAGTCAATAATAAATTTAAAAATCCAAAATTTTTATTTTTGTTTTAGGGTAAATCTGAATTTTGTAGTTTGCATAAAAATTCCAGCCATAAAACCCTAGACTTCTTGGATATTTTTCATGTGTTTGACTTGGGGAACCATGTAGATTGTAAAATTCACTTCGCTAGTTTATACTTTACTTTTTAAGAGTGGAATGACTTGATTTTATTCGCTTTTATGCGCCCCTTAAATTTCATACTTAGGAAGTTGCATTAATTCTAGGTTTCTTATGGTTTTATCCCTATAAATCACTCATTTAAAATATGTTTAAATGGCTGAAACATAATTTTGTTATTACTTGTCTATTTGTTGCAATTTTCTCATCTTTCAAGCAAGTTTTATAATAGCCTTTAGTAATTTTCAGATTTGGATTGTTTTGGGATAAAATTTCATTGGAAAATCACTTTATAGACGCTCTAAAACAACCCTAAAAAGAAATTAACCTAAATCTATAATTTACCTTGAATTACTAACCTAATTCACAACTCACATATCATAATAACTTGGTTGTAATTGGGTAGTAAAATAGGTGACCTTACACTTGACTTGTCTTGAATTAGGAACCCTAGGTGCTACTAGGGAAGCTTCCCCTTTGCTCAGTTTGTTTCACACTAAAAAGAGGAAAGTAGTTGTCTAGGTGAGAGTGGCAATAGTTCCATGTTACACTCATGTTTTGTACCTTGTGAGGGATTTGCACTTGGGTACACGATTGTGTGATCAAATTTTGGTGCCATTGTTGGGGAGAATTGAGTACTTTCACTTGGTCATTTGAAGTCAATGGTTCAACCCTTTTTATGAGTGGAACACAAAGATGTATCTAACTTCACTCATTTGGTGACCCCACATGAAGAAACCCTAAGTGTTGGATATGCTACAAGAAGTTCTAGCCAAAGACTTTTTCATAGATATGCTGATCTTGTAAAAGTCTATAGAAGAAGAATCTAAAGGAATTCTCATGCTTAAAAAGATAACCTTGAAATATTAGAGGACATAAGAACCATTCTCACTGATACTTCAAGAGTAATCACAATGGATACTCAACCGTGGGTTACAAAATCCTAGAAGGCTTTGGAAATTTCTAAGATTTAGGGGTACCCTCATAATTTTCCTGATAAGTTTGACAAGTGGTTACCTAAGTTTTCAGGTAATTGTGTCATCATAGCTGAATACCACATACAATTCCCTTGGTATACACAGTCTCCCAAATGAACACGAGGATGTGGCTATGAAACTCCTTTAAGTATTTGGAAGAGAGTGTTAAGTCTTGGTATAATAGTTTGCCTGGTAAAAATATTAGAACTTGGCATGCCCTCCATGAGGCCTTCATGAAAATATGACCAATCAAAAAGGATGGTATATTGATGCTAAACCAACTCCATGAGATTAAAAAGAAATATAATGAAACCATATGTGAGTTTGATGAGAGGTTTATCAATTTGATAAAACACAACCTTGATGATATTAAGCCAAGAGATGGTGCCATTCTCCTACAATATGGAGAATTCAGTTTTACATTGAGAAATAAATTTCCAAACACCTTGGAGGAAGCTCAAGAGTGGGTTGGAAAAATTGAAGAAAATATGTTAGCCTCCAAAGTATATTCATGCCAGGGAAGAGACTAGGCCTAAGAATATGAAGAATGTTGATGCTACCCAAGACCTTATAATGGCTCTAGCTCAGAACTTTTACCAAGTGACAACCAAAATCATGAAAATGCAAGCCACTGTCCTAAATAAGTTAACTATCCTGGAAGGGGAAAGGGGTCAACACAAGAATTTTCCTCCTAGACCTTGGTATAATAACAATCATCAATCGAGAGGAAAGAAAGGGTGGAATAGAAATAAACCCCCACATAATAAAACAATACCTAACCCCCTTTCCTCTCATAATATGATTATTCAAGAAGAAATCCCATGGTGTTTTCCTTGCAATGTGTCACATAGAGAATGAGAATTTCCTCAAAATTGTGATCACAGGGAAGATGAATATTTTAGTGGCCTTGAGCGTATGAAATTTGTTTAATATTTGGATCCTATATATACTACACCCCATAAGAATTATACAGTCACTGATGAGAAAATGAAATAGATCAAACATAAAGGTTTTTATGTGGCTAGGTTGGTGAGTGTAACGTCCCCCATCTTGACCAGGGAACATCACTACGCAGAAATACACATAAAATAAAATTTAATTCTACTAATTAAATTCCTGTATCTTACCAGCTATAGATCACATACATATTTAACCATTTGAATGATACCAGAATTCTAAAAGTATCTAACAACATATATCAAACTTGAATGCAAATGTTCAAGAAAACAATGAACACATAACATTCATATAAACGATTTACCCAACATAATAACATAAGAATATAATAGAAACACTTTAAATTAGTAATTAACCAACTGGCCACACATGAAGGATGAACCTCCTAGCCGTAGGTGCTTCTGTTCATTTTCTCTCAACAACAGTCCACCCCCGAGCTGAGGCTATGAGTCCACAAGGAGATATGACCAACTAATTGTCCACTCTCCACACACATAGAAGCCCCCAACTCGAGTTCTACTCCTACAATAGTTCCAATCCTCCAACTCTCTCTTTTCCCATACTCTGCACTACCCAAGGAATATGCCTCCTTCATTTATCACAGTCCCTCGGCTTGTACCATTAGTTTATCAGGGCTCCTAGTGCACTCAGTTGGATATGAACTATTATATAGGGACCTTCACGAACTCTCAACTGCCCAAGGAGTTTTCACAACAACCGTCACAAGGCTTTTGAGTCACTTCCTCAACAAGAAAATGCACTACATGCTTACAACTCATTTTTATAGGCACACATGCCTCTTTCTCAACATAAAACACAACCAAACAATGGATACCTTCAATATACCATGGCTGGTCCTCTTCCAACCCTATACTCTTCCTTTGCTGCCCCAAAATTGCATGTAAAAACTGTTCTCCATCCAAAAATGTGACTGCCCAAAAGACTACCCCCTTGGCCATACAAATTTCCTCTATTTGTTTGCTTGCTTTACTTGACTTACAATATTCCCCAAGATGATTGTATTCATTTACATTCTCTCCAATAACTATGGGATGTTACTCGTTACACCCACCCTCTTACATGAGTTAAATGATTGGATTTCAACACACTCCACATCAAATTAGAAGGTTATATACAATGATAATAATTCACCCATGTGGGTTGGATTAATACCCAAGAATAATGATATCTAATAATCCCCCCATTGGAACCCTTCCTCATGTGGAATCATATCCCCCCCATCGTTATTCATCTCTTTCGTATTGCAACCATCAATTATCACTTCTAATAATTATTTCAATGTTCATAAATGCAATTACCCCCCCAGACACATTAAATCAATACGAGCTCTTCACCCCAACACATCATCTCACCAACCTAATTCACATTTATTCCATTAGATTATAATTCATTGGGATTAAAACTAGGGATGTTACATTCCCCTCCCCCTTATTTTTTCACTGCCCTTAGTGCACAACACCCTACATGTGTAATTTCATTTTACAATTCTGGCTCCCCAGCCATTACTCAACATATAGACTATCTGGCACAAAATCACATAGGAATTTCAACCTAAACAAATTTACAAAAGAACTCTTTCCCCAATACAAAAAATACATAGGCGCTATGGTCCCCACAATCATAAATATATAGGCACCCGTGCCTCAAAACATAGATACAAAGTCACCCTGACCCGAAACATATACATAAACCACTGGTATTCTCCTATAGCTATCCCAATTTCCACCAACTCTCTTCATCTTGACATTCCCAACCCAAGGAATGGTGCCCCATTCATTTATCAAGTTTGACCCAAAGAATGTTCCCCCTTCAATGTCCTTAGTTCATCGGGCTGCTCCATTCATTTATTAGAGTCCCTTCACCACAAGTAACTAGGAATCTCACTATTGGGGTATCAAGGGACTCATTGAGGAAGAACTACCAGGAAATAAGCAACAAACTTTTTGCTACAATGAAACTCACACAAAATTTCACTCTTCAGGCCCGAAAACCTAGTTTTTGACAGTGCAACTCCCACACAAGAGTTCACTCTTCAGGCTTGACAACTTGGTTCTTCATGCTGTACTCACCCTCTAGGCTCAAACATCCCTTTCAATATTATACAATTCCTTAGGCGATCCACCATTTTCCAAGGTGTTCTTATGCAAATGAATTCCAACTTTATTCTAGACTTCCATTATCAATTTGTAACCTATGGAAATCATCCCATCTGCATCATATGTATATAGCTAATATGAGACATTATCATAAATAATTCATTATAAAATTTCAAATATGTTTTACAGAGGAAAACAAAGTTTCCCAAACATGAGTTTTCTACTCCTAGTTGTTTGGCTCTTGCAGTAGTAGATATCAGTCTTCCTTATGGGCCTACATCCTTTCCAAATTCAAGACCATTTCCCATGCAATTTTCTCATTTTTTTTTTATGCAGCCAAACAAATTGTTAGCATATCATAACAATTTCCAATTATTAATTTCTCAAATCTGTTTATACAGAAAGATAAATATTCCCATGCATGATATTTTTGCTCATTATGTTTGTCTCTTGCAATAGTAGATATCAGTATTCCCTATGGAATTACATCATCTCCATATCCAATACTATTCTACCTGCAATGTCCTCAACTTTCTTGCATCCAAACAAGTTGTTAGTATCTCACGCACAATATTTGCATTCATTCCATGAAGTGATTTTCAGAATTATATTAATCTAAAAACTCCATCACTTCCATCTATTATTCATATTAAAAATGGAATTCAACCATCATTCACTATACATGCACTATCAACATACCAAGATTTTCATAATGCAATCAAACTTTACTAATAATAAAACTAATATGCCAATACTCATGGCCACATCCACACAATGGATCCTTGTATTGATTCTGGAATACCATATGTTCATGTCATGTATTCCACCATGTGAGTTGGAAGGTGTTATAGAGTTATTTTCCACCTAATCATTAGGTAATTATCACCTAAAGATCACCTAATCACTAGGTCATTATCTCCTAGAAGCTCCTCATTTTAACCCTTAAAACCTACCTCTTTTTCCTTGATTTTCTTGCCAATTTCCCACCTGGTCACCCTTTTCCTTCACTAAGGGTGTGACCAAAAGGGATGGTCTCTCCTTTTGGCTTACCAAGGAGCGAACAATCACTCTGTCTATGTGTCTAGAAAGCGAACAAGTCTAGAAGCTCCTATTTTTCGATTTGGTTTCGATGGATAAGACCTCCCACTGATTTCTTGGGGTTTATCCTAGAGAAGGCTTCCATTATGATCTCTAGAATCTTATCCTAATAACTATATGTACTTATCCCTAAATCCCTATATAAACCAAGCTATTTCCCATGGAAAAGGAGGAGAAAAGAGCTAGCAAGGTTACTCTGGTGATTTGGTTGCAATACTTGGGCAAGGAGCTTGGAAGGAGGCCATCTCTTTAATCTAAACCTTTGTAAGTTGTAATATTTATTCTTTGATTAATATAAGACATACATGGTGTTTCCCTCTATACAATTGTTCATATAAGTTTTTTTGAAGTTTTTACTTATACAACTAGCAGTTACGGTTCTTCTTTATTATTATAATCATTTAGCACATTAGTTGCATAAATAAGATCACTGAAAGAGAGGCAATCATAGAAACAATAGAGACACACAGATTATCCTGGGAAATCCTCACGGGGGAGAAAACCTAGCAAAAATTTCCTCAATATAGATAGACTAAATACTGAACAAAAGATCCTCCTCTACTCCTTCACTAAGAAGAGTAGCGCACCATTTAACCAAGAAATACCAAGACACAGACCAAGGACCCTCCTTGACGTCACACTTAACTGTAGTAGCAGTTCCTCCAAGACTTGCACACTTCTTCATAGCTGTAGAGATAGTGTGTTGAGTGTGTCCAAATGAGGCACTGGCCTCTCTTATAAATAGTGGTCTGGCCAACTTATAATTAGGTCTGGGCTGACCTATCAGTTTACCGTCTTAATTTACAATTAATTGTCAAGGCACAATAGGGCTGATTTTTACTAAGGCACAATAGGGCCTAATTAAATATAATATAATAATATTATTCAACTCTCTCTAAGGTAGAATATTCTTCAAAGTTACAATATTTCAACACTCCCCCTTAACAAGAAGGGTATTCTAGTGACAACATCAATAACAACTAAATGGACTCAATACATCATCAAGAGGAGGGGACATCGTCATCAACATAGAGAACACTGTCAGTCATATCTATAGGTCATCAGAAGTTTTTCTCATCATCAACATGTTGGCGACGGAAGTCACTCTCGGATTGCTTGCAGGAGCAGAGCCCGACGCCCATCAGTTTAATGTCACGATTTGTTTTGGAAGGGGTGATCAAATGGGAGAAAACTCGGAACAGTCGTTTCAACTCAGAAAATGGTCCAGGCATGCAAAAACGAGTGAGGTCTTGATAAACTTCAAACAATGAGCTGTAATAAGGGTGAGTAGACGGAAGACTTCATGAGAAGGGTGTAAGGGTCTGCTATAGGCATCAAGCTTCTATCAGACGATGAAAGATGGCATCTGAAAACAAGATCATCTTACTTCCAAACACGGGAAACCAGAGAAACAACAATGCAACAATAAATCCTTTACCATAACATAACTGCGTTAATTCAAGCGAATCATTCGATCATGAACTCTCCAGCATAAGATGAAAACAGAGATGAAAAAAGGGAAACTGTTTGTTATAAACCAAGAAGTCTCAAACATAGATACATAACCAGGAATCCAGAATGGTCATGAAAACTTTACAGTCGGGAGCTTAGCTCTACCATCGATAGATACAAAAATGGAAAAAATGCCTACATATACTCAAAACAACAACAACAGCGGAACCAAGAAATTGCATTGAAGGCTTTGCGTTTGCATGGCTTCAGACATTCTGTAGCCGCAATCTTTGAATAATCATGCAACTTATGGCAGACGCGATCGATCTTCTGACAGTTTATTCGGCGAATCGACGTGCCTTTAATCTAATGCAGGACTTTCCCATTATGGTGGAGACGATGTCTAACCACCACCAACCGCTTCAATAACTGCTTCTTGGGATTGAGAACGACCCAGCCAAATCAACATTTCGGGATATGGAGTACTCCTCACGCTGCCACCTGGAATAACTGAACAGCTTGGAGGACGGGTATGCATAGAGGCCAGTGCGAAGGATGGGGCGCATGACAGGGGTGGTGGCGTCGGATTATGTGGACAAGGCCTGAAAAGATAGGAAGGCGAGGAAGGTTGAAGGAGAGACACTTGGCAAAGGATTGAACGCAGGAGGCAAGAGGGTAGACGTGGAAAGGAACGGGACATGTGGCGGGCGGTAAATAGATGATGAGACGAGGAAGAGGCCATGTGGACGAGTGATGGAGAGGGGGAACGATGACACACGGCAGCAGGTGAAAGGCGGGCAGGAAGATGTCATGATGGGAGGCGGGCCCACGTGGGTTGAAGTCAAGGTAGCTGAGAGGGACGAGGCTGCTCATGAGCCGTTGATCTGGGCTCCTCGATCGTGGCTGTCGGAAAAATGCATCCGCGATTACGGACCCCCCCCTCCGCTTAAAGGTAGAATGGCGGGGGGGGGGGGGGGGG
>ML776813.1:279950-306022 GCA_009831015.1 Picea engelmannii
GCCTTCATCGCCGTTGATCCGGGTGCGCTAATCTGGATCGTTGGAGAGGTGCGCCCCCGATTCTGGACCCCCCCGCTTAAAGGTAGAAAGGCAAGGGGGGTCCGGAATCCAACATGCGCCGTTGATCTAGGTGCTCAAATCTGGACCGCTCGAACTTGCTCGCTGCTTACCACGGGCACATTGTCACCCAAAAATTTGGAAAAGTGGGTTTTTAACCCCTTCTTTTGCTTTCTATCCCCCCTTACAAGAAATATCGCTAACATTTGGCTCCATGGGGGATAGATTCGTCCCTGTGATGCTCTAAGAAATTTTTTGCAGATTCAGTGCCTTTGCTGTTGGGCTATGGAGTCATTTATTAGTCCGAAAAATAAAAACAGAAACAAAATTTACAAAACAAAACAAAAAGAGCCAATTGTGGCTCACAGGAAACACTTTTTTAAGAAATGCCCATTGACTGGGCCATTGAAAACTTCATGGCCTTCCAGATCCTGCAACCTGTAAGTGTTGTTCGAAAATACTTCAAGGATATTGAAAGGTCCGAACCAGAGGGCATGAAATTTACTGTGTTTTCCCTTTTCCTGTCTGGGTGCATCCCATTTGAGCACTAGATCAACCTGCTCAAACTCCTTCTTTTTTCTCTTCCTGTCAAAAGCCTGCTTGATCTTTTGTTGATGATTGTAAGCTCTGTCCAGGACCTGTTCTCTGATTTGCTGCACTTCCACCATTTGATGAATTCTCCTGAGCACATGGTTAAGTTCTCCTTCATAGTCCCGGAGGAGATTGGCTACAGGCAAGGCAAGCTGAGTGGGGAAAACGACCTCTATTCCATAAACCAGTTGGAAAGGTGAGATGCCCAGTGATTTCTTGGTTGTTACCCGATCAGCCCAAAGGGAAAATTTGAGCTTTGAGTCCCATGCCCTTTTATTATCCTCTAGTAACTTTTTGATAAGCTTGATTAGGATTTTATTGGAGGACTCTGCCAGTCCATTTCCCTGAGGATAGTAGGGAGTGGAGTGAATAAGTGAAATTCCAAATTGTTCACAAAACTTGACCAGAGGCTCAGACCGGAATGGGGAAGCATTGTTAGTGACAATTTTGCCAGGGCAGACAAACCTAGCTATGATGTCTTCCAGGAAGATGATGATTGCTTTGTGAGAAGTGCTTCTGGTAGGGACAACTTCTATCCATTTAGTGAAGTAGTCGGTTGCTGTCAGAATCCATCGGTGCTGGCCACTCGAAGGGGGATGAATTTCCCCGATGAAGTCCAGTCCCCACTGTTGAAAGGGTGCTGAGACCACTACAGGTTTCAAAGGCAGGGATTTGAGCTGTTGCTTCCCTGAGAATTTCTGTCATTTGATGCAAGCTCTAATTTCCCTGTAGACATCAGGAAATAAGGTGGGCCAATAATATCCAGCTCGGAGGATCTTGTGAGATGTGGTCTTCCAAAAATGATGACCTCCACAGAGACTGCTATGGAAGTCGAATATAACCTTCTGGGCCTGCCGTGGGTCCAGACACCTCAATAATATCCCCTGGGGGTCTTTCCAATACAAGGTTTGGTCAATGAGACAATACCTGACCACTTTAAGCTTTAACGCTCTAGCTTTACTTTTCCCCAATCCATCAGGAGGCTTCAACTCTTGCAGAAAATACAGAATATCTTTGTACCAGGGGCATTCTGCTAGTGGCACAGTGCTTTGGGAACCCCTGTTGGATGACCCAGCTTGCTCATTGATGAAGTTAATTTCCAAGGCTTTGTAATTGGATTCAACCAGCAGCTTGGCCAGACCTTGCCCCTTTATCAGCTTGGTGGGCTTAATCTCCAGATCAAATTCTAGGATCTTGGCGATCCATTTTCCTCTTCTTCCGTCTATGTCAGGCTGTATAAGAATGTCCTTCACAGAAGCTGAAGGGACATATGCAATGATCTTTGAATGCAATACATAGACTCTGAAAGCCTTGAGGGCTTTCACCAGGGCATAAGCCTGCTTCTCCATGATTTCGTACCGGAGCTCTGCATCTCTCAGTGCCTTGCTAAAGAAGGCAATAGGCTGCTCCTGCCCCTAACCATTTTTCTTCAATAGAACTGCAGCTACGGTGTCACAGGAAGAAAAAGAAAATACCAGAAAGTCTTTGGAATAATCGGGACTGACTAGCACAGGTGCTTCAGTCAACGCCTTCTTTATTTGAACAAAAGACTCTCTGGGTTCAGAAGTCCATTTTATTTCATGTCCCTTCCTAATCATGGCTGTGATGTGTTTCACCGACTCATCAAAATTTGAAACAAATCTCCTCAGAAAATTAATCCTTCCCAGAAATGCTTGGACCTCTTTCTTAGATCTGGGAAGTGGCAGGGCCTGAAGTGCTTCTACCCTGTTAGGGTCAATCCTCACTCCCTCTGCTGATACTATATGGCCTAACAACTTTCCTTCTTGCATAGCAAATAATGATTTCTTGGGATTCATTGAAAGGCCAAACCTGCGACACTTCAGGAAAACTCTCTTCAAGTGGCAGCGGTGTTCTTTGTCAGTCTTGGAGAAGACTGTTATGTCATCTAAGTAAATCACCACGAACTTGTCTTTCTCCCCGATGAAGGCTATGTCCATGGCTCGCTGAAATGTTGCTCCTACATTCATCAACCCAAATGGCATCTTGGCACACATGAATGTGCCCCAAGGAGTGGTGAAAGCTGTCTTCTCCCTGTCCTCCGGCATGACTGATATCTGATTATAGCTAGAAAAGCCATCAATCATGGATATTCTGGAAGCACCAGTGACCTTCTGCAATATGTGCTCCATGTTGGGCAAGGGATAATTATCCTTCCTTGAGCTCCTGTTCAGGTTTCTGAAATCAACACAAAGTCTGATTTCGCCACTCTTTTTTCTTACTGGGACCAAATTGGCTACCCAATCCTAATATCTCAAGGGGACAATGATCTGGGCATCCAACATCTTTTTCACCTCCCTCTCCATGACAGGTAGCAGCATGGGATTTATCTGTCTCAGCTTCTGCTTGAATGGTCTAGCCTCCTCTTTCAGTGGGATCTTGTGCTCAATGACTGATGTGTCATATGTCTTGAGGTCTTCATAGGTCCATGCAAACACATCAACAAATTCCTTCAACAGCTTAGTATATCCGATCCTCTGCTCCTCGGTCAGACTCTTTGACAGTTTGACCATCTTTGGCTCCTCTGGTGTGCCTATGTTGCAATCAGCTGTATCATCATCACCACCAGAGACTCTCCCCTTTACTGCCACATCATTTCCATCAAACAACCTTTCTAGCGGGATGAGTCCTTTCAAAATGTGGTTGCTCAACAGTTGTATAATCTGATGGTCAGCAATTTTATTCATCAACTCCCCAGGGTGATGATTAGGTTCTCCCTCAATGTCAGGATCCTCATCAATGCGTAATGCAAAAAAGTCACCCATTGATTGGAGAAACTTTTCAATCTCCATATTGTCTTCGAATACCCTCCAATTCTTGACATTGTCTGGTACAGAGGGTCTGTATTTTATTTCAATATCGGACCTGACAGTGGGCAGCCCAGGAACTTCAAGCAGACTAGCTGTGAAAGCTAAACAGTCGGCTGGGGCATTTTCTTCCCTTGGAATGAAAGAGATGTTAAAATCCAGGAAGAAATTATTCACAAGGTCCCATACCTTGTTCCTATAATTCTTGAGTCGAGGATGCTTGGTCTGATAAACATTTTTGACCTGCTGGACAATCAACTCTACATCCCCAAACACAACCACTTCTTTAATTCCCATCTCCTTTGCAGCTCTCAATCCTAGAACTAGAGCTTCATACTCTGCCACATTGTTAGTGAATTCAAATTCCAGCCTGTATGACAGAGAGATGGTCTCATGACAAGGGGACACGAACACTATCCTGGCACCTGCACCCATACTGGAGGAAGCTCCATCAAAGAACATCTTCCAAACAGAGGTGATTGGAGGGGGTGCCTCCTGATTGAGAATGGGCTGCTTTCTGATCTGTAAAGGGGGGTCGGGAGTCTCAGTGAGCTACAGTAAACTGGAGCCTAAATCAGTGTCCAAGGCATAGATGGGATGATTAGTGGGGTTTGCTTCATCACTGACAATGTAGGCCAGCTGGGCTTCTCTGTACAGTCTCCTATGTTCCCCTCCAAAGACTGGAATGGTGGCATATGTAAGATCCATCTGCAGGGTTCCCCCCAACCTCTTAATCCAATATCTCGACAACAACATGCCAAAATTGGGGGGGATGTCAGCTACCACAATATCCATGACCATACTCTTCATGGGAAGATGAAACAGGGAAACTACCAAGTCCTTGATCACTCCCAAACACTGGACCCTCCTGGAGTCGAAAGAATAGAGGTCATGATAGGCTTGGGTGACTTCCAGTCCTAATTCTTCCATGACGGCTTTGTACATGAGGTTGTGGGAGGCCCCCGAGTCCATAAGACAATTATGCAGTACCTTGTCATGTATGTCCAGGGAGGTGTAGAAGGGAGGGGATAAATCATCTCTATCTTCTACCATGGGACCTAGGACAACTGCGGGCCTTTCATCTTGGAGGTTAATGGAGTCTGTAAGAGGGTATGAGGCTTCAGTATTCAACAGCTCAGAGAAGCGTTTTTTGAATTCCCCGTGTTTAATTAACTCGGTGAGGGGCACATGGATTCTGATCTTTTGAACCTCATGTTCGAAATTGAAAGAAGACACAGGCTTTGGGATTTCTCTAATTTCAGGAACATGATTATGAATAATGGGAGAGAGAGGTTGGGCCTTCTTACCTCTGTGAGCATCCGGTATCTCATTGGCAGGCTTATCTGCCCTATTGGATGGATTGGGAACATCAGGTGCTGCTGCTCTTTTGTCGGACCTCAAGTTGTACCTGCCTCATCCGCCGCCAGCTTTGTCTCCCTTGCTCAATTCATTTAGCTGACCATCCATGAGAGACTCTTCATATGCTGATCGGGTCAGATGAGGGAAAGGGGGAGTGACTTCTACACTGTGGATTTTGGGCTCAGGCTCGTCTGTTTCCCCTTCCTCTTCATCAGCCACAAAATTGTTCTGGAAGGGAGCTTGAACTCTTTGGTCGTCTCTATCTCTTTCCTTCTCTCTGTGCATAGTTGGAGGAGCGAAATTATTTGGCCTTCTAAAACCTCCTTTATTTTCGATGTTCTGAGGGCCCTTGTACGCTTTCTTCCTTTCCACCTTCAATCTTTCCACCTCTTCTTTAAGGAGGTTCATAACTCRGGTCAGCTCATTTACTTGAGAGTGGGGCAATGAGGGGCCGGAAGTGGAGGCTTCCGACTTTTCCTTTCTTCTATCTGTGTCAGCCTGGATTCTCAGTCTGTCAGCTGCCAATATGTTGGATTCCACTTCAATAGCTACATCTTTCATCTGAGCTAAAGAGGTGGCTCTTCTTTCTCTTAACACGAGACAAAAATCAGGGTCAAATGTGCTAGCATAGGAAATTTGAGTAGAGGCCTCTAAGGGTTTAATCTCTGCAGGAATCTTGTTGTACATCTTGTTAAATATTTTGGAGAAGTCTGAGACAGACTTTCCTTCCATCTTCTTGAGGGACCCAAACTCAGTCATGTAATATATGTAATCTTTTCTATCTCCCCACTGCCTCAGGAAAACATTATCCAAGGCTTCAATTCCAGCAATAGATCCAAGGGCCAGTCCCCTAAACCATTTTCTAACCTCACCATCCAAACTCTGGACAAAGACTCTCATCCAGACATCTTCATTTTCAATATTGAGGTTGTCTGCATAACTGTAAAAAGAAGCCAAGTGCTCTTCAGTAGTTATGTCTCCTTCCCCACTAAACTTGGGCATGTACTTCAAGTAGTCTCCAACAGGGAGAGGATTCATAGGATGGGGTAGGACTAGAGGATCATACCTGGTAGCGACTATGGCATCCATTCTATTCGGAGGGGGATTAGCACTAGCCATAGGGATAGTAGGTAGAGGAGAGCTCGGAGGAGAAGGAGTATGGACAAGAGACGTAGGAAAAGAGGTTCTCGGAGGAGACAACGGAGAAAATAGAGAGAGGTCCAAGGGACTTGAGTGTGCAGATGTTTTTCTCTGTGCAACAGTAACAAAAAAAGGAGGGGAGGTGAAACCTTCAGAAACTAGAGGCCTGTGATGAGGCAAGACCTCCAGGTAGGAGGGAGTGATAAGGATTTCTCTTTCTGATACTAGACCAGGAGGAGAAAAATCAGCAGGAACACTCCCGAAATTTAGAGAACGGGGGACTTCGGAAGAAGGACGACTAGGAAGCTGAGAATAAGACAATGGAGTTCTCACAGAAGGGGAAGGCGCATTACCTGTTTCGGCGATGGAAACCTCTTTCACAGAGCTCTTTCCCTTTTTGCGCATTGCTTCCGAGTCAACTTCTGGTGTAGCTAAAGGCAAGTGTGGATTAGACCTCGTGTGTCTACCTCTCGAAGCCACAGTTGACAGAGCAGGTTCTTCCCAGTGGAGTCATCACAATGGAGTCGCAAGGTGCACAGTAGCAATCTTCAAGTTCTGATATCTGACGCACCTTCAGAATCAGTCTAATCTTTGTCGTTCAATCCCAGGGAATATATTCAACATTGTCCTCGGCAACGACGCCAGAAATGTTGGTGACGGAAGTCACTCCCGGATTACTTGCAGGAGCAGAGCCCGACGCCCATCAGTTTAATGTCACAATTTTTTTTGGAAGGGGTGATCAAATGGGAGAAAACTTGGAACAGTCGTTTCAACTCAAAAACTGGGCCAGGCATGCACAAACGAGTGAGGTCTTGATAAACTTCAAACAGTGAGATGTGATAAGGGTGAGTAGACAGAAGACTTCATGAGAAGGGTGTAAGGGTCTACTATAGGAATCAAGCTTCTATCAGACGATGAAAGCAGGCATCTGAAAACAAGATCATCTTACTTCCAAACATGGGAAACCAGAGAAACAACAATGCAACAATAAATCCTTTACCATAACATAACTGCGTTAATTCAAGCGAATCATTCGATCATGAACTCTCCAGCATAAGACGAAAACAAAGATGAAAAAAGGGAAACTGTTTGTTATAAACCAAGAAGTCTCAAACACAGATACATAACCAGGAATCCAGAATGGTCATGAAAACTTTACAGTCGGGAGCTTAGCTCTACCATCGATAGATACAAAAATGGAAAAAATGCCTACATATACTCAAAACAACAACAACAACGGAACCAAGAAATTGCATTGAAGGCTTTGCGTCTGCATGGTTTCTGACATTCTACAGCCGCAATCTTTGAATAATCGTGCAACTTATGGCAGACGCGATCGATCTTCTGACAGTTTATTCGGCGAATCGACGTGCTTTTAATCTAATGCAGGACTTTCCCATTATGGCGTAGACGATGTCTAACCACCACCAACCGCTTCAATAACTGCTTCTTGGGATTGAGAACGGCCCAGCCAACTCATCATTTTGGGATATGGAGTACTCCTCACGCCGACACCTGGAATAACTGAACAGCTTGGAGGACGAGTATGCGTAGAGGCTAGTGTGAAGGATGGGGCGCATGACAGGGGTGGTGGCGTTAGATTATGTGGACAAGGCCTGAACAGATAGGAAGGCGAGGAAGGTTGAAGGAGAGACACTTGGCAAAGGATCGAACGCAGGAGGCAAGAGGGTAGACGTGGAAAGGAATGGGACACGTGGCGGGCGGTAAATAGATGATGAGACGAGGAAGAGGCCATGTGGACAAGTGATGGAGAGGGGGAACGATGACACACGGCAGCAGGGGAAAGGCGGGTAGGAAGATGTCATGATGGGAGGCGGGCCCACATGGGTTAAAGTAAAGGTAGCTGAGAGGGATGAGGCTTCTCATGAGCCATTTATCTGGGTTCCTCGATCGTGGCCGTCGAAAAACTGCATCCGCGATTCTGGACCCCCCCCCCTCCGCTTAAAGGTAGAATGGCGGGGGGGGTCCGGAATTTCCTTCATCGCCGTTGATCCGGGCGCACTAATCTGGATCGTTGGAAAGGTGCGCCCCCGATTCCGGACCCCCCCCCCGCTTAAATGTAGAAAGGCAAGGGGGGTCCGGAATCCAACATGCGCCGTTGATCTAGGCGCTCAAATATGGACCACTCGGACTTGCTCGCTGCTTACCACGGGCGCATTGTCGCCCTAAACTTTGGACAAGTGGGTTTTTAATCCCTTCTTTTGCGTTCTATCCCCCCTTAAAAGAAATATCGCTAACACAACATCAATAGAAACTGAACATCATCATCTTCTGCAACACGGAGCTGGAGTAACATCATCATCATGAACAACATGAAGCTGGAACATCAACATCAACAACACAAAGCTGGAATAGCATCATCATCATCAACAACATGAGGTTGGAACATCAACATCAACAACACGAAGCTGGAATAACATCATCATCATCAACATCATGAGGCTGGAACATCAACATCATCAACAACATGAAGTTGGAACAAAAACATCTATATGTGGAAACAAAATGAGGTAGGTGCATCAACAACAACATCTGTGGTACTCTGACATACTGCCCTTACCGGATCTTCAGGATTTTCCCAGGAATAATAAGATTCCCTAGGATATAGAATCCTAACTGAGCTACCACATGGTACTTTGACAGACCGTCCTTATCAGACCTTCGGGATATGCCCAAGAATCATAAGATTCCCTAGGATATAAAATCCTAACTGAGCTACCACTACTGACCACAACTAGAATATACACACACATGTACTTGAATAGACCGTCCTTACCAAACCTTTGAGATCTTCCCCATGGATGATTAGTCCCCTAGGATATAAAATTCTAATTGAGCTACCCGCTATGTCAGGATACCATAGTATCATCAACATCACTTCCCCTTTTGAGGGAGGTCCTTTCAGACAACACCAAGCTTGTCTCAGAAGTACTCAAACTTCACAAGAGACAAAGGCTTAGTCAACACATCTGCAACCTCCTCATATGTGCCAACATATTAGAGCTTTACAAATCCCTTCTGCACCATGTCATGAATGTAGTGGTACCGAATCTCAATGTGCTTCATCTTATCGTGGAACACTGGGTTCTCTATCATATTTATGCAACTCTTGTTATCAAAAAAGATCACGATAACATCCATCTCTAGGTTAAATAGATCTGTCAACAACTTCCGAAGCCATATGGATTCACAACTGGCAGAGAATTCTTGCAATGTAATCCACTTTTTCTGTGCTGAGTTCAATATTGGATTGCTTCCTGCTTTGCCACAAAGTCATGGCTGGCCCCAAATTTAAACAACATCCTAAAGTGATTTTTCTGTCTGAAGCACTTCCCGCCCAATCTGAATCAGTATAGCCATACAACCTGAAGTCATGATCTCTAGTATAACAAATACCATAATCCAATGTACCCTTAAGGTATCTCATCACATGCTTTGCAACTACAAGGTGAAAATGTCTGGGATCCACCAGATACTGACTCAAGGTGTTCATAGAAAACCATATATATGACCTAGTATTCATCAGATACATCAATGAACCAATCATATGTTTGTATAGAGTAACATCAAGTATTTCTGATGAAGCATCAGCCAATAACTTCATATTCATTTCCATAGGAGTGGACATGGATCTACAGTTCATCATATCGAATATATATAGAATTTCCACAACATACTTTCCTTGATTAAGGGAAATATCTTCAGGGCTCTGCCATACTTCAAGACCTAAGAAATAGTGCATCAGGCCCAGGTCCTCATTTCAAATTCAACGACAAGATTCTTCTTACAATATGTGATGATATTTTCTTCATATGTCAAGAATATGTCATCCACATATAACGACGATATAACTGGTCCATCATTCTCAATATTGAAGTAAAGGTTGGGATCAACTTTACTCTTGGTAAAGCCCAAGCTCATCAGAAAACTATCAATCCTGCCATACCTATCTCTTGGAGATTTATTCAACTTGCTTAGTTGCAACTTAATCTACACAATCATGTGCTAGCTCTATGTTCTTTCTACAAAGAACCATCTGTCTCACTTCCTGAGAGTATGTCCTCTACTCTCTCTGCAACTGTTCCTCTGGGACTGGGACTCTGCACCTGCAACTGAGAATGAATTCTCCATTTCCTTTGTAGCTGTTTAACTTTGAGAGTATCTCCTTTATTCTATCACGACAAAAAATTCCTCTGAAACTAAGAGTGGCTGATACTGAAGGTAGCTTTTCTTCTTTCATGGTGGAAACTCAAACTAAAATACATGGATTTCTCCCTTTGAATATCATACTGTGTCGGAATCATGGTTGTTCTGGCTGTCTTCACGAACATTGGAACGATTTATTTGATTGTTGGAGTAAGTGTCTTGTCATAGTCTTCTCCCTCTTGCTGGGATAATACTCTAGACACAAATTAGGCTTTGTACATCTCTATACTATTATCTGCAACATGCTTGATCTATTAGATCAATCTTGGAAGTCACTATTGACTTCCCTTCTGGTATTAAGGAAAAATCCATATCCCAGTCCTTCTGACTGGCTTCCTCCTCTGTCATTGAAACAAGGGAATCTTCTCAGGAGATTTCATGTCTCCTAAAGGTCTCTGAAGCTATGATCTAGTCTTCTTAATTCATGGCATCTATCTTCCAGTCTTGGAATATCTCTCTTTTTCCCATCTGATCCTTTCTGAGATCAGGCTTACTCTGAGTCTTGATTTCTTCTGAGTCTATAAAAACTTCATAGTATCTGCAGTATATACTTGGTGTTGAATACCAAGTCTTAATATGAAAAGTTGAGTCAGAATTCAAACGAATTCTACTTCCTGTCAAGGTGGATTCATTATCCATTGACCAAGTCTACTGTGAGTTCTATTCTAATGTTTGGTCATCTTTGGAGCCTTCCACTCCTTACAATCAATATCTATATGAGACACTTTGTATCTCAAAAGTATATTCTTCTTCATATTCTATGGATGTATATGGTCATGTATACAACTTGGATAGTCTCCTCCATGTCTCATCTAATATGTTGCCTCCTGGAACCGTCACTATCGCATCCTCAGGGTTATCACCCGTGACCTGCCCGAAACAAGGGAGAAATGACAGACAAGAATAATACTCTTTATAATAATAATAAAACAATAGAAAGAACAATTGTCATAGTAGCTCCTTTAGAGCTATCACTTGTGACCTGCCTGAAACAAGGGTAAAAAAAAGAAATGCAATAATAAGGAATGAGAGAAACACTCTTCTAGTGTTGTGATCAATCATTACTCCATGGTAACCTGGAAACAAAACAAGAAGTTTCTTCTAGAGGAGATGTTAGTTATATCTAGGAAATGGTTATGGTAAACATTTATCTCAATAGTGCTCACATGCTACCAAGTATTCAATAATAAAATTGTTCAAATGTTTCTATCACAACTATAGTGTTTAGCAGTTATCAAACTTGATATGTGTAAATTTGAATCATATCAATTTAATCAATCAAAAATAGAACCTAGAGTCTTGTCCTCAAGAACGAGTGTGTTGTTTTTCTTCCGAGTCTCCTTCACTCAAGATGAAAAGTGATTTCTTCAACCTGTCCTCTGTACTGAGATAATATGCTATCTTGACAGAAATCTGAGTTAGGGAATAAACTCTATAATCTCATATTTAATCAATCTAATACTTTGACTTTAGTTTTGACAAATGGTTAGTATGATAACTTCAACAGATCAAAATGCAACTTGAATATTCATAAGATTACAATAATTCCATAACAAGTAGAGGCATATCAAAGTAATCAAACCTGGGGTGCATTGTTCCTCTGAATGTGTTGGACCTGATATCCTTCTGGATCTACGATTGTTGTTAAGAAAAAAAATCCTTTCTCCTGCAAATACCCTTTAGAATAATGAGACAGTTTGAACATATGTAATTACATACCTCTGATAGTAATGACAGGTAGTGGCACCATCCGGTAGCAGCGACAAGAAATAACGAACCTTTAAAACTTCAAAGGTGCTTCAACTTGTAACTTAAAGTTAGCTGGATATTTTCTAGGGTAAGGCACACTAGGACAATACAAATCAGTCCCAACTCTTCACAAATTTTTTTACTGCAACTAGTACTAGAACTGCAACTGGTGTTGCAACTAGCATGAAGGAAGTGGCACGAAGGAACTGGAACTGCAACTGAAACTAGTACTGCAACTGTAACTGCAACTGCAACTACAACTTAGGGTTTTATGTGGAAACCCTATTTTCTCAAACTTCAAATTTTGTAATTATGATCTAGGGACTAAATGCACCCTCCTAGGGAAAGTTCCTAGGTGTGGTTACTTTCTCCAATGTCCCACTCAAACAAGGAAAACATCACACTTGGGTTTATGCAGAAACCCTGATTCTACAACAACTGCAACATTGAAAACTGAATCTGGGAGAGGGTGCGCTAAGGCCTGCTCTGATACCATGTTGAAGTTTTTATTTATATAGCTAGCATTTACATTTCTTATTTATTATTATAATTATTTATCACATTAGATGCATAAATAAGATCCTTGAAAGAGAGGAAATCACAAAAACAATAGAGACACACAGATTATCTCGGGAAACCCTCATGGGGGAGAAAACCCAACAAAAAATTCCTCAATATAGATAGACCAAAGACCGAAAATAAGATCCTCCTCTACTCCTTCACTAGGAAGAGTAACACACCACTTAACCAAGAAATACCAAGACACAGACCAAGAACCCTCCTTGACGTCACACTTAGCTGCAGTAGCAGTTCCTCGAAGACTTGCACACTTCTTCATAGATGCAGAGCTAGTGTGTTGAGTGTGTCCAAATGAGGCACTGACCTCTCTTATAAATAGTGGTCTAGCCAGCCTATAATTAGGTCTGGGCTGACCTGTCACTTTACCCTTTTAATTTACAATTAACTGTCAAGGCACAATAGGGCCGACTTTTACTAAGGCACAATAGGGCCTAATTAAATATAATATAATAATATTATTCAACTCCCTCTCAGGTAGAATATTCTTTGAAGTTACAATATTTCAACAAGTTTATGTATTCAATGGTAGATAATTAGTATAATTATGTGTTATGATATACTATTAGATCTGTTGTCAATCCATGCATGTTTGCTTTGATCCTTAGAAGGTTTCCATGTATGAATCAGATCTAGGAACATCCTTAGTTTATGTATATATTCCTTTAATAGGCATTGGTAGAACCTAAGGGAGCTCATCTCCTGCAGGGTCAAAAATCCCTGTCTTTCTTCCCGAGCATGGGCATGCTCACCTCGAGGATATTTTTCTGTAGGACTGGTGATCCTCTTCTCCAATCTTCTTTGCCCAAAGATCCTTGATTTTATTTATAAAGCGTGTCAACCATCAGACACCTCTTTTGACCTCACACATTAGGGGGAATCTATTATAGATTTATTTTCCACCTAACAATTAGGTCACTATCACCTAAATATAACCTAAGCACTAGGTCATTAACCCTTATAAACCCCTCATTTTAACCCTTAAAACCTACCACTTTTTCCTTGAGTCTCTAGCCAATCTCCCACCTAGTCGTCCTTTTCCTTCACTAATGGTGTGACCAAAAGGGTTGCTCTCTCCTTTTGGCCTTCCAAGGAGAGACCAATCACTCTGTCTATGTGTCTAGGAAGCGACCAAGTCTAAAAGATCCAATTTTTGGATTTGGTTTCGATGTATAAGATCGGCCTCTCACTATTTCACATGGTTTGGCCTCGAGAAGGATTCCATTATGAGCTCGATAATCTTATCCTAATAACTATATGGACTTATACCTAAATCCCTATATAAACCAAGTCATTTCCCATGGAAAAGGACAAGAAAAGAGGTATAAAGGTTACTTTGGGGACTTGGTTGCAAGACTTGGGAAAGGAGCTTGGAAGGAGGCCATCTCCTCAGTCTAAACCTTTGTAAGTTGTAATATTGCTTTGATTAATAGAATACATAGCGGATGTTTCTCTCTATACAATTGTTCATATAATTTTATGTATTCAATGATAGAGAATTAGTATAATTATGTGTTATGATATACTATTAGATTTGTTGTCAATCCATGCATGTTTTCTTTGATCCTTAGAAGGTTTCCATGTATGAATCAGATCTAGGAACATCCTTAGTTTATGTATCTATTCATGTATTAGGCGTTGGTAGAACCTAAGAGAGCTCAACTCTTGCAGGGTGAAAAATCCCTGTCTTTATTCCCGAGCATGGGTATGCTCGCCTCAGGGATTTTTTTTCTGCAGGACTGGCGATGCTCTTCTCCAAGATTCTTTTCCCAAAGCTCTATGACTTGATTTATAAAGTGTTTCAACCATTAGACACCTATTTTGACCTCACACTTTAGGGGGAATTTTTTATAGAGTTATTTTCCAGCTAATAATTAGGTCATTATCACCTAAAGATCACCTAATCACTAGGTCATTATCCCCTAGAAACCCCTCACTTTAACCCTTAAAACCTACCACTTTTTCCATGAGTTTCTAACCAATTTCCCACCTGGTCTTCCTTTTCCTTCACTAAGGGTGTGACCAAAAGGGCTGGTCGCTCCTTTTGGCCTTCCAAGGAGCGACCAATCTCTCTGTCTACGTGTCTAGGGAGCGACCAAGTCTAGAAGATCGTATTTTTGGATTTGGTTTCGATGTATAAGACCTCCCACTGATTTTGTGAGGTTTAGCCTTGAGAAGGCTTCCATTATGAGCTCGAGAATATTATCCTAATAGCTGTATGGACTTATCCCTAAATCCTTATATAAACCAAGCCATTTCCCATGGAAAAGGAGGAGAAAAGAGCAAGCAAGGTTACTCTAGTGATTTTGTTGCAAGACTTGGGAAAGGAGCTTGGAAGGAGGCCATCTCCCCAGTCTAAAACTTTGTAAGTTGTAATATTGCTTCTTTGATTAATAGAATACATACATGATGTTTCCCTCTATACAATTGTTCATATAAGTTTATGTATTCAATGGTAGATAAATAGTATAATTATGTGTTATGATATACTATTAGATATGTTGTCAATCCATGCATGTTTGATTTGATCCTTGGAAGGTTTACATGTATGAATCAGATCTAGGAACATCCTTAGTTTATGTATTTATTCCTGTATTAGGCCCTGGTAGAACCTAAGGGAGCTTAACTCCTGCAGGGTGAAAAATCCTTGTCTTTCTTTCTGAGCATGGGTATGCTTGCCTCGATGATCTTTTTTTGCAGGACTATCAATTCTCTTCTCCAAGATTCTTTGCCCAAAGCTCCGTGATTTGATTTATAAAGTGGGAATATTTTATAGACTTATTTCCATCGAATAATTAGGTCATTATCGCCTAAAGATAACCTAATCACTAGGTCATTATCCCCTAGAAACCCCTCATTTTAAGCCTTAAAACCTACCACTTTTTCCCTGAGTTTCTAGCCAATTTCTCACCTGGTCACCCTTTTCCTTCATTAAGGGTGTGACCAAAAGGGTTGGTCTCTCCTTTTGGCCTTCCAAGGAGGGACCGATCACTCTGTCTATGTATCTAGGGAGTGACCAAGTCTAGAAGCTCCTATTTTTGGATTTGGTTTCGATGTATAAGACCTCCCACTATTTTACGGGGTTTTTCCTCGAGAAGGCTTCCATTATGAGCTTGAGAATCTTATCCTAATAACTATATGGACTTATCCCTAAATACCTATATAAACCAAGCCATTTCCCATGGAAAAGGAGGAGAATAGAGTTAGCAAGGTTACTCTGGTGATTTGGTTGCAAGACTTGGGAAAGGAGCTTGGAAGGAGGCCATCTCCTCAGTCTAAACCTTTGTAAGTTGTAATATTTCTTCTTTGATTAATAGAAGACACACTGGATGTTTCTCTCTATACAATTGTTCATATAAGTTTATGTATTCAATGGTAGAGAATTAATATAATTATATGTTATGATACTTTATTAGATCTGTTGTCAATCCATGCATGTTTTATTTGATCCTTGGAAGGTTTCCATGTATGAATCAGATCTAGGAACATCCTTAGCTTATGTATCTATTCCTGTATTAGGCGATGGTAGAACCTAGGGGAGCTCAACTTCTACAGGGTGAAAAATCCCTGTATTTCTTCTTGAGCATGGGTATTCTCGCCTCGAGAATCTTTTTTTGTAGGACTGGCGAAGCTCTTCTCTAATATTCTTTTCCCAAATCTCTGTAACTTGATTTATAAAGTGTTTCGGACATCAGACACCTCTTCTAACCTCACACTTTAGGGGGAATCTGTTATATAACTATTTTCCATCTAATAATTAGGTCATTATCACCTAAAGATCACCTAATCACGAGGTCATTATCACCTAAATATCACCTAATCACAAGGTCATTATCCCCTAGAAACCCCTCATTTTAACCCTTAAAACCTACCACTTTTTAGCTGAGTTTCTAGACAATTTTCCACTTGGTCTCCCTTTTCCTTCACTAAGTGTGTGACCAAAAGGGTTGGTCACTCCATTTGGCCTTCCAAGGAGAAACCGATCTCTTTGTCTATGTTTCTAGGGAGCGACCAAGTCTAGAAGCTCCTATTTTTGGATTTGGTTTCGATGTATAAGACCTCCCACTGATTTCACAAGGTTTATCCTTGAGAAGGATTCCATTATGAGTTAGAGAATATTATCCTAATAACTATATGGACTTATCCCTAAGTCCCTATATAAACCAAGCCATTTCCCATGGAAAAGGAGGATAAAAGAGCTAGCAAGATTACTTTGGTGCTTTGGTTGCTAGACTTGGGAAAGGATCTTGGAAAGAGGCCATCTCCTCAGTCTAAACCTTTGTAAGTTGTAATATTTATTCTTTGATTAATAAAAGACATACTGGATGTTTCCCTCTATACAATTGTTCATATAAGTTTATGTATTCAATGGTAGAGAATTAATATAATTATGTGTTATGATATACTATTAGATCTATTGTCAATCCATGCATGTTTGCTTTGATCCTTGGAAGGTTTCCATGTGTGAATCATATCTAGGAACATCCTTAGTTTATGTCTCTATTCCTGTCTTAGGTACTGGTAGAACCTAAGAGAGCTCAGCTCTTACAGGGTGAAAAATCCTTGTCTTTCTTCCTCAACATGGGTATGCCCATCTCAAGGATATTTTTCTGCAAGACTGACGATGCTCTTCTCCAAGATTCTTTTCCCAAAGCTCTGCGACTTGATTTATAAAGTGTTCAAGCCATCAGACACCTCTTCTGACCTCACACTTTAAGGGGTATATAATATAGAGTTATTTTCCACCTAATCATTAGGTCATTATCACCTAAAGATCACATAATCACTAGGTCATTATCCCCTAGAAAACCCTCATTTTAACCCTTAAAACCTACCACTTTTTTCTCAAGTTTCTATCCAATTTCCCACCTGGTAGCCCTTTTCCTTCACTAAGGGTGCGACCAAAATGTTTGGTTGCTCCTTTGTCTTGCTAAGGAGTGACTGATCACTCTGACTATGTGTCTAGGGAGCGACCAACTTTAGAAGCTCCTATTTTTGGATTTGGTTTTGATGGATAAGATCTCCCATTGATTTCTTGGGGTTTATCCTTGAGAAGGCTTCCATTATGAGCTCGATAATATTATCCAAATAATTATATTCCCTTATCCCTAAATCCCTATATAAACTAAGATATTTCCCATGGATAAGGAGGAGAAAAGAGCTAGCAAGGTTACTCCGGTGATTTGGTTGCAAGACTTGGGCCAGGAGCTTGGAAGGAGGCCATCTCTTTTGTCTAAAACTTTGTAAGTTGTAATCTTGCTTCTTTGATTAATAGAATACATACTAAATGTTTCCCTCTATACAATTGTTCATATAATTTTATGTATTCAATGGTAGATAATTAATATAATTATGTGTTATGATATACTATTAAATCTGTTGTCAATCCATGCATGTTTTCTTTGATCCTTGGAAGGTTTCCATGTATGAATCATATCTAGGAACATCCTTAGTTTATGTCTCTATTCCTATCTTAGGCGCTGATAGAACGTAAGGGAGATCACCTCCTGTAGGGTGAAAAATACATACAACAGAAGGTATGGCCCATGCTTCAATACATCATCCAAAATCTTCCCCATAACCCATCCAATCCTTTGTATGTACCTTCCTCTTCAACCCATACACAACACTAGGAAAATAATCCCTTAGTGCTATCCTGCATCGACAAAGAGGTTGCAAACCAAACATCAGTTATACAGGGGGACGTAATTATGCACTTGGATGGAACTATAGCCTTTCCATATCCAATCTCATCAAGGCCTCACACATGATCATCCCTAATGGAATTCATTTTTAGAACAAGAGTAATGTCTCCCGACATAACTTGGTTATGATTTTATAACCAACATAACACAATATGCAATTATATTTCCCATAAATGCATTGAAGTAACAAATAATATTTGCATGCGCAAGGCCTCCTGCCTTTACATCGATTCAAATATTGATATTATATTTAGGGAATTCTTATCTCCATTCCCTTCAACATTTATACATCATAACAACCCCAAATGCACACTTGCATGGCTGTTATCAATTTACTTGATGCTACCTGATCCTTTGACATTTGTAGAAAGCTCGTCAATTCCCTTCACTGATTCTATTGGTCAACACTCTTACCATCCTCATTTGTCTTCATATGGATGGATACAATAAGAAACAATATCATCATGCCATAATCATTATTTTCCTGGATACACAATCCATCATTAGTTTTATTCAAATATTATAGTATCATTATTTCATATATATATATATATATATATATACTAACAAACTACTCTTACTCTATACTCATGACACCATCATGTTCATACATGTACAGATGCACAAATGCAAGAATGCACATTGATATGCACCAATCATTGATATTTCATGCCTATTTCATGCACATGCATTCTATCTTTATTGTATGTATCATGCATCAATTCTATCATGCACTCCAATGCATATCTATTTCATATTTAATTAATTATTTAGTTTTGTTGTTGTAGATGGTTGTCTTTGAATTTATATATAAACTTGCTTCCCTATCCACTATTATCCTTCTCAACTGTCCACCACTGGACCCTATTTTACACCTACTAGCCAAACCCCCACTTGGCTATTCCACATTTCCAACCACTAGATCCGCTAGTGCTACCATCTCATAACTACTTCTTTTATGCAAAGAATCTCGTCCCAACATCTTTTGACTAAAATATCAATATTCATAGTGTTCTAACATGCACTACTCTAGATGAACATTAGCATTGTAATGTAATTATTCACTCCCCATTCCTTGGTCAAACAGGTCTCGAAATACCATTATTATTGATTGACATTTCAACATTATGAAATATTTTATGTTATATCATCTTTCTAATACTCCTTGTCATCCATGGATTTTCCCAATTTTAGATATCTCTCATCACTTTATTGAGTGATTCACTATGAAGCAATGCTTGACCACTCAAGACCACTTTGCTCCATTTGGAATGCTACACTCACCCATTCTCACATGTACCCTGCTTTTGTTGCACACTCTGAAAATAGAGACAACTTTATTGCCTTGGTTACTTTTAAACAAAAGTTGTTAGATCATATCTAAAAATACATTCTTCTATAATTCCCATGCTTTCACTTGGAGATGACTAACCCAACCATGAGTCACACCTCATCTCATGATATCCTTTCTCCTTCTCTTGCAATAAGCTTTTTAGCCTTCACTATATATCTACCTTCAAGGCTATGTAATTATTCTTAACTCCCTGTGCATGTAATGGCATTTCTCACTTATTGGCTCCATGATTTATGTGAGAAGATCTATTAAATTTACCTTATAAAACACTTGGGGTCTATAACAATTGAATACTAATATTCCCTTACTCTTCCTTAGACCGTTGACAACCTTGCATCACTTGCTCTGTAGTCCTACACTTCACTTTTGTAGCTATTGATTCTTCAACTAACTACACAAGATTGACCTGATTCCCTATCAGATGGACCCTAGAATTAATCTATAACATACCCACACAATGATCAATTGTGGAATATTATCCTCTTTCTATAAATCTCTCACCCAAAATTCTCTGCTAGAGTGCGCCTGTGCTTATTAATCAATGCCTTGTTAATAAGCTCAACCACCTTTTCCTCTTATTTGGTTGTTTCACTTCGAGTGAGACTATATACTTATGAATATGCATTATTATGAGTTTCAATACTCTTCCTTACCCAACAATCACCCTTGACACTCAACTCTATTACTTGGAAATGTTTCTCCAAATTTTGATATTATTTGGGAAAATCTTCACATTGAGTAATTACATGGGTCATGGAATCTAATTCCACTTCCTACTGTAATTTTATGGAGAAAATCGATGCTTCCATGGAAAAAATAGGATTTCTATTATTTTTTCTTTGGAATTACCTTTCCAATGACCATACTCATGCTTCAATCTGATTTTTGAGCTAAACGTTATGGCTTCCTGAAATTCCATTCTACTCAATGGTGTCCTTCAAGTCCACCAGAAAACTTCTTTCCGATTCCTTGAAAATAATTTAGCTTAATACTAAATTTTGATTGGATATATGGATTCTGCTATCCAATAGCTTTCCAATGACTACTTTCTTTCTCAATTCTGAGCAACGAGTAGAAAGTTGTAGTCAATTGAATGTTGCCAATTTAACCCTTTTGTACACCTTCTCCCAAGTACAAAATAATCTCAAACACCAAATTTTATCACTTACAGGGGTAAACATATCAAGAACCAAGGAAAAATTTCTACGAGACAGATAATACTGCTAAAACTAAAATAACAACAACTCTTAGATTGCCAAACTGATGCTCTAGGCAAAATCTGCAACAATATGGAAATGCCAATTTTGCTTTTGTGCACTTTCTCTTGGCTTAACAACTTTTTAGCCATGTTTATGCATCCCTACAACAAATCCATTGAGATTTTGACAGAATCTCAATTTTTTATGTTAATGATTATCTCCTGAACAATCTGCCATGATTTCACATTTAACCGGGCTCTGGAATGATAACTACAACCCACAAAAGTTTTGACTATTTTACATTTTTGGTCATGTCTGCTACATGTGCCTTCTTTCTCCTTCTGCACATTTTTTCATACCCAGATCCAAATTTTGGTCCCATGGATGAATTCTATGGTTCAATAAATTTCCATAGACTTCTCATGGGCCCCAAACCGACTCTTGAGCTAGGAGTTATTCCCTCTAAAAGAAATCTGGTACTATATTTTACCCTCGACTATTTTGGCTGTAACTCCCTCATAGAAGCTCCATCTAGAAAACAATTTAGCTTGCTGGATATATCTCTCCAAGCTCTATTATTTTATAAGTAGAATCTCTATTTCCTAAAAGGACATGGTTTTGTACAAAATTGATTTTCTAAAAACATTGTTTAGGCCCTCAAAAATGCCCTGCAAGATGAAGACCTTAAAAAAAAAAAGATTTTTTCATGGAAAAATTCACTAAATTACTGCTGTAATAGTCTTTAGATCCAAATAGTTTCTCTCAAAATTGGGATCAATCTGAGTAATTGATATTTATATCCTTTCCAAGCTATAGATAGACCTCTGCAAGCATGTCAGAAGCTATTTCTCAAACTCTTTCTATCAGAATTCCAAATTGCTGGGTATGCGAATGTCTCCAAAATACACAGTTTGAAACACTATAGGAATATTCCCATTGGGAAACCTCCATTGGAAACATGATTTCCTTTCTTTTTGATCCTTCCAAAATCCAAAATTCAATAACCTATCGGGATTTCTCTGTCGGACTTCATCCATCAGAAACCTCCTCCTCGAACAAACCTTCCGACAACCCTCTTTCGGAGGCTCTCGAGAACCATTCTTCTTGAAGCCATGCACTCGATTACCACATATAATTCTATGATTCTTCCACTCTTGATAACATTTCCTCTGACATGGCATGTTGATGTGGAAACTTACATGTCATTCTCCTTATCCCTTCATCCTTCCAAGAAAACATACTCTTCCGATAAATCAGATGGTCAACAATCATGATGCCCAACAAACACGATCATCTTGGGCTCCCAAAATTGTGCAGTGGTTACCACGGTTGGATTGAATCCCTCAGAAGGTGAAATTAATTTTTCTTGATCCTTCTGAAAAAGTCTTTCTGATTCTACCTTTCTGAGAAATCTAATGGCTATAATAATTGTTGATCAATGTCCATGATCATTTTAGGCTTGTTCCATCAGAATCCTTTCTTCGGACTCAACCTTATGTCCATATTCATACCTTCCAAAAACATCCTTCCTAGAAGTCTATGGATGAGAATGAATCTGACTAATCTAATGGTTCTTGTCATTTTGGGCTTGCGTCATTAGACTCCTCCCTTTAGACTCAACCCCACGCCTGACTCCAAAGTCTTTCCAAAACCCTCTTCCTGAAGGAATTTCGAGAATTCCTTGCTCTGATATTGTGTGATTGAATCTCGACTGCTGATTATCTAGGTCGAATTAATCTGGGCCATCAATTACTAAAATTCATGACCACCATGAAACTTACAATATTTCGACCTTCTAAGCCAAATTCGACTCTGTAACCTCCAACTCAACACCATAAGTTCTCTTCTTCGACTGTTTTGAAGCATTTAAACTCGAAATCTGCTCATAATTTGGGGATTTCATTTTGGTTCACCATTTTTCCCCAAATCCATCATTGGAAACAATCTTCAACAAAAAATTTGTTCAATTTGCACCGACTTCTGGCCCATACAAGCTTAATGTTGAACCTTGAGCTCTAATACCATTCTGTAACATCCCCCAACTTGACCATGGAACATTACTACATGGAAATGCACATTAAACAAAATTTGTTTCTACTAATTAAATTCCTTTAGCTTACCAACTACATATCACATACATATTTAACCATTTGAATGATACCAAAATTCTAAAAGAATCTAACAACATATATCAAACTTGAATGAAACTGTTCAAGCAAACAACAAACACACAAGATTTGATCCAGGTGGATATTGGTTGCCACCCACCTATTCCAATTGGCTCCTCTTGACAATTTTTAGTTCAACACGTTGTTCTGTAATTCTTTGTAATTGTGGGTTATACACTTTCGGGGCTATCTAAATCCCTACACAACCTCCAGGTGGAGATTGGTGGCCATCCACCTAATCCAACTGGCTTAATTTGTAAGTTTTCATGTTAGTACATATTTCTGTACTTCCAGGGCCATTTTGGGGCCCTAAACAATGTTTTTTTGGCTTGCCATAGTCAAACTGTAGATGAAATTAGATTTTGATGACACAATGTGTATTTCTCAAAAATACCTTTCCAACGGGCTATCACGCACCTAAAACGAAGGTCCTATGCAAAAGTTACGACCCCGAGAAGTTGAGGTACCAACTTACTCATCAAGCCCACATAACTTTTGGCGTTTCACCTCTTAGGGTTAGGTTTTTGGATGTCTAGGGTTTTGGTATTCATGAGTAATGCTAAAAATGCCTCTGGAGCCTCATTGTAATCATTTTTCTCAGCCGGATGCACGTAGCAACCACATCTCTTCTCAGAGATAACTACCACCATTCACACAAGTTGTTTTCAGTTCTGAAGTTTTACAGTTTCAACCTATTTTATTTATTCAATAGAAGTTAATGTTCACTGGATATCTATTGTTGTTCTCCATATCTCTGTGTTATTGTATTTAGTATTTTATTCATTTTGTTTCGCTCATAAATCTGAATCAACATTCATATAAACCATTTACACAACAAAATAACATAAGAATAGGATATAAACACTTATCTGTTAGTAGTTAACCAACTGGATACATATGAAGTATGAACCTCCCAACCATATGCACTGATGTTAACTTTATTTCAATAGTATGAAACCCCCGAGCTGAGGCTATGAGTCCATAAAGAGATCTGGCCCACTGACTGTCCAATATCCACACACATAACAACCCCCAACCCGGGTCCTACTCCTACAACAGTTCCAATCCTCCAACTCTTTCTTTTCCCACAACTTTCACTACCCAAGGAATATACCCCCCTCACCAATCACAGTCCCTCACGCTATACCATTCATTTATCAGGGCCCCTAGTGCACTCAATTGGACAAGAAAACTTAGCTGGGGACCCTCAGGAACTCTAATCAACTGCCCAAGGAGTTTTCACATTATCCCTCACAAGACTTCCGAGTCACCTCCTCAACATGAAAATGTACTACATTATTACAACCCATTTGTACCAACACACAAGCCTCTTTCTCAACATAAAATATGGACAAACAATGACTACCTTTAGTATACCATGGTTGGTCCTCTTCCTAGCCCCATGCTCTTCCTTTGCTGCCCCAAAATGGCATGTAAAAACTATTCTCAATCCAAAAACGTGATTGTCCAAAAAACTGCCCCCTTGGCCATGCTAATTTCCTCTCTTTATTTGTTTGCTTGACTTGACTTACACTCTTCCCCAAGCTGATTGTGCTCATTCCCATTCTCTTCAATAACTATGGGATGTGACTCCTCACACCCACCCTCTTACATGAGTTAAATATTGGATTTCGACACACTCCACATCAAATTAGAAGGTTATATACATTGATAGTAATTTAGGAATGTGGGTTGGATTAATACCCATGAATAATTTCCCCCTTGTAACCCTCCCTCTTGTGGAATCATATTCCCCCCATCATTCTTCATATCTTTCGTATTGCATCCAATGATTATTACTTTTATTAATTATTTCAATGTTCATAATATGCAATTTGGTTGCCGACCACATTAAATCAATACGAGCTCTTCACCACAACACATCGAATCACCAACCTAATTCACATTTTTTTCATTACATTATAATTCACGGGGATTGAAACTGGGAAGGTTGCAGTGAGGTTGGAAATTTTGAATTCAATGGATGAAGAGTCTAAGAACAAGCTCAGGAAAGAGAAACACCTTCAATACACTGGAAGAAACAAGGCACCCAAGACTTCACAACTTGAAGCTTCATAACTTGAGCCACCAAGAACTAATTAGATTAGATATCCTTTTCCTTTGAATAATGATCCAATTCCTCTATAACCATCAAACAAGAATTATGATGTACACTTGAATGTCGATTTGAAAAATTTCTTGTCTAAGGTTATGGTTCCTTCCCTTCTCTAAGTTAATCAAGATTTGTTACCAAATGGATAAGGTGAAGAAGTTCTTAAATATTGAAGAGAAAACCGCGGACTCTCCTGTAGTGTTGCAAGCGATGAACTATTATAGAAAGAGCAGAGGGAATTCACCTTTATTCATCACCTTGGTTGTGAATAATCTCCTTCTTCATAATTGTATGTTATATTATGGGATTCAACCAATGTGATGTCTTTAAAATCCATGTACCAATTGTGATTGAAAACCACAATGCCTTATAGGAATTTGTGTGGAATATATTCAATACAAATCAAGGTTTGCGATCTCATTAAGGACTTGAAGGTTTGTCTAGTTGCATATCTAGATATCTCCCTTTTGATGAATTTTTTAGTCATATATGTGCCGGATTCCTGGGGGATGCCATTGTCTATAAAATGGGATGATGAAAATCATCATTGTCGTCATCTGTAATGTCCCCACTTTGGGACATTATCACAGGGCAGAGACTTATGATGACCAGAGTAGCCAGATGGATGTTATAGCAAGTACAGGGGTATTTGAGAGGCATTGTGGGGTCCATTTGGCATTTATCATCATATTCCATCATTATGAGCCATTCTGCACAGGTTGTCTTTGGTTTCATTCCATTCCGACGATTTCCATGATTTTGACTATTTTGAGCTATAACTTAATTAAAATCATTGAAGAGGGTATTTTGGGCACATTACTTGGAGGAACCTCTTAGTGTAATAGCTCATTGGAATCAGGAGGAGAAACACTATAGGATGGGATGGCTAGAAGTGACTTTCAGTGGCCAGGGAAGCCACAAGGAGAGATAATGAGATTTTCAGAGGTAAAAAGGTTAATTAATTAATTAAAGTGATTTAATTAATTAATTAAATATTAATAAAATGAAA
>ML776813.1:311290-378522 GCA_009831015.1 Picea engelmannii
CAATCTATCAGTTGGCATATTTATTAGGGTGATTGGACACTTTTGGCAGCAGGGCCGAATTATCTAGGGTTTCAGTCATCCAGTGGGGCACACCATTCAGTGGGGGATTTCAGATCTACAAAGATTGAGAGGGATCTTGGAGACTCGGTCACCTGGGTTGTTCTTACCATCAACCGATCTATCAGTTGACATATTTATTAGGGTGATTGGACACTTTTGGCAGCAGGGCCAAGTTATTGAGGGTTTCAGCCTTCTATTGGAGCCTGGAATTCTTCAGTTGGAGAGTTTGACATTCATATCTTCTTGTATTGATCTTCATTTCTCATTCAGCCTTTGGATGCATATTTTGTATTAGCGGGAGAATCTTGTAGCAGCTCTTATCTATTGTCTATCTTCTTGGCCATCTGTTGAGCATTCCAGATCGACATCTTCATTGTAGCAGGTTTCTCTATTTTATGAATAAAGAAGAATTGAGATGTTTTGGCTTGTCTATCTTGTTGCATATGGTTGAGGTATGTTCCATGGTTATCTCTTTCTGTTATTTGCTGCATACACACATATAAACACATCTAAAAGGTAGATCAACAAAGTGTTTGACAAAATACCTCTCCCAGAAAAAGTTTTAAAAAGACACCAAAACAGTGATGATCCTTGCATAATGGCTTGGGATCATTACATCATCATCATTCTCATGATGATCATCATTGTTCTCATTGTCATCAACATCATGACCATTGTCATCATCATCATCATTATAATAGTTGTAATCATTCTCATGATTATTTTCATTGTTGTCATAGTCATCCTCCTTCTCCTCCTCCTAGTTATCTCATCATCAACACCATCCTTGTCATAATCCAAATCAATGATGACAGAAATGATGAAAATCAATGGCGATGATGACAATGATAAAAATCAACAAAGAAGATGACAATGATGATTCCGATGATGAAGATGATAAAAAACATAATTGTATCATCAAATTCATTGTCATCTTCATTGTATCACAAATTAGAACCTATAAATATGTAATTTATAAACCCCATTATGTCACATGTACAATCTAAAATCATGTTATTCACTAACAACCAAAATAGCATAAAAAGAGATAGAGAGGAGTAACTCCACACCTTGAGAAAGACAAAATAATGAATGTGAAACCTATTCAACGGGGAAACCTCCTTTTACAATAGAATAAGTGTACACGATAAGATGAATCTAGAACTTGGTCTCCTTGGTACATATATAAGAGATAAAGGTACAATTACAATTAAAAGGTCTAGCCAACAACACTAATATAACAACAAAAATATAATAACTCAATATATAGGGCTTGATATGAGGACTTATCTAGGAATTAAAAATTCCCTTCCCTTCAAACAAGTGTTGGCATCAACAATTGATTAGGTGTGGATGTTTTTTCATGAAGAAATCATCTTCCCATGTTGCCTCTTCTGCTGGTAGGTTCTTCCACTTGATGAGGTACTCAATAATTTCTCAATTTTGTAGCTACTTTATCCTTGTTTCAAGGATTATTTCTGGTTATAGTATGATTTTCTCTTCTTCATTAATTTATGGTAAAATAGTTTGAATTGGGATCTTGTCTCTGATTACCTTTTTTAAGAGAGAAACATGGAATACTGTATGTATACATGAAAATGGAGGCATCTCCAATTTGTAGGCCATACTTCAAATCCTCTGCAATACCTTGTAGGGCCCATAGTACTTGGGTGCTAATTTATTATGCTTCTTTTGTTTCTTGAGAGACATATGCTTGTATGGTTGTATGCTTATAAATACCCAATCCACTACTTAAAATTCCCTTTCATTGAAATGTTGATGTACTTGTTGTTTCATCCTATTTTGTGTTGTAAACAAGTTGTCCTTCAATATTTTGAGAATGGATTGAACCTTATCTTTCCCTCTTAAGGGTGATGTGATGGATGGAGGATGATATCCATAAAGTGCCATAAATGGGGATTTTTTTTATGAATTATGGAAGGATGTGTTGTACCATCATTCTACTAAGGGAAACCACTTGAACCATTGTGTTGGTTTATCAAATGCAAAAAATGAAGATATTCTTCTAGACATTTATTCACAATCCTAGTTTTCCCATTGTATTGAGGATGGTAACAAACGTTTTGAGCCAATTGAGTACCCAAACAAGATCCAGTCCAAAAAATTTCTAGTGAAAATTGGTTCTCTATCACTTATAATAATATTGAGGATTCCATGTAGATTCTAAACTATTTCAATGACTGTTGTGGATATTGTAGTTTCTTTAAAAGGATGAGAAAGAGATAAAAAATTGACATAATTCGTGAGTCAATCCACTAATAACATGATGATATTACTTCCTTTGAACTTGGGTAGAATTGTAATAAAATACACTGAAACCTCTTCCCAATGTTGAATTGGTATGGTTAATGGTTTTAGGAGACCTAGGGTCTTTATTGTCTCTCCCTTATTATGTTGACAAACCACACATTCAACCACAAATGTTTGAACAATAGTTTTAAGACTTTCTTAGAAAAAATCCTTCTTGATACTATGTTAATTTTTTAAGAACCCTAAATGTCCTCCTATAGAAGAAGTGTGGAATTCCAAAAGGACCTTATGTTTGAGTTGATAATTCTTACATAAATATAGGTGAATGTGATACCACAAAAAATCATTCTTTCACACAAATTTATGTAATGCACTTGGGTCCTCTTATAGTTTTTTAATGATATTGCATACCTTTTGATCTTTCTTCCATTCTATCCTTGATTCTTCCACCCAATCAAGTTGTGTATTGGAAATAGCACATAGTAAACCCTCTCTGTATTATTATTTCTTTGAAAGTTCATTTGCCACCATAATTTGTTTTATTTTTTTGTTGATAATTTCAAATTCATAACCTAGCATATTTGTAACCCATTTTTGTTTCTCTTCTAAAGATAATTGTTGTTCCAAGAAGTACTTGAAACTATCATGTTCTATTTTTACCTTGAAGTGTATTCCTATTAGTTAAGGGCACCATTTCTTAACTACATGTAATATGGAAAATGCTTCCTTTTAAGAAATTGGTTTTAGTAAGTTATTTCCTTTAAGCTAGCTACTTTGAAAGGTAAGGGGCCTTACTTATTGCATTAAAAATGCACCAATTCCATGTCCCAAGGCATCACACTCCACAATACAACTTTTTTTGAATTCAAGCATGACTAGGGAAATAGTTGTACACATAACCTCCTTAAGTTTTTCAAAAACATGGTGGCTTATTGAGTCCAAGAAAATGCCTCCTTTTTTAATAATTATATTAGAGGTGATTCTATTTTCCCACAATTCTTGAAAACCTTGTGATAATAGCCCGCCAATGCTAAGAATCCTCTAAGATTATTCAAGGTTTTGGGAATTTTCCATTCCCTCATAGATTTAATTTTGTTATGGTCCAATTTAACACCTTCATGAGATACAATATGACCCAAACATTCCACTTCTTGAACCCCAAAAAAACACTTGGAAGGATTTTCATATAATAGTTGTTCTTCCAACAGTTTTAATACCATGTCAACATGTGTTGGCACACTTACTTATACTGAGAAGGGGGTGAATCAATATAAGGATAATTTTCTTTTCTTCTAATATTTATCAATGTATTACTTTACTTATTATAGAAATTAATGATAAGCATACAACATTAAAATCCACAATATATAAAGATTTAACGTGGAAACCCAAATGGGAGAAAACCATAGAAATTATATTTATAATATCACGTAGGAACCAACCCATTTCTACAATATTTGCAGCCACCAACTTGCATGAGACACCAATCCCCTTAGTTAAACACCAACTCGACTATTCCTGTAGGAACCAACCTACAATTACTATATTTGCAGGAATCAACATGCAGGAGACACCAATCCCCTCAGCTAAGCATAAAATCAACAATGCCTGTAGGCACCAACCTATAGCTGCAAATTTTACATACACCAACCTACAGAAGACACCAATCTCCTTAAAATGTCAACAGTACCAAAGTATTCACCTGGACAAATTTGCTTCTTTGTCTTTGCTGTCACATCACTTCTCAACTAGTTTACGATATGATGATTTCGAAAGTTCCTTACACCTTGCACCACCCAACCACCCTTAAACAATTACATTTCACCTTCTTTCATTCCCAACACCTGAAAATATTAGAGCTTCTACTTCTCTTCCTTATCCTTTTACACTCACTCACAAACTACCTCTTCACACTTCATTCACCACGAGCTCACTTTTGTCACATTGATAATAAATCATACTCAAAACTGATTTGGCAATTATTTTTTATAGACTCCATGCTCTCATGAATTTTTACACATACCCCAAAGAATTATGTCCATGGGGTCGGCTCCAGATATCCTAAAAAATGGATTGTGACACTCCTTCAAAACTAGCATAGACCCTTTTGTTTTTGTGGTCAATCTATTCACAGACCACATAACAAAACCCCATCACATAACCACCGTCTCATTAGATCAATAATAAATATCAACCGTTGATATCGTTCCCTATATATATAAATCACTAGGATATCAAGCCCATGGCCTATCGGGGCATCAAGCCCACTACGGTATCGACCCCCCAAGCCCTCGATATTCTAGCAATGTACCACTCCTTTAATCCTACGATATCTGATATAATGATATACACGTGGTATCCATGTGGACTATCGTATGCATGTGCTATGTGACATGACTGTTTTCCTTGCACTGACATGGCGTGTATCCTGACATCTACATGGATCTGTTGATGTGACATCTTAGCTTTCTCACCATGTATTTTTCCGTCGATCCCTTGAAGCTTCAACACAACCATGCTCCTCCATTCTTCCAGTATGCGATATGTGATATTGTTGACATGGTATTCTACATGGATTCCTTTCCATGTGTACTAGATGGCATGGAATCTACTGTGGTGCCGATGTGGCATTGTCGTGGTCAAGAAGTCATCACTTCCTATGAATCTTATTCATATGCTATGCTGACTCAACATTTGACATGTGTCACTATCTTGGTTTCATACATAGTTATGAAGTGGCACTGATGTGAAATATGAGCTGACCTACCAAGTATCAGGCCCTTGGAACTTTGACATTGTGCACACACTTCATTATTTCGATATCTGATACTTTGATATTGGATCACCAGGGAAACGGGCCACCGGGGTATTGACCCTACGACCCCGTAAGAATTTTGATACTATGCATAGTCTGTTTTCTCCCGATATCCGATACTTCAATATTGTATCACAAGGGCATCGGGTCACCAGGGTAGGTCTCTTGCAACTTAAATAATGCACTAACGATCCATCGATATTCCCATATATGATATACTATACATGTCATGGTTCTTATGTGGTATATGAGGTGGATTCCCCGTGGCTCTTTGTACTATCTTAGTTGCTTGCGTGGCAGATGAAATGGCATCTGAGTTGGAATCAAAGCTAGTCCACTAGGTATAGGGCCCCAAACATTTTGGCTATGCATTTTCAAAAAATGTTCCGGTACTTCGGTATTTGGTATCAGAAATAGTGGGTTTCATACCTAAAAGGTAAATCCTCTCACATGGTTCCATGGATCACTCGTTCTTATTCAAATTACGCAATAGATATTTTGCAATATAATCTCTTTGAAATCAAACTTCCTTATGAATGTGGGATTTAGCTTTTGTCTCGACCTGGTTATCCTGACCATTGGGAATCCTCACATAACCCTTTACAAGAATCAATCGACGCATGCCTAGGCTTCCTCTACACCCTTGGATTCTTGTTGTTGGATTTTTCGTCTCCTCAATTTCATCCTCTATTTGCAAGATCATCTTGTCCACCTTCCAATCGCCATTTTCTTCAAACCTGCTATTTTATGCAAAATTGTCTTGTTGTTATGGTGATTTCATTCAAGGTAAATAAACATGGTTCTTGTATAAGGTAAATGACACATAGAGATATTCATAGTTTCCTCCTCTCTTTGAAACTAGTGGAATTCATGACTGTCTCAATCCTGTCTACCTTTGACATGAATGACAACAATTTGCCAACAAACTCTCCCTTTATCATTGATGACGACACAATATGAAACTCCTCCAATATATGAAACCATAGATCTCATAATTTTTTTCTCATATAGGTTGTCTACTTCTTGAAAGTCTCCCCCTATCTTGCAAGTCTCCCTTGTCTCTTTACTCTCCCCCTTTGACATCAATGACAAAGATATTTTCTCCCCCTTACACCATACTCTTCATTTTCTCCTCAACAACCTTAGCTTTTTGTGTAACTTTCCCTGAGCTTGTAATCATATTGTAGCGATTTAGGGATTGGATGGCATAGGTACCACCCTTAATTTCTGACTAAGATACTCAAATGATTCTATAGGAAGGGGTTTTGTAAATATATCAACAACCTATTCCTTTGTGCCAATATATTCTAGCTTGACAATTTGTTCTATGACTTGCTATTTTAAGAAGTGATATTTGATTGGAATGTGTTTTATCTTTGAATCCATGACTGGATTCTTTGAAATGTTTATTGCATTGGTATTATCACATAGAATTAATATGGGACGATCATACTCTACCTTAATGTACTGCAATGTTTTCTTCATCTAGAGAACTTGTGTGCAACATGTTGTTGTTGCAACTTATTCTTCTTCTGCTGTGGATGAAGATATTAATGATTTATTTTTTCTGAACCAAGATACTAGACTGTTTCCCAGAAAGAATGCTCCACCACTAGTTCTTTTTCTATCATCCACACTGTCTGTCCAATTTGCATGTGTGTAATATGTTAGAGAAAAGTATTTTCCTATGGGATACCATAAACCAAAGTTCAATGTTCCTTTCAGATATTTAAATATTATTTTGACTTCCTGCACATATGTTTTCTTTGGTGTATCTTTAAATCTTCAACCTAACCCTACCACATGCATAATAATTGTTCTAGAAGTTTTCGCATACAGGAGGATGCCTATCATTAATTTGTACAAAGTTTGATTTGCTTCCTTTGATTCATCTTCTTTAATTAGCTTACAACCAGTGACCATGGGTGTGATGATAGGTTTACAGTCTTTCATTTCAAAATTCTTCAACATATATTTGATATATTTGGTCTGATAAATGAATATGCCTTTGATAGTTTGACTAATTTGCAGTCCTAGAAAGAATGACAATTCACCAAGCATGGACATATCAAATTATTTTTGCATTTATTCAACAAAAATTTGGCTCATTAGATCAACATTACTTCCAAAAATGATATCATCCACATATACAAAAATAATTAACATCTTTTTAGGAATTATTTTTATATAGAGATTTATATCTGTTGTTCATCTTCTGAAACCTTGTTGCTGTAAGTACTTATCAAGTCTTGAATACCACGCTCTAGGAGATTTCTTTAATCCATAAAGTGATTTCTTCAATTTGCAAACATAGTCTTCATTTTCTGATAATGAGAATCCTTCAAGCTGTTCAATGTACACTTGTTCCTCTAAATTTCCATTCATGAGTGCTGACTTGACATCCATCTAATATACTTTGAATTTCTTAAAGATTGAAAATGGAAAAAAACATTCTAATGGATTCAAATCTTACAACACGAGAAAAGGTTTCTTCAAAGTAAATTCCTTCTACTTGAACATACCCTTTACACACTAGTCTTTCTTTATTTCTTACCACTTTTCCTTCTTCATTCAACTTATTTATGAATACCCACTTTGTACCAATCACATTCTTGTCTTTGGTTCTAGGGACAAGTTTCCATGTTCGATTTTTCTCAATTTGGTTTAACTCTTCTTCCATAACATTTACCCAATGTTGTTCATTATTGGCTTCTGTAAAACATTTAGGCTCTATTTTCGATAGCAAAGAGAGATTCCCCTATTCAGAACTACTTTCCGGTTTTCTCCTAGTCCGAGTCTTAGCATTTTTATCACCAAGAATTAGGTTTTCCAGATTATTTTTCTGCACAAACCTTTATGGTGTTTGTGTATCTTGGCATATTGTTTCTTCTTGTTATTTTTCTTCTTCTTCATATTCTTTTTCTTCTTCTTATTTACTATAATCTATTTCTTCTACTTCTAGTTTGTTCTTGTGTGGTCTTTCTTCATCTATTTTTACATTTATGCTTTCAACAATCTTCTGCAATTGTTTTTTGTAACATATATAGGCTTTGCTTCTTGATGAATAACCAAAAAAAAATCCTTCATCTTCTCTTGAGTCAAACTTTCCTAGATCCTCATCATCTCGTTTTATGTAACACTTAATTCCAAATATTATGAAGTGTTTAACATATGATGGTCGACCTTTCCATAATTCACAGGGTGTCTTGTCATTGTTGACTATGATTTTCCCTATGTTTAGAATGTCAACAACATTATAAAATGTTTCTCTCCAAAAACTATCTAATAATACTGCTTCATTCAACATTGTTCTAGCAATCTCTTGTACATGTTTGTGATTCCTTTAAACCACTCCATTTTTTTGAGGAGTTCCTGTAGCCGAATACTGTCTTTTTATTCCATGATCTTCAAAAAATTATTCATATTCATTTGTTGTAAATTCACCTCCATTATCTAACCTTAAACATTTTTTTTAGATCAGTCTCATTCTCAACTAAAGCTTCGAAGGATTTACAATTTTCAAGTGCATCAGATTTATTTTTAAGAAAGGTAACCCAAGTCATTCTTGTATAATCATCAATGAGAAAGATAAGATAACTTTCTCCTTTTAATGTTTTTGTTTTTGTTGGTCCATAGAGATTTGTATGCACAATTTCCAATGGATTGGATGTTGCATATTCCTTTTTCTTGAAGCTCACCCTTGATTGTTTTCCATGTTGGCACTGCTTGCGGACAATGCTTGAGGGTTTTGTGATTTTTGGCATATCTCTTACTTCTTGTTTGGTACTAATTTTTACCAAGTTGTCAAAGTTCATATGACCCATTCTTTTATGCCACAAACAAATTTCATCTATCTTCCCCATGAATAATTTTTCTCCATTAATTTCATCAAGAATGTATACATTGTTTGGGGTTCTGATTGCTTTTACAACCAACGTGCGTGAATTTTCTTTTATGATCTCACAGTCTTAGGAGTCAAAAGTGAGAGTGTGTCCTTGGTCACACATATGAATTACACTAAGAAGATTATGCTTCAAGTTTTCAACACACAAAACCTTTTCAACTTTAGATCTTCCATTCTCAAGACTGAGAGTTCTCTTTCCAACTGTCTTTAAACTGCCATTGTCTCCAAAGGTAACACTTCCTTCATTCTTCTTCAGGGTTATGGAATTTTTTCTATCTCCTGTCATGTGACTAGAGCATCCACTATCAATATACCACTTATCCTTATTATTTTTTGCACACAGTGCAACTTAAATGAACAAGTATTTTTATTTCTTTTGTTCCCTTTGTTCCTAATTTCTTTCCATGGTTGTCAGGGTTTCCTTTTTATTTTTATTTTTATCTGAAATCACTTCTGCATAATTTTTCTCTATGCCCATAATTATTGTAGTTATAAAATATGATGTTATAGTTCAATAGAGGGGAAAATTGGTGTAATTTCTCCTTGAGAATCCATGGGTGTCTCCATTGTTGTCCCTCATGTATCCATCTCTTATATTTGATCTACAATCTATTAATTTATGACCAAAACCATTAGAAGAATAACAATAGCCAAATAAATAATTTTGGTACCTGATTTGTGACTCGATCTTGATGGGAGAGTCTTTCCGATTTTGTCCTTCTGAGGAAGATTTGTCTTTTGTGCAACATACTATTATTCTGTCATGTTGTCTTCAATCTTGATATATTTTTTGAGTATATCAACATAAATCATGGTCCTTTATTCACTTGACTATTTTAAAGAGGTTGAGGCTTCTTCATTATCAACTTTCTTCTTTTCACTTTAACGAAGACCGATCTTGTCAAATGGTGATCTTTGATAGTTTAGGATTTCATTCAAGGTTGTAGAGATCTTTTCAAATTTCATGTTGGTATGTGATGTTTCCAAATCCTTTTTTATACAAATTATTTCATATTCTAGATTGCTCCAAACATCTTATTTTTCTTTTTAATGGGCTCTTAATACTTCTTCAACTCTATTTTCCTCTTCTACTTGAGTTTTTAAGCGGACAATAATTTTTTTCAGTTTCATAAAAACTTTCTTTCACACTGAGTTTTTCTTTTTTGCACTTCTTCAATTACTCATTTTGTAGCCATTTGTTGTTCCTTATTCTCTCTAGTTCATTTAAAGCACATATAGTCTCTCCTTCAATATCTACTTGTGCATTAATCTCAGGTTTGTCTTCTTCTGTTGAGTCCACATTTCCATTTTCTAGGGAATCAGTTTGTGTTTCTAGACCCATGAAAATAATATCTTTTGTTTTTTTGTCAGCATCATCACAAGATCTGTTGTCTTCATGTCAATGTTGCATCGAAACCTGCACAAGAGATCTAGCTAAAGCAAGTACAAACAAATCTTATCAAGAAAGGAAGAGAGATTCAATATGGAAGAATGAGAAAATATATTCAAACTACTCCAATGAGATGATGATTGATACATAGATGATGATCAATATGATACAATGAATGAGTGGAATACACTCATATAAATGACATAACATTCCATAATAGTAGAATTCATGCATTCATAATAGCATAATAATGATGATCTAAATAGAAAGTCTAAAATATAACTAGTCAGTTAACTCCCATTGAACTAGTGTGCCGAAAATAGAAATTTCTCCAACCCCCCCCCTGAACATCACTATAGAGTAAAAAATGAGTCTTGAATACTAGGCCATATTAGGTACTCATTTAAAATGCAACTAATGAAAACTGAAAAAATGAGGAAAGAGGGAAAACCACATGGGAAGAAAACACCCCCTCAAAAGACAACGCAACAAAAGAACAAAAGGCAGCTGCTAGGAAACTGTGTTCTTCACTCCAAGAAGATCCTACAAAGTATGAAAATTTTGTTCAGTGAAGGTCTTCGTGAAGATATCGACAGCCTGTTCATAGGAAGGACATAATTGCAGATCAATGGTCCTGTCATGTACTAGATATCTGATGAAATGCATGTGGACCTCAATGTGTTTGGTTCAATTCCGCTATACTAGATCTCTACAAAATATCAATGTAGTCTGGTTGTCACACCATATGAAAGTAGACAATGAAACTGGATACCAATCTTGGTAAGGAAGTGCTGAAGCCAAAGTGATTGAATGACACAATTGACTACTCCTCTATACTCGACCTCTGTGGAAGATAAAGCAATGACTGATTGCTTCTTACTTGACCAAAAAATAGGGCCTGACCCAAAACTAAGAGTGTACCCAGAAGGGGACTTGCGATCTCCGCCATCTCCAGCCCAATGTGAATCTGTGGCCTATGAGATCCAATGTTATCACTAGGAATCACCCTCAGATTGCAGAGAGGATAAGACTAGTACCCATCAGATTATATGTAAATGTAAATGAGTGTTTTTAAAGGTCAAATGGATAATATTTAGGATAATAATGTTCTAACTCAGAAATCTGGGCTAACATGCACAAGAAATTGAGGTCTTGATCAACTTCAGTCAGCGAGTGAGAGTAAAAGTGAATAGAAGGAATAATTTGGTGAGGGAAATGTAGAGGTTCTCTATGGACATCAGGTCTTCAAGCAACTTAAGGAGTAAAAAATCAAACACAAGATCTTCTTGAATTCAAAGTTTAAAGAACACTGAAGAACATCATAATAGTACTATAATCAAACATTCATCATAATACAACTATAAAAATCTCATGTGAATCATTCAATCATGAACACTTCAGTATAAGAGGCAATAAGATGGAATACGAGAAACTGACTTATATTAATAAAAAAATCTCAAGTCAAGTACATAACCAGAGAACCAATATGCTTCATCAAAATATTACAATAAGGGAGTCTAGATCAATCATTCGAACCTACTTAAGCATTTGGAATGTCTATTTATAACAAAAAGGGAAGGAAACAACTAGAGGTGCGAGCTGGCCTTCCTCCCATAGGATTCTCCAAATTAGTTATTCAATCTAACAACCGTGCTAAAAACTATGCTATAAAAAAGGAAACATGTTGGCCACTGATCCAACAAACTTTTAACTGACATTGTCTTCATTGATGCACATCCCTTTCCATGCCAAGTGTCCTGCAGAGGTTGTAAGTTGTCATCAGGATACCACCTATGATCTTATCCCTTCTCCACATCATCAGCCACCCACCTGAGTGAGAAAATTGAACCCCTTGATTCCAGGTATCATTTGGTAGTGTCTTTCAATAGCGTTCTGGGTAGCGAGTTTTGGTAGTGCCCTTGCAAAATACTCTGCGCATTTCGTAGCGCAGATCCAAAACAAGACTTCATAATTGGTAGTGCCGAGCCTGTATATCTCTATGTGTAATTTAGTAGCGATCATGCATATCTCTACAAAATTGGTAGTGCCCTTGCAAAATACTCTGCGCATTTCGTAGCGCAGATCCAAAACAAGAATTCATAATTGGTAGTGCCAAGCCTGTATATCTCTGTGTGTAATTTAGTAGCACTGATCATGCATATCTCTACAAAATTGGTAGCGCCCTCACCGAATTGGTCCTTCAAAATGGGTAGCACCCATCATCAATTTTTTTTTGGTAGTGCCACTGTAATATATCCCTACAAATTCAGTAGAAACAATGTAACATATCCCTGGGAATTCAGTAGCACCATTATTACAACTTAGGATATTTGGTAGAGTTCCTGTGGAATTCGCAACGCCATCGTTAAGTTCAGTCTTTAGGAGATTTGGTATCACTGTAGGTAGCAGACTCTCATAACATGATAAATAGATGATTCCGTAGTGCCATAGCGCTACATAATGTTTGTGTTTTTCTGCATGATGAGACTAATCAAAAACTTTGAGTTGATAGGTTAGAATCTTGTAGATTCCTGCATAGGTGGAAAAAAAAAATAATTCATCCTGGATCACTTATTCTTGCAAAAATAGACCATTCTAAAAAATGGAGCTTATATTCCCCCATTCATTTCATCAACCTAACACTCCTTCTTGTGGAAGGAGGACTTCCTTTTGGTACAACATCATGCTTTCCTTTTGTAGTGACATGCTTCTTAACTGTTGATGTGATTTTATTCACTACTGGTTTCTCTTTTTCAATGGAAACTTCAACCAACACATTCAAATTCCTATGGGCCACTTCATCCTTGAAGTGTTGCAATTATGCCTTGAGTTTTCTGTTCTGAGACTGAAAGTCTCTATTTTTCCTATAGAGGTTCTTGAGTTGTTTATGGAGAGGAAGATATCTTCTAGTTGCAAATAATTCCAAATCGTTGATGTAATTATCCATGAGATCCTTCATCTTAATTCTTTCATATAAACCCTATGATTTCAAGCAAGCAACCTCCTTCCTAGCCTCCCTGAGCTGTCTAATCAATCTTTTGAAGGTGCGATTTCTAGGTGGAGTGATAATGTTGATAATCTCAACAGGATTCTTCGTGGATTCACCTTCATCTTTCTGCTGCACAGAGACTCTATCTACCACCTCCATAGGTTTCTCAATGCCTTTTCCCTTATCTCTCTTTTTCTTTAGAATAGAAACCTTTGGTAGGACTTGTTCTTCAAAAACCTCCTTGAGAGTTGATGATCTTGTGAAAGGTTTCCTAAATTTTGTGCTAGCTGTTGAGGGAGAAGAAGAGAAATGCAATTTTCTTCCTTTCTTGGTTGTGGCTTTAGTATATGAAGGGACCTCTTATAATTCTGGTGCAGGAGGAGGTGAAAAGTCTCTCAGTGGGGAATGATAAGACTCCTTATCTACTTTTTCAACTTCCATAACAACCTCTTTGCCTTGAGCAATGGATTTACTCTTTCTTTTCTTTCTTGTTCCTGTTGGAGCATCACTAGTAGATGGAAAAGGACTTTGCATCTCTGAATGAGGAGTTGAAGCTGTGTCCAACTTCATGTGAGAATAAACAATGAATTTATCCCAAGTAATGTTCCTCTTCTTCAATTCTTCCACTACAATCATTCTGATCAATCCAGAATGAAAGACACTAGTATCCACAACCTTGGATTTGTCTTGGAATCTGTTAGACATTTTCCCCATGCTCCTCAACAAGTAGAAAGGGATATTCATTTCATCTTTACCAGTAAAATGAAGAAGAAGTCTTATATGGTACTGGTATAAGATATTAAACCTCCCCTCACATGTGAAGTATCTTTGGATGATCTTCAACATCTTGTCAAAATATTCAACTAAATGACTTCTAGGCAATCCCTTGGACAAGTTGTCAGTATGATAATATGGTTTGAGGAAGTCCTTAGAGAATGCAACATTCAAAGTCATGGATTTAAACCATCTCTCCCCAGTGTTAGGAATCCATGTCGTTGCTGCAATAGAGGTTTCAGACAACTCAAAATCCATATATCCTACCTTAGTCTTAAGGCCATCAAAACGTGAGTCAAATTTCCTTGCCACTTTAGGATGTCCCCTCTACATATTTTGGAAAAATGAGAGGAAACCCACCCTTTGAAAAAATTCCCTAACCATTGGCTTTGCATCAAATAGGTGCATGTTTGAGGGTTTAGTTTTGACCATAGTTCCTCCCTTTTGAGATTTCTTATTCTGAGGTGTCTCCATGGGTCAAGATAAGAGGTCAAAGGCTATGGTGCAGTGAATTCTAGGAGAGAAAATGGAGGCATAATTCAATAGGAGAGTGACAATGAACAATGGCTGCTCTTTCCTAGGATTCTCCCCTAACTCACACTATCTTGATGGCTTTTGGAAAGCAAGAGATGCAATTTTCCCTCCCTTTACTGTTTATAGATCTTAACTGAACAATGACAATATAGTGAAAAGGAAACTTCTGCAGTGGTATTTGAAAACCTGGCTAATAATACTCCAATCCAAATAGTAGAGGAAGCAGGGGAAATGTAGCGAGGTTTCAACAACGATTTTGGGTAGCACAGTGCACACACAAGGAAACAATGTTTGCTCGGGCACTCAAAAATCAGGAGCAGAAAGAAATTGTGTGCTTGATAATTAAAAATCAAGTGTGGTGGCTTCAAGTCTGTGTGAGAGATATTATGGATGGAGAGGGACGAAGGAGGGAGTGATTTTCAGATACAATTTCTACCAAAACTTAGGCGACAACTATCACATGAATTCACTATGCAAAGGAGGGAACCCACATAATACTTGGGGGAGTAATGACAAATTGAGGCTTTGCAACAATTTAGAATATCACCACGACCACCTTAGCTTCCAAATCCACCTCAGCAGCTGATCCCGTAGCGCTATATGCAACTAGTATGAAATGGCAATTTCAACAGCGTCGAGTTTGATAACATTCAAATATTTAAAACCATTAACAAACTCATTAAAATCAAATCCTCAAATGCATATTTTAACGAACCATGGTTCTGAAAACAAGGTAGAATGTGACCTCAATAAACTGATGACAAATCATGGTAAGGAATAAAGGACAAGGAGTGCGCTACAAAAACTTCTAGTGAGTTGGAAATGCTCTTTTTCAAAAATATGATTTGACCACTTTTAATAGGACATAGGGACAACATGGCAAGGATATAAAGGTATGAGTGGAAAGAGTGACATGTCAAATAATGAAGGTCATGGGATTATTTAGGCTTGGTGTCAATTCATGAGGTGAGTCAAATCATAAGCCAAGAAAATGAACCTAGACTAAAAATCTATGTGAGGGTCAAAAAATGAGCCAACACTCAAGCATTTATTTATTCAAGGTAACCTAAGTAAATCACACTTAAGAAAATAATGCAAAATTTAAAATCTAAAGGATTAAAAAACTTAAAACTAAGGGCTAAAAGACCCAAGGCAACTTAGTGTGATAACAAATGCACAACTAGATGCATAGTGAATCCCATAACTCATGGTGCCCGACATGTATCTGGAAACTGCTCCTACTGCATATGATATATCTGGATGGGTGAGGGTGAGATACATAAGACTCCCCAAAAATTGTTGATACAAAGTGCTATCCACTAATGGTGTATCCCCGCCTTCCTCAAGTCTGATCCTAGATAAGCAGGGTGTAGGTGCAGACTTACAGTCTGTCATGTGGAATCTATCCAAAAGATCCATGTCATACTTAGCCTGAGAAAGTTTGATGCCCAAAGAATCCTGACTAATCCCAAGACCAAGAAATAAATGAAGTGGACCCATGTCCGTGATAGAGAACTTGTGATGAAAAATATCTTTGACCACAACAATGGCTTAAGCAGAGCTACCAATGATCAAAATATCATCAACATAGAGTTCTAAAATCATCAAAGAGTCGGTAGTCCTTAGCATGTAAACATTGCAATCAGATTTACATCTAACAAAATCATATGAAAGTAGATAAGAATCCATATTTTCATACCATGCTCTAGGTGCCTTCTTGAGGCCATATAGTGACTTATTCAGTTTGCATACTAAAGATGAGTTCTAAATGAACCCCTATGGCTACTCCATGTAGATCTCCTATGAAAGATCACCATGAATAAAAACATTCTTCACATCTGTCTGGTGAAATTCCCATCCTTTAGTTGTTGCAATGGATAGAACCAAGCGAATGGAGTCCATCTTTTCTATAGGAGAAAAGGTCTCATCATAATATATCCCATGAATCTGTTTAAATCCTTTTTCAACTAGTCTTGATTTATACCTGTTCACCTGACCATATGCTACTCTCTTGGTCCTATAGATCCATTTTCATCTGACAAGTTTCCTCCCTGGTGGAAGTGGAACCAAATCCCAAGTCTGATTCTCTAGGAGTGAGTCATACTCCTCATGCATGGATGCTTTCCATAATGGATTTCCCACAACCTTACTCTAAGTCTATGGATCTGAAGATTGAACCATATAGAAATGCACGGGCATCACAGGTTCATAAGCTAAAAGTACATCAGATGGATCCACATGCTGAGATCGATTCCTCCTCGAATAAAATGGATTCCCTGCAAGGTTTCCTGCTACCTGAAGTGTGCATTGTGCCCACTTGGGAATCTGCTGAAGCTCTTACACTGGCTCCTCATCTAGCTGTACTACCTTCTCAACTCCATGTACAAAATACTCTGAATCTGAGTCTGAATTTGAGTGAATGGAATCATCATCTCTAATGTCTGGAATTGATGGATGCATAAGAGTATGTGCATGTTGCACTAGAGGTGCATGCAAAGGAATCTCCTCAAACTGAACACTGTGCTAAATGATGAGACGGTCAGTAGAAGGATCAATCAACTTGTACCCCTTCACATTATTTGGATATCCCAAAAATATGCAAGGTGTGCTTTATGGATCTAATGTATTCCTCTTTTAAGAAGGAATATGGGCCCATGCATGAGATCCAAAGATGCAAAAGTGTGCGACATCCGGGTTTTCACCTGTCCAAGCCTCAAAATGTGTTATGTCCTCAATAGATATATGAGGATATCTTTTCTGTATATAAGAAACACAGTTAAGTGTTGATTATTTGGGTTGGTTATCATTGATGTCAACCCTTGAAGAAAGTCCGGTAGCGAATTCCGGTAGCACAAAGGTTTGGGTAATGGAACCAAGTTTGTTTGATGGATAATGGTATGTGTTTTGATATATTTGCAGGAAATACTATTCTAGATGGATAGTACATGTCATGCCATTTCCAGTGGCATGTGTAACGTCACATAACTCCTCACGGTTAGAGAGTTATGGCCATGTGAAGTTGGAGAACCCTCATGAGTCATCTAGAAGACCTAAAAGGTAAAAGTAGTCAAAGTGGTTGCAAAGAACAAGTTATTTAAATAATAAAGTGAAGTGATGAGTGTACTATAAGTCAAAATGGATACAAAAGAAATTATTTAAATAATAAAGTTAATGGAGAAATTACTAAGTGGACAAGTGGTTAGAAGTGGGTTAGCCCTAAAATAAGGAAAGTGGGTTAAGATGGTTAGAAGGTAATTTAAATAATAAAGTGAAGTGATGAGTGTACTATAAGTCAAAGTGGATACAAATTTTTTTATTTAAATAATAAAGTTGATGGAGAAATTACTAAGTGGACAAGTGGTTGGAAGTGGGTTAGCCCTAAAATAATGAAAGTGGGTTAAGATGGTTAAAATGTAACCCCTTGAGGAAGATACATGAAAGTATAAATAAGAGAAAATACTCTCACATTTTAATTACACTTGAGAATGTTGAATATGTACAAGTGACTGAGGTAACCAAATGATATATAAGCCTAATTTCAGAGGGAAGTTGAAGTAAAGAAGGTCGAAATTCAAGGGAGGATAAATTCTTTTGATGATACTTTCTAAGGTACGTTATTTATAGGTCATCTCACCATTTAATTTTTTTTTTTTTTTTTCTATAATGATTCATACTGTGAAATTGAGAGGTCGTTGAGGAAACATATCCAAGTAGTTGTGATAAAAATTTCAGCTTGTGGTTCGTTGTATTTTTGGAGTTACACTATGTGGAAGATAGGGTTTGCGGCTAGTCCTGAAACTAGTCTAAAACATGTGTTTCGGGTAAAAATGTCATAACTTCTTCATAACAGATCCAAATTCCATAAGACCAAATGTATTGGTAAGAGTACATTTCGTAGTATGTTGTGTACCATTTTCAGATCTATACAACAAATATTCCATTCACGACATTCTGTATAAGTTCAATCTTTAGAATAAGCCAGAATTCAACAAGGTATGCTATTTTTTCTATAACTCCTTTTCTGAGAGGTTCCAAGTAGTGAAATAAGGAGAAATTGCATAAAAGACACTGAAGAAAATTGGGTACCATTTTAAGATCTTTATTCATTATAGGTACATAGTTATGATTATTGTAAGTTAGGGTTGTTGACTAATCCAAAATTAGTCATGTGAGACTAAAATAAAGTTTGATAAAATGCTAGTCTCTTTTTGTTAAAGTTAAGGAAGGTTTGCAGGTATGTGATCATATACACTAGGTCTATTACAGAGTTACAAATCAGATTTGGATGATGAAATTGATGAGGGATTTTGGTTGAGGTATGTTATAGATAGAGGCTGTATAACAATGAGGTTGTGGCACATGGTTTGATGTAATGGTTTATGGTATTTGGTTATGAATAGTGTGATGTATTGTTAGAGAAATTTTGATGGTTATATTGGTATATGGTTGAGGTACATGTTGGGTACATGGTTGAGACAAGTAGTTGATGAGTTGGCACACACATGAGGTGTATAGTTGATGATGTTGGTACATCTTTATGAGTCATAGTTTATGTGTATTTGATGCATGATTGGTACATATTTGGTGCATGGTTGATGTACTCGTTGATGGTATAGGTTGAGGTACAAGTTGGTGCACTGTTGATGCACTTGTTTATGGTACAGGCTGATTACAGGTTGTTTGGTACAGGTTGGTGCATGGTTGATGCACTTGTTTATGGTACATGTTGATTACATGTTGATTGGTACAGTTCCAATGATATATCTCACAGTGATAGTGGGACAATGTTTCCATCATTATACTTCTACATTAGGGTAGTTGGACGGGGCAAGGACAAGTGGTTTTAGCCACCTTCCGTTTGTAGCCGGAGAATATAGGGGGTTGGAGCCTCCTTTTGGTTGTATCCATAGAATTGGGGAGTTGGAGCTTCCTTCAGGTTGTAGCCTGAGAACTAGGGGGTTGTAGCCTCCTTCTAGTTGTAGCTAGTGAATTGGGGAGTTGGAGCTTCTCTTAGGTTGTATCCTGAGAAACTAGAGGGTTGGAGCCTCCTTGCAGTTGCAACTGGAAAACAAAGGAAGTAGGTTCTTCCAATGAATGTAATTCTTAAAGACATATAAGTAAAAACATTCCATGGTTTTCTCCCACTTTGGGTTTCCACGTAAAAACATTGGTGTACTGTGTATGTGTATGATCTATCATTTGTTCATTGTTTATTTACTTTGCAACTATTGGATGATAATGCGACATTGATATAACACTTGCATTTTGTGGTTAAAAATGATTATTACTCTATTAATGATTCACCCCCCTCTTAGTAATCCAACAATTGGTATCAGAGTCGGTTCCTTCAAGAATCAATTTAACCACTGAAAGATAGATCATGGAGAGAAACAAAATGTATAAACATGGAATACCATAGTTTGATGGAAAAAAGTATGCATTCTGGAGCGTAAGGATGAAAACACATATACAGGCACAGGGATTTGAAATTTGGTAATCTATAGTAGATGGATACAAAGAACCAACAATTCCACTAACACGTGAAAGATAAATAAAACTCGATCAAAATAATTCCAAAGCCACAAATGCACTTCCAAATGGTCTTAGTGAATTGGTATACGCCAAAGTTATGCATTGTAAATATGCTAAAGATATTTGGGACAAACTTCAAAATATTTATGAAGGAGATTCAAAAGTCAAAGCAACAAAGCTTCAAACTTATCGAGGTCAGTTCAAACAACTAAATATGAAGGAAGATGAGAATATTAAATCTTACTTCTTATGAGTCAATGAAATAGTGAATGCAATCATAAGATTGGGAGAATAAATTAAAGAATTTGTAATTGTTCAAAAGGTACTAAGATCTCTTCCTATGAGATTTGATCCTAAGATATCAACACTAGAAGAAAGAGTAGATCTAGACTCAATAAGCATGGACGAACTACATGGAATCTTCACAACATATGAAATGAAAACTGTACAGGAAGATCCATATATAAAAGAAGCAGCTTTCAAAGCATCTGAAAGGTCAAAGCAAAAGGGAAAGAAAAAAGAAAAATAACATAGCAACAACAGTGACATCTTGGAAGATGATGAAGAAATGACCAATTTTGTCAAGAGATTGAATGAGGGAACCAACGACAGATATAAAGGTAAGCTTCCATTGATTTGTTTTAATTGTGATGGTATTGGTCATTTTGTTAACAAATGTCATCATAAGAAAAATAAGGGGAATGATGAAGATTACTCAAATAGAAAACAAACAGATAAAGATAAGGGAACCATAAAGAAAGTTTTCAAGAAAAGCTTATGCACCAAATAAGACATCTCCTCATCAGATAAGATGAAGTCAGTGACAGTGAGACATAAAGAGTTATATTCATGGCAGTAGAAGAATCTGATAAAGAAGACACCAAAGAAGAATATGAAGAGGAAGAAGTTGACTATCGAGAAGAATTATCGATTGGCATAGAAGTTATAAGAAGAGAAAAGAGGAAAAACAAGAAGCTACAAGCAGAACTAGACAAGAAGGAAGACACACGAGAACTAGAGCACATCATCACGGAATTGAATGTTAAAATAGAAGAATATAAAAGAATTGAATAAGCACTCAAAGAAAAGTTAGAAGAAAGAGACATGATCATTGGAAATTTGGAAGCAAAGATTGTCACATTGAGAAAGGATCTTCAAAAGAAAAATATGCAAAACAACTCAAAAGTCTTGGATGGAATTATCAACAGTCAAAGGCCTAATCATGACAAGTCCAGACTTGGATACAATTAGACAGAAAATGGATCAATATCCAAAGAAACAAAATAAGAAACATATCAAAATTTTTATGCAGAAACAATCAAAGGGGATAGAAAGACCTACAAGGAAGATTACATGGACACTCCTCCACCGAGAAGATTTAGATTTCAGAATCAACGACCGATAGAAACAAATAGGCCTCAGGAAGAAGAAGGATTCATAAGAGTAACTCCTTTCATAAGATCTTCAACTCCCATGTATCAAATTATCTTTTTGGGTTTATGTTATGCATGCAATAATTTTGGACATAAAGCTGTAAATTGCAAAGCTAATAACAGGAACATAAACAGATTTGAAAGTCATACACAAAATGGTTATCCAAGAAGGCCTAGTGAAACACAGAGAATAAGATACAATATGTTTGAATCATTGAGCACTGAAGAGGAATGCTACAAGTGCAATAACTTTGAACACATGGCCAAAGATTGTAGAATGACAATACCTCCAAGAGAACCACAACATAACAACAACAGTCACAGACAAGAGCCTCAGAAGAGAACATGGATACGAAAGAAGAATCAATACAACAATGAAGAATGCACAATCTCTACAAACTAAGCAGAAGAAGCATGGTTGGTATGTTGACAACGACTGTTCAAAACATGAAGAACGGGTGAACAAAGACCAGGTCCCAGAGATCGCAAGATTAGAAATAAAATGAGATGAAGAAAATTCTATAGAGAAAAGGAAAGATGTCAGATACATAAAGATTTGGAAAATAACTGAAAGAAAAGAAGGATAGGTAAATAAGGAACAGGTTCAAGAGATTGTACTTTCAGGAACTGTAGTGAAAGATGAATCCACAAACATAAAGAAATAAGTCAAAGCTCAGAGAGATGATGAATCTACTAATGAAGATGATGATGAATACACTTCAGATTAGGAATTGTTTTGAGCCATCCGACTTAGAGACTCCTAGATAATATGAATAATAGACAGGGGGGTCTATGCGGTAGTTGAGACAGACCAGAGAACCATCCTTCGAGTAGCTTGCAAAATTTGAGTAGACAAATTCAGTGCATTCAGTTAGTATAAGTAAAATATGATAGATTAATCAGTTGTAGTAGTACTTCATGATAGTACAGTGACATATGAGTCAAAATTATGGACATATATGGATGTGAAATCAACTTTTCTGAACGGGGAACTTGAAGAAGAAGTCTACATTGAACAACTAGTTCCTAGAGCATGGTACTCTAGACTGGATAAATATCTACAGTAGGAAAGGTTCGAAAAAGGAAGTTCAGACATCAAACTCTACATCAAGCCAGAAATTTGCAAAGGATATGCATAATGAATTTTAAATGTCATTACTTTGAGAACTATGATTCTTTCTGGGTCTTCAGATACGTCAAAGCAACCAAGGAATTTTTATTTTTCAAAATAAGTATATCAAAGAAATGCTAAAGAGGTTCAAAATGGAAGATTTCAAACCAATTACCACTCCTATGAAAACCAATTGCAAGTTGAGAAAAAAATGATGATTCAAAGTCTATAGACCAGAGGAAATACAAGTCAATGATTGGTAGCTTACTATATGTGATATCATCTAGACGAGATGTAATGAAGATAGTTGGACATGTGGAACGATTTCAAGCAGCACCAAAGGAATCACATGTATTAGCAGTGAAGAATATTTTTAGATATCTCAAAGGAACATACGAGTTTGGATTATGGTATCCAAAAGGAAAGGATCTATCACTTATTTCCTACAAAGATGCAGATTGGGAAGGTTGCACTGATGACCGATGAAGCACCAGTGGAGCAACATTCTACTTGGGTGAGTGTTTAGTATCTTGGATAAGAAAGAAACAATCATCAATATCTTTATCTACAACCAAAGCAGAGTATATTGCAACAACATGATGTTGTACTGAGGTTCTATGGATGAAACAAACTTTGATAGATATACAGATTGAGTATGATGAGCCCATTTCAATCTATTGTGATAACACAAGAGCCATCAATATCTCAAAGAACCCGATGATGCACTCCAAGAAGAATCACATTCCAATAAAGTATCACTTTCTACGGGAACATGTTGTAGAGAAGAACATCATAGTTGAATATGTGGGCACAAAAGAACAAGTGGCATACATCTTTACAAAACCGCTTCCAAGGGAAGCCTTTGAGTATTTTCGCCAGAGACTCGGAGTAATTTCTACTCCGAAATGAATGCTTTTGAATGCTTATCTTATATGTCTTAGATTTACATGAGGAAGCACCATAAAGAGGACAGTTCAGGTTGGGAGATCAGTTTCAGGAAGAGTTCAGTCAGGGGGAGCAGCCTCAGATGGAAAGATACCTTTGTCATTGATGACAAAGGGGGAGAGATTTATCAGATGCAAAGGTAAATGCTTGGAGAAAGAGAACATATGCATGGTTTCAGGGGGAGCGATGGTCACAAGGGGAGAATGAGTGATATGGCTTCAGTATTGCATCAGAGTGTTGCAATCAATGCCAACAAGGGATATTTTTAATTATTTGGGTTGGTTTTCATTGATGTCAACCCTTGAAGAAAGTCCGATAGTGAATTCCGGTAGCACAAAGTTTTGGGTAATGGACCCAAGTTTGTTTGATGGATAATGGTATGAGTTTTTATATATTTACAAGCAAGACTATTCTATATGGATAGTACATGTCATGCCTTTTCCATTGGTATGTGGAACGTCACATAACTCCTCACGGTTAGAGAGTTATGGCCATGTGAAGTTGGAGAACCCTCATGAGTCATCTAGAAGCCCCAAAGGGTCAAAGTAGTCAAAGTGGTTGAAAATAAGAAACTATTTAAATAATAAAGTGAAGTGATGAGTGTACTGTAAGTCAAAGTGGATACAAAATAAATTATTTAAATAATAAAGTTAATGGAGAAATTACTAAGTGGACAAGTGGTTAGAAGTGGGTTAGCCCTAAAATAAAGAAAGTGGGTTAAGATGGTTAGAAGGTAATTTGAATAATAAAGTAAGTGATGAGTGTACTATACGTCAAAGTGGATACAAAAAAAATTATTTAAATAATAAAGTTAATGGAGAAATTACTAAGTGGATAAGTGGTTAGAAGTGGGTTAGCACTAAAATAAGGAAAGTGGGTTAAGATGGTTAAAAGGTAACCCCTTGAGGAAGCTACATGAAAGTATAAATAAGAGGCAAGGCTCTCTCATTTTAATTAAACTTGAGCATATTGAATATATACAAGTGACTGAGGTAACCAAAGGATATCTAAGCCTAATTTTAGAGGGAATGTGAAGTAAAGAAGGCTGAAATTCAAGGGAGGATAAATTCTTTTGATGATGCTTTCTAAGGTATGTTATTTACAGGTCATCTCACCATTTTCACAATAATTTTTTTTCTAGAATGATTCAAATCATGAAATTGGGAGGCCGTTGAGGAAACATATCCAAGTAGCTATGATAAAAATTTCAGCTTGTCGGTCATTGTATTTTTGGAGTTACACTCCATGGAAAATAGGGTTTGTGGCTAGTCCTAAAACTAGTCTAAAACATTTTTTTCGGGTAAAAACGTCATAAATTCTTCATAAAAGATCCAAATTCAGTAATACCAAATGTATTGGTTATAATACAGTCCTTAGTATGTTGTGGACCATTTTCATATCTATACAACAAACATTACGTGCAGGGCATTCTCTACAAGTTCGATCTCTAGAATAAGCCAAAATTCAACAATGTATGCCATTTTTTCTATAAGTCCTTTTTCTGAAAGGTTCCAAGTAGTGAAATCTGGAGGAATTGCATAAAAGACACTGAAGAACATTGTGTACCATTTTCATATATTTATTCATTTTAGGTACATAGTTATGATTATTGCAATTTAGGGTTGTTGACTAATCCAAAATTAGTCATGTGAGACTAAAGTAAAGTTTGATAAAATGCTAGTATCTTTTTGTTAAAGTTAAGGACGGTTTGTAGGTATGTGATCATATACACTAGGTCTATTACAGAGTTACAAATAAGATTTGTATGATGAAATTGATGAGAGATTTTGGTTGAGGTATGTTACAGATAAAGGTTGTATAACAGTGAGGTTGTGGCACATGGTTTGATGTAATGGTTTATGGTATTTGGATATCGATAATGTGATTTATTTCTAGATAAATTTTGATGGTTATATTGGTATATGTATTTGGTATATGGTTGAGGTACATGGTTGAGACAAGTATTTGATGAGTTGGCACACACATGAGGTGTATAATTGATGATGTTGGTACATTTTGATGAGTCATAGTTTATGTGTATTGGATGCATGATTGGTACATATTTGGTGCATGGTTGATGCACTCGTTGATGGTACATGTTGAGGTAGAGGTTGGTACATGGTTGATGCACTTGTTTATGGTACATGATGATTACAGGTTGTTTGGTATAGGTTGGTGCATGGTTGATGCACTTGTTTATGGTACAGGTTGATTACAAGTTGATTGGTACCGTTACAATGGTATATCTCACAGTGATAGTGTGACAGTGTTTCCATCATTCTACTTCTACGTCAGGGCAGTTGGACAGGGAAAGGATAGGTGGTTGTAGCCACCTTCTGGTTGTAGCTAGAGAATATAGGGGGTTGGAGCCTCCTTCTGGTTGTATCCAGAGAATTGGGGATTTGGAGATTACTTTAGATTGTAGCCTGAGAACTAGGGAGTTGTAGCCTCCTTCTAGTTGTAGCCAGAGAATTGGGGAGTTGGAGCTTCCCTCAGGTTGTAGCTTGAGAAACTAGGGGGTTGGAGCCTCCTTCCAGTTGCAGATGGAAAACAAAGGAAATAGGTGCTTCCAATGGATGCAATTCTTAAAGACATATAAGAAAAAACATTCCGTGGTTTTCTCCCACTTTGGGTTTCCATGTAAAAACACTGATGTACTGTGTATGTGTATGATTTCTCATTTGTTCATTGTTTTTTTACTTGATAATGCTACATTGATATAACACTTGAATTTTGTGGTTAAAAATATTTATTTCTCTATTACTGATTCACCCCCCCTCTCAATAATCCAACATTAAGTGCCTCATCACAAATCTTGGAAGGAAGAGACCTCACATGCAACATCGAATTGGTCATCTCCTTGAGAGATCTGTTCATCCTTTCAACAACTCCATTTTGCCGTGGAGTGTATGGAACTTTATGCTGCAACTGGATTCCAGCCTCACGACAAAGATTCTGAACATCTTTTTTGATATACTTCCCCCCATTTTCTGTACCGAGGATCTTGATTTTCTTCCCAGTCTATGTTTCTAGTAGAGATTTGAAGTCTTTGAGATGCTCAAAAACTTCATACTTTTTCCTGAAAAAATAAACGCAAGTATAGCGTGAGTAATCATAAATGAATGTAAGGACATACCTTGCTTTGTTGATGTACGAATGTGGAAATGGACAAATGAGATCACTATGAACAAGATCCAAGGAAGAGGAGGCTCTCCTTGCCTTCCCTTTTTCAAACTTCTCTTCAGGATGCTTGCCAAGAATGCATCCTTCACAAACCCCTTCAGAAAAGTAAATATTTGGCAAGCCTTTGGCCATTCCTTGCTTGGAAAATCACTCCATGTACCTAAAGTTTAAATGACCAAATCTCTCATGCCATACTCTAATACTATCATCAACATGCGTTAGTAGTAAGGAGGAGTTATGGTCAAAAAACTTAGTGAATTTATTCAACCTTGATGTATGATCTACCTCATCAATTGCAATAACAGAGTTGTCATGCATGTCAAGTATAGAAACTGAATCCGATGTAAAATCAACCTTTTTACCTTTTTGAGTGATCTGATAAACTGAGAGAAGATTCATAGAAAGATTTGGAACATGTAAAACATTCTTAAAATTGTCATTATGGAGTTCCACTCTCCCCTATCCTGCTACTCCTACCGGAGTATCATCCTCCATGAGAATAGGGGGTTGTGAGCATGGATGCAAGGAAGTAAAAACTTCCTTTTTCGCTGTCATATGATGTGATGCGCCAGAATCTATAATCCATGAATTAGATGAGGAATTAATTGCAACAAGAGAATGATGATTACCTTTCTTAGATGCAATATCTTATTCCTTCTTATTCTTGGCTCCTTCTAGATTGAATTTTCCAAGTTTGTTCTGTTGAAGTACCTGAGCCATAAGATCGATCAATTTCTTCATGCATGTGGATTCATCATGATTCAATTTATTGTAGTAAGTTCACTGCTTTCCCTTCTTCTTATTCTTCTCTTTGGATACTGAACCTGAAGAGTCTTTGGAACTTGAGCCTAAAGAATCCTTGAATGGTTTGGAATATCCCTCCTTCATTGGTTTTGGATGTTGTGATTTCCCCTTTCCTTTCTGTTTGGATGATCCTTTTCCATCATGCATGATGAGTGCATGTGATTTAGGATCCTTGATTATGCACATATAAATGAGTTTTTCCTACTCATGTGTGAGAGAATCAATGAATTGATCCATGGTAGGCATCTTCCAGTTTGTTCCCATGAGATACTGGTCTTAATGGAAAGTGGAAAGATATATAACATATTCTGGTCCTAGCTTGGCCAAGATTGTTAGAATAAGTTGGTCCACTTGTTTAGACTTATCAATACCACAAAATTCTAATCTCAATATCAAATATTTAAACTTAGTAAATAAATCCTATATATTATTAAAACTTTTAGGATCCAAAGTATCCAACTCTACCTCAAGCATATGACCTCTCATCTGATCCTACTTTCCAAGGTGGTCCAGATCATGTTTGGAGTCTTGCATGCAATAACATGAAACCATAAATAACATGACATAAATTCAAGAAGAATTTTTGTGGATTCATCCTTTCGTTTCTCCCATCTCGTCTTCTCAATTCATGATGTAGGTTCTGTTTCTGTCCCCATCATCAAGTTGTACAGTCCTTTCCTTTTGAGTTGGAATGATGCCTTGGGCTTCCAATCAAAATAATTATATGGTGTGATGATTACCACCAAGTTTGACTATATAATAGGTGTCCTATCCATCTCTCCCACTATTTATGAGAACCCCTAAAAATTTACTCTCAATCTGCAAGTGAAAAACAAAAAGGGAACTTTAAGTGAAAATTCATATCAGTTTCAGTAGACAATCTTCCGAATTAATTTATGAGTAAATTGTAAGGAATCTCTCCAAGCGGTTGAATACCCACTTGCAGAATGGGTCGATTTAGTTCTTTTACGGACTGTTTCCCCAAAAGTGAATATTTTGGGAGAAATCACTGCAAACAAAAAAGTGTTTTTAAAGGTGGTCACACCTTCCCTTAAGATATAAAGAGACCAATTTTGGTTGGTATCCCTTTTCCAATGTATTGGGAGTGACCTTGTCACCCTTTTCAAGTGTATAGGGTGCAACCAACCCAAAATTTAAAAAATTCGTAAGTTTGGGTGTGACAGTCACTCCTTTCAACAGGGAGAGGGTGCGACTGTGTCTGTTACACTGATTTGCTCACTAGAACTCTGATTTCTTTATTCTATGGCTTCTCTGTCTTGCTCCAAGAAACGTATCTTTGATACCATGTCAATGTTTCATCGAAACTTGCACATGAGATCTAGATAAAGCAAGTACAAACAAATTTTATCAAGAAAGGAAGAGAGATTCAATATGGAAGAATGAGAAAATATATTCACACTACTCCAATGAGATGATGATCAATATGATACAATGAATGAGTGGAATACAATAATATATAGGACATAACATTCGATAATAGCATAGTGCATGCATGCATAATAGCATAATAGTGATGATCTAAATAGAAAGTCTAAAATATAACTAGTCAGTTAACTGCCACTGAACTAGTGTGCCGAAAATAGAAATTTCTCCAACACTTCATTGGTATAAAATTCTTCTTTTGTTTGCAGAAATTTCTTCTCTTTTCAGTCTTACCCTTCTATTAATTTTTGAATATTTTAAGATCGAAACAACAACCTCACAAGGATATGAATCCCCTTACATTTTTATAGAGGTGGTACTCCTTTGTATAGTTTGCAAGATATATCTTGATGCTCTTGGATTGTGGAGAATGCTAACAACAAACTCATAGTCTTTATCATTCAAATTAATAAAAAAATTAACAACATAACAAAATATATAGAATTAATGAGAGATGAACCAAGAATCCTTACTCATATAAGCACAAACTTTGAAGTAATATAATACAAAATGATGTTTTAAAGAAAATATAAAATAAACCTCACATCCATCACAACATTTGAATATCTTTGATCACATTCAAGGAAATAAAGTAAATGGACCACATGTGAGAGAAATTTAAAAGAGTATTTATCATTAAAATAAAAAATAGGATCTCATAGGTCAGTTTCAAATATCTTTATTCAAGTACTAAGATTTTAAAGATAAACTTAAAATGAACGCCAATATAGTTCTCTGATATCTTGTCAAAATGGTAAAATAGTGTTTAATAGTCTTATAGAAACAAGAGTGTTCATCCAAAAGGAGTGGGATTGGGGCTCCCGTGGACCATAAATTAAAGAAAATGAAAGAGAAGAAATATGCCAAAAGGAACAGAGTTGGGCATGATCAAAGAAAGACCTGAAAAGAACATAAAGGAAAAATCAGGATTCGATCAAATTCTTCTTGGTATAGAAAAATACAATTAGATGAATTCTGAAAGGAGAAAGAATGAAAATGGAGTGTGATCAATTGTTGTAGGGATTTTTCACCCTACAGGAACTGAGCTCCCTTAGGTTCTACCAACACCTAAGACAATAATAGAGACATAAAATAAGGATGTTCCTAGATCTGATTCATACATGAAAACAACCAAAGAAGATGAAAGCCTCCCAAAGATCAAAGCAATCATGCATGGATTAACAAAAGATCTGATAATATATCATAACACATAATTATACTAATTCTCTACCAATGAATACATAAAATTATATGAACAATTTAATAGAAGGAAACATCCAGTATGTCTTATATTGATCAAAGAATCAATATTACAACTTACAGATGTAGACTGAAGAGATGGCCTCCTTCCAAGCTCCTTGCCTAAGTCTTGCAACCAAATCACTAGAGTAACCTTGCTAACTCTTTCCTCCCACTTTTCCATGGGAAATAGATTGGTTTATATAGGGATTTAGGGATAAGGCCATATAGTTATTAGGATAAGATTATAGAGCTAATAAGGGAAGGCTTCTCAAGGCTAAACCTAGAGAAATCAGTGGGATGTCTTATCCATCGAAACCAAATCCAAAAATAAGAGCTTCTAGACTTGGTCGCTCCCCATACACATAGATAAAGCGATCGGTCACTCATTGGTAGGCCAAAAGGAGTGACCAACCCTTTTGGTCGCACCCTTAGTGAAGGAAAAAGGTGACCAGGTGGGAAATTGGTTAGAAACTCAGGGAAAAAGTGGTAGGTTTTAAGGGTTAAAATGAGAGGTTTCTAGGGGATAATGACCTAGTGATTAGGTGATAATGACCTAATGATTAGGTGGAAAATAACTCTATAAAAGATGCTGCCTAAAGCGTGAGGTCAGAAGAGGTGTCTGATGGCCAAAACACTTTATAAATGTTAAGGACCTAACCCCTCACGTAGGTAGAATGATATATTCCGATGTAATAAAGGTCAATATTAATAAGGCCTAGCAATAAGGAAGAATAAGTCGAATGTAAGAAGACCTACTCGAAGCTTCCACTTCTAGAAGGATATTCCTCTAGATAGTTCTTTTGATAGACATATTTAGTATAAATAGGAGTCGAGGGTATGAGAACTTTTGTCTTGGATATTATTGTAATAGAGCTCTGCTCGACTAGAGGTTTCCCCCTCAAAGAGGCAAGTGAACATTGCTCTTAGTAATCAAAGTTCTCATTTTGGTCTTATTTTGGTATCATATTGGTAATATCGTGGTGTTGTTCTGGTTATATTGTTGTTCATCTGCCATTACTAGCATTTTATTTTTGTTCTACATATTTTTATATCTGGAATATTACAAGTGGTATCGGAGCACTTTCCTCGGAAGAAAATTATGGGTTAGTTTTTTTCAGGGTAGAGATATATTCCAACATATTTAATATACAGAGATCTGTCATTACACACTTAAACCCACGGTTAGGGATTCATACATGCAATAAATACAAGTGGTACTTAAGCGCACATCTGTTGGCCACCCTTGTAACCCTTGTTGGTACCTCTTCGAGTGGTAGCGCATTAGACATCAACTGTATATGGGTCGACCTAGATTTCCTGAAGCCCTATTTAGATAAACCAATCGACTTCTTGACTGCTATAGTGCCACCAAGAAGAACACTCGAGAAGATACTCTCTAGTACCTAGGTAGTCGGGTAGTACGACTAAGGGCATGATCTAACCTCCTTAGTTGGTGCCCTGAGATATTGGGCTGAGTGATACTGTTGGACCCCGCACGTATATCAGAGAGCTATAGCATAAGGAAAAACCTTGTTTGTAGAACCCTTGAATACCTAACCTTTGGGGACAAAAAAACAAAAAAACAAAAAACAAAACATACAAGATCTATTGCCGTGCAACTATGTTTGAGTTGCCAAATCACTACACATTTATTCCTGATTAAGAATTTGGGAATTTCATCACTATAGTATTCTTCAGACTGGAGTATAACTCCCCAGGTGTAAAAAAAAAAAGTTTGGATTTTGTTGCACCATTATTTGAGACCTATTCCATTGGATTTATCTCTTCACCCTTATCACATTCATACCTATCATTTTTCAACAATTTTTTTGACCCCACCTACCCCTTTTTGGTTCCCTCGTCATCATGGCCCATATCCATAGCCAAGACTTGGAAGATCGCTTCAATACCTTGCAATCTATTTTCACAGAGACCCAACAAGAAGTGAGACAACTCAGTGCCAATATTACCACCATCAATAAAAACATGCATTCCTCCATCGACGCCTCAATCGAGGAACTCAAAGAAGACCTCAAACAAGACATTACTACCCATMTTGAATCTGTCACTTCGATGATCTGCACCAAGATGCATATCCCTGCAGACCCCCCTTTATTTGACCCACCTTTGCATACCGAAGTTGAAACTTCCTCTCATTCCCATAATTTTCAGCCCCATCACTTTCACCATGACCTACGCCTTCCGCGTGTGGATGTGACCAAATTTGATGGCTCGAATCCCACTGGTTAAGTAACTCAAATGGAACATTATTTCTCTTTGTACGACATTACATATGACTTGGCCAAACTCCGTTATGGTGTTCTCCATCTATATCAAGAACGTTGGCAATGGTAGCAATGGAGAAAAACTGCCTGTCAAGGGTATGTTGCTTGGACACACTTTGTGGTAGAGATTTATGAACACTTTGACACTGACACCAACCATTTAGGATGTTTGACAAAGGTGAAACAATTTGGCAAAGTGGAAGACTTTATAGTTGCTTTTGAGCGACTGGATTTTCGTACAGAGGGCATGTGTGATGCTTTTTTCCGAGAATGTTTTATCAGTGGCCTCAAGGATGAGATTCATGCCCATGTTCTCATGGCTTGGCCTTAGATTTGGGTGGAGGATACTAAAATAGATAAGGAATAACAATAGGTTGTCCCTTCTCAAAACCATAAACCCTCCTTTATTCCTTGCACTAAACCAGTAAATCCCACTCCTCCATCTACCCCACTAAAGATCCAAAAATTGACTAGAAACAAATGGCTAAAGGCCAACTCAAAGGCCTTTGTTATAATTGTGATGAAAAATATTTTCTAGGACACAAGTGTAAGGAACAAAATCTTTTTATGTCCATCTCGGAGGATGTTTCGGAAGAGGATGTTGAAGATCCCCTTGTGTCTGTGTCACCTGCACCCACTGACATAACCCCTCCCTCTAACCCTCCCAAAGTAGAACCAATCATTTCCCTAAATGATCTCATTGGCTTCTATGCTCCCCAAACCCTCAAACTAATTGGCTACATCAAGCATAGAAAGGTCATCATTCTTGTTGGTAGTGGAAGCACCAATAATTTTATTCATCGCCGCATTGCCCAAGAAACTAATTTCTATATCCGTGCAGTCAATAATTTCCAAATCATGATTGCCAATGATGGGTCCATGAAATGTGGAGGGTGTTTTGAAAATGTGCGTCTCCAAATTGGTGACTACCACCTGGAATCTCATATGTTTTCTATCGACATGGGTGGTTGTGACATTGTGTTGGGTACAGAATGGATAAGGACTTTGGTTCCCATTCTCATGGATTTTAAGGAATTAACCATGCAATTCAACTAGGCGAGCCAACAATATAAGTTCTAAGGCATCACCTTTGGTTCCCCTGAGATCATTAGTTCCCATCACATGGAAAAGATGCTCAAAAAAGGTCATTCGGGCGTCATTTCCCAACTCCATGCCATACAAGCAACTGAGACACCCTCTGTGTCGTAGGACTTCCAATCCATCCTCTCTAAACATCAAGTGTTTTTTTCCACTCCCTAGGGACTCCCACCTTCCCGTGGTGTTCATGATCATTCCATTCCCCTTGTCCTAGAAAGCCTTCCTCCCAATATCCGTCCCTATCGTCACAACGTTTCCCCAAAAAATGAAACTGATAAAATGGTTCAAGAACTGCTTAACACAGGTGTTATCCTCCCTAGTACAAGCCCCTCCTCTTCTCCTATGGTCATGGTCATGAAGAAAGAAGGTTCTTGGCACATGTGTCCTGACTTCCACACCCTCAACAAACTCACCATTAAAGACAAATTTCCCATTCCTATCATTGATGACCTCTTGGATGAATTGAGTGGCACCCAATTCTTTACTAAACTTGATCTTCATTCTGGCTACCACCAAATCCATATGAAAGAGGCAGACATTCCTAAGACTGCCTTTAGAAATCATGAGGGCCACTATGAGTTTTTGTTCATGCCCTTTGGTTTGTGAAATTCTCCCTCCACTTTCCAAAGCCTCATGAATCTATTGGACAATTGAGGGGGGGGGGGTGAATTAGTTGTTACCATGCTTAAACAATTATTCTTCTTTTAACATCCTTACAAGGAACTCAATGATGATCACAATAATGCAGGGAAATAAACAATGGCACATTCAACATCAGTCACATATATGAGAAACATAGAGATAGATATTTCTTGAGGAAACCCATACAGGGTAAAAACCTCTTCTTCTTTATATGATAAGTATTATTTACATTCTTTACATTATCATACATATGAGCACCAACTCATTGTGAGGCTACAACCTCTATTTTTGCTAGCTGCAACTTGCTAAGAGCACCAACTCTCTGTTTTCTCTAGCACCCACTAGAAGGAAGCACCAACTCCTTGGTTTCTCTAGCACCAACTAGAAAGAATCACCAACTCCTTGGTTTCTCTATCACCAACTAGAAAGAAGCATCTACTCCTTGGTTTCTCTATCTCCAACTAGAAGGAAGCTACTACTCCCTATGTTCAAGCACCCACATGAACCTCTGAGGACACCAGTCCTCCCTAGCACCTCCCTACCACCCTGGTTTATGAATATGAATTACTGAAACTTATTACAGTGATATTGTTTTCAACAACAACTTACCAGTCTCATCACTGTTTTGCAAGATTTCGCTGCTCTGTTTTCTTCACTGTCTTCCCGCATGCATCCTTTTCAATTTGCTGTTCTTCAGCCTCTTGTGCTTTCTATGCCATCCCCATTCAATGCACATTTTGTCTACTATCCCTATCTGCTGCAGCACACCCCTTACTTCTTCACACATGCATTACACCCAACAACACCAACAACCTCATCACTTCTCTGTGCCATGTACTTCTAGCTTCTGTGCACCTTGTGCATGTAATGTATGCAATGCCTCTGCCTGCTCACACCGCGTTCATCTCCTCCACATCTCGAGTGCTTTGTCTAATCATCATGGTAACCCTTCAGCTTCTCTGGCGGTTTTCCCATGCGTTCAACATCATTGGATGTCATGCTAAGATTCCTTAGCCTCTCTGGCAGTCGAGACTCTACGTCTTCTCTGGCATAGTCGAGCTTATACTTTCTGTTTCAGTTACAAACTTCAACACTCATCCACTTGTCAGTTCCTCTAAGAATCATCTTCATTCACTTGAAGAAGCTTGGAAACCCTTCAACTCCTCTGGCGATCACACAAAGGTCTCTTCGAATATTCTGGTAGAACTCATCACTAGTTTCTGGCAGTTTCACTGTGTTGTGCAACAGTAGTCCTCCGATCTCCTTCAGTTTCATCTGCACCATTGAATGATCTTCATAAGCTTGCCTTTATTTCATATTTCATCATTTCGGATTTCCTGTGGCCAATTTTCTCGCCAATCCATGTCGCGATCTCCGAAACTCCAAAATGGAGCTTTTCTATGCTAGCTCCTTCCTCTATATTACCATGGCCATGACCAAGTGCTTGTTTATAAAGTGCTTTTCGAGATTTCATTTTTCAGCATTTCGGGACTCCTGATGTTGAGAGTCTCTGACTTCTCCATCTCCCAGTAATCGAAATTCCAGTCTCTAATACATTGAAGGGGGTCGGATCAATGGTCCACGATATCTTCGAACCAACGGCTTAGATCATTTCACGATTTCACAAATCGCGATTTCGACATTCCTGTGGTGAATGTTCTTGACGCTTCCAACTCCCGATCCACGAAACTCTGAAATGGAGTGGGATCAACGGTCCAAATCAACCCTTGATCTGACAGCTCATATCATTTCATGATTTTGCATTTCACGATTTCGGCATTCCTGTGGTATTGTTTCTTGCCTCTCCAAGTCGCGATTCGCGAAACCCCGAAATGGAGTCTTTGACATGCTCTAATCTTCTGCCACACATCCCTCTTGGATCAACAGTCAAGATTTTATCGAGACTTCACAACTCCATGAGCCTTCTTTGTGCTTGATCAATGGTCCATATTTGGCCTCGATCTAACGGTTGAGATTATTTCACGATTTCTCATATCGCAAGTTCGAGAGGTGAAAGGTTGGAGCATTTCATACCTTTGACTTTCCAGTCAGTGAAATGCTGATCTGTGTCCACGTGTCCTGCCTGTAGATGGACTGTCCTCCTTCTTTTAGGATTTTGTATACCCTCTTCTCCTTGCACTTTAGTGAATGTGCAGGTTCTCCCTAATCCAATGATGGTCGGAACTTATGCTCAGATCTGACGCCTGAGATCTGTCCTCCTCTTCTACACGTTCTTCTTGTCTACAATTAGATTTGACGGTCCTCCTTCTTTCGGGAATTTAAATGGGATCCAACGATCACTGACGCTTCTCCTCCCAAGCTTAGGCACTGCGATCGACTCTGTGCTAATTACTCCTAAGCTTACTTTGTTCCTATTTTTCATCGATGCTTTCTCTGATCTTGTTATCAATGACCTACCTACAATCCTTTGCACGTTTGCTTCCATCTTTGCTGCTGTACTTGCCATCAATGAAAAGCCTACATTGTCTGTAAAACATGCCAACATAATCATGTCTTTCGTCCTTTTCTCTGTCATTTTGTCTTAGTTTTCTTTGATGATATCCTCATCTATAGAAAAACCTGGACAAACCATCTTGCTCACGTGGATCGATTTCTCCATCTACTCTCTTAGCACCAACTTTTCCTGAAACAATCTAAATGTGATTTTGGCCTTAGAAGTCGAGTACTTGGGTCATATTGTTGGCAAGGAAGGCGTCAGGGTGGATCCTAAAAATATTGAAGCTATACAAGACTGGCCTCACCCAAAGACTCTCAAAATCTTGCATGGATTTCTGGGCTTAATAGGTTATTATCACAAGTTTGTTAAGAATTATGGAAAGATTGCAACACCTCTCATTACACCCCTTAAAAATAATACTTTCACTTGGACTCAAACAGTTGCTGAGGCATTTCAAAAATTGAAGATGGCCATGTGCACCACTCTAGTCCTGGCCCTTCCTGATTTCACAAATACCTTTGTCCTGGAATGTGATGCTTCAGGGAAAGTAATTGGCGGTGTCCTTATGCAAGAGGGTCGACCTTTGGCCTTTACCAAAAAACAACTGTCTGAATTAAATTTGGGAAAATCAATCTATGAAAAGGAAATGTTGGCTATTATGCATTCCATTGATCTTTGGCGCCCTTATCTATTGGGGCAATGCTTCCAAATTAAGACATATCATTAAAGACACAAGTATTTTCTGGAACAACACATTTCCTCCCCAGAGAATAAAAAATGGGTGACTAATCTCTTTGGATATGATTATGAGATCATTTACAAGAAAGGAAAAGACAATGTGGTTGTAGATGCACTTTCCCAAAAATATGAAGATGAAGGGTCCTTTTTTTCTCTCTCCTTCATTGTACCAGATTGGATCCGAGACGTTCGCCAGGAATGGCTACATGATCCCAAAAGTTCACATCTGATACAACAATTGCAGTCCAATTCTTCAGTTTCCCTAGGGTACTCTTGGCTCCATGATGAGGTTCGAGACAAAGGTCATTTGTATTTAATTAAATAGTCAAAACTTAAATCCATGGTACTTTATCAGCTTCATGCTACACCCACAACTGGGCACTCCAGGTTTACCAAAACCTATGACAGGGTCAAACGTTACTTTTTCTAGGATGGTATGAAACAAGAAATTCATAATTTTGTGGATGAATGTGATGTGTGTCAACGCAACAAGGGAGAAACAGTCAAATCCCCTGGCACACTACAACCCCTTATGATTCCACCTGCTATTTGGAGGGATATTTATATGGATTTTATTGTAGGCTTAACTAAATCGGGCAATAAATCATTCATCATGGTGGTAGTTGATAACCTTTCCAAGTATGCTCATTTCTGTGCTCTTCAACACTCATTTACAACATCCACGCTGGCTCAACTTTTCATGGATCAGGTCTTCAAGATTCATGGCATGCTGCATTCTATTGTTTCTAATCGCGACCCAACTTTCACCAGTGATTTTTGGAAAGAATTGTTCAAGCTACAAGGCACCCAATTGCATCTTATCACAACTTATCATCCCTAGACTGATGGTCAAACTGAAGTTGTCAACAAGTGATTGGAAACATATTTGAGGTGTTTTGCATCGGAAAAGAAAAATCATTGGGCTCAATGGTTACCACTAGCTGAACGGTGGTACAACACTTCATACCATACAACTACCCACATGAATCCTTTTGAAGCGATATATGGACAAAATCCACCTTTAGTTCTCTCATATTTACCAGGTGTCTTGAAGGTCCAGGTGGTTGACCAAACACTTACAGTTCGAGAGGCTATTCTCCATACCCTCAAAGAGAATTTGGTCATGGCATAGAATCACATGAAGCAACAAGAAGATCAAGGTCGCTCTGAATGTCAATTTGTAGAAGGGGATCAAGTGTTTCTTCGACTGCAACCTTACAAGAAAAATTCCCTCAAGGCTGACCATTGTCAGAAACTGGCACCCAAATTTTATGGTTCTTATACCATTCTCAAGTGTGTGGGATAGGTGGCCTATCATTTAGATTTGCCTAGTCATTATAAGCTACATCTTGTTTTTCATGTTTCCTGCTTAAAGAAGGTGATTGGAACTAAGTGCCAAACTCAAACCAACCTTCCCGAGATGGAAGAAGAAGGCTCCATTTGGCTACAACCACAAGCATTTTTTGACCAGCATGAGCGTTGCTTGCATTAGTGAACCATCAAGGAAGTGTTAGTCCAGTGGAAGGATACAACCCTAACATATGCCACTTGGGAACCAACTACCATTCTGCAACAATTTTCACATCTCAAGCCTTGAGGACAAGGATGTTTTTAAGGGGGAGGACATGTTAGGGACCTAACCTGTCATGTAGGTAGAATAATATGTTTCGATGTAACAAAGGTCAATATTAATAAGGCCTAGAAATAAGGAAGAATAATTCGGATGTAAGAAGACCTAATAGAAGCTTCCGCTTCTAGAAGGATCTTCCTCTAGACAGTTCTTTTGATAAACATATTTAGTATAAATAGGAGTCAAGTGTATGCAAAATTTTGTCTTGGATATTATTGTAATAGAGCTCTGCTCGAATGGAGGTTTCCCCCTTGAAGAGGCAAGTGAACATTTCTCTCAGTAATCAAAGTGCTCATTCTGGTGTTATTTTGGTATTATATTGGTATTATTGTGGTGTTGTTCTTGTTATATTGTTGTTCATCTTCCATTACTAGCATTTTATTTCTGTTCTGCATACTTTTTATATATGGAATATTACAATAAATCAATTCGCAGAGCTTTGGGAAAAGAAGATTGGAGAAGAGCATCGCCAGTCCTACAGAAAAATATCCCTGAGGCAGAAATACCCATGCTCCGTAAGAAATACAAGAGCATAGCCGCCATAAATACACTGCGGATCCATGCATGACACAAGTGATGGGATGATGGAAACAATAGAATACACTGTGGATCCATCAAGAGCCAATCATGACTCGATCGTGGCCATGCATGTATACACTGTGGATCCATGCAAGATGCAAGTAAAATCATAGCCACAACCAAGTACAAATGTGGATCTATGTCACTTGATACAAATGAGTGAGATGACTCAATAACTGAGCAATTTGTGAAGTTCTCATGAATATTCTCCATCACATCTTGGGAAAGAATAACATCTAACAAGAGTTTGATCTTATCCCAAGGTCTTCGTACTCAATCCAAATGGTATGAATCTACAACATGAAAATAAATGAGTTGAAGCCGAGCATGGTAGAAACTGTCTGATTACTGGTCATTAATGTATACCATTAATAGACGTGACGAAGTTCACCGATGATGATGATGGAACCCAAGATACATAGTACAATATACAAAGTGTGAATAAAGGAGTTGACACTGAACACTCATAGATTCAATCGACAAGAGCCAATGATGTAAATTGATGTAGGAACATTGCCAGCAAAGCACAAGTGGAGGAAAACTATGTGCACTAACGCACATTTTGAAGAAGTGTGTATAACGCAAATCTTTTGAAAAGAGTTGTAATTAAGGAACATATTTAAATGCTGTAGAGATGGATGGCTCATGAAGACATAGGAGAATGTATTTTGTTTTAATGTAGCTAAGTGCAGTATAGATTCAATGTGTTTGATCTGATCTCTCTGTCACAAATATTTATTGTAATAAATGATAGTAGTTGATACATTTTAATCTGATAGGATAGATTTAGAATCGTTGGAGGCAAGTACTCGAAGAGCCCTCTTGTATAAATATTTGTATTGTTTCCTAGTAGTGGTTGTTGGCTCTCTAGTTGTTGATGGGTTGTTGAATCTATTATGTAGATTTCCATGGTTGTTAGTTGTTGTTGGCTCTCTAGTTGTTGATAGGCTACAAAATATATTGTATAGGTTGCCATTGTAGTCGAGAGATGAAAGCTACCGAGAAGTAGTGTATGAATATATGTAATTTTCAATTGAATGAATATAACAGAGGAGCATTGTCCCAAATGTATGTTGTCGATGCGTCTACCTGAGTGAATGAATGGTATATTTCTTGTTTATCTATAATACTCTATCATTTCTTGTTCTTGAATTTATACATACATTTACATGGCTAGATGTATGAATCTACAAGGTTTAAATAAGTTTCAATTGTTTCTCTTCTAAGAGTGAGTACAAGGTGTGCATGATGTCTGCAAAGTGTGCGTTGACAGAGTCTATATCGATTCACAGGTTATAAGGGATAACGTGAAATTATATGTGCAAGGAGTGAAAAGCATCCGCAAGGTGTGCATGAATGAGTCCATTTGGATTCATAAATATATGGAAATGAAATATAAGAGAGTTTATCTGCAAGGAGTGCATGATCGAGTCTTTAGACTTAGAAGTTCAGGAGGAATAACTGAATTCGCCTACAGAGTGGCTAGATTTCAGAGGAGAACCTGTTGCAAGGCATGCACAGGATGAAAATTCAACTAAGTGTCGAATAAGGTGTTCGAAGAAACACGAAGAGTCGAGGAAAGAAAATCTCAGGAGGGAGAACGGCGATAAATATTCAAAGGGAGGAACCCTTTAAGGTTTCCCAAGATCAACGAACCAATTTTGTTTTGGAGGGAGGCAGATTTTTCCAGACCATTGGATCTGGGAGAATTACGTGGAGGTTGGCTGTAAGAGTTTCAATGCTTCATGGTTTGGGAAGTTTGGAGGTATTGTAGGAGAAGAGTCACAAATTGTTGGCCCTTGACCAAGTTTTGAGGGTTCTTGGTCATGTTTGACCTAATTTTGGGGGCTTCGACAGGCTATCGAAGGTGGAGCGCAAGATGAAGCAGAGATTGTGGGATATCGACCCCTTTTTGGGTCCTTTTTTGGATTTGAGAATATGTAACAGGTATAGGAATGTCGGCCCATGGGTTTACCCATGCTTAGGCCTATTTTGTAATGTATAAATAGAAGGCTAGGCCATGTAAGAAAGTAGAATTGCATCTAGGTGATGTTGTGCTAAGTGAAAGTATGCTTTGTAAATGCTCTGTGCATATTGTGAGAAACTTGTAGAGCTGAGTGCAAGTGGTTGTAACAGATTGTGGAAGGCTTTGTGCTATAGCGTAGAAAGGAGGATCTAGCGAGGTGCACAGATCTCCTGTCCTATGCGAGTAAAGAATTTGTGGCTCTGTGCATGTATCCGATTGAAGAAGCTAATAAAGAAGAAGAGTTGGTGGACGTAGCCCCAAGTTGGGGGTGAACCACGTATATGCTGTGTTGCTCTGCTTTGTGCGATGTGTTGGTGTATTTATGTGTTATTTGCTAAGTGCTTGATATAGATAGATAGATAGATATGTTTATGCTTTGTGCTTATCTGTATGCTAGATATGAACTATGTGAATGTGCTTAGTGCTTGAATCTGCTAGATTTGATCCATTTATATATGCTAAGTTCTTAAATAAATTAGATCAAGGTGCTTATCTGTATGCTAGATATGAACTATGTGAATGTGCTTAGTGCTCGAATCTGCTAGATTTGATCCATTTATATATGCTATGATGCTCTGTTTTATCTGCGAAGTAGACATTGGTTAAATATTTATGACTGAAAGTGCTAAGTGCCCTATTAAGTATTACAATCACAGATCTATGTCCTAGCTAAGGTTGTAGACATCTGAGTCTTGAAACCACCCCTACCTCTACCTCAAGTGAGACTTCATCTGCTTCGTAGGTGTTTCTGAAAGGGCTGGTAGTTAGGGTTTTGTTGGTGCACTATTGTAGCGTTGAACCCTGGGTGTGCCCTTGTGCCAACACGAACCCTAGGAGGACACTTGTCAGCGGATTAGGAAAATTTCAGGAGTTGAAAGTCCAAAAGTTTGTGTGCAAGGAGGACGGGAGGTTCACGAAGTCGCGAAACCCAAAATGTTATTGGGCTGTCGAAATCTAAGGAGACACGCGGAAGATATACGAAGATTTAGAGGAGAGCGCTTTGGGAAGAACTAAAGCCAGAGATCATGATATCCCCGAAGCTCGAAATTGTGTAGGGGTTGGTCCACAGTCATAGACCATGGCCACTTAGGGGAAACGAGGCCTATGTATAGTGATTTTGGGTACCCACAGGGACCCAAAGAGTCGATCAGGCTCAATATATTGAACGATCCTTGATCAGGAGGTCGAGAAGTCCTTAGGATAGAAGGGGGGGTCTACGCCATAAAACCACTGTCGAAATGCAGGGAGACCTGCCACTAATGTGCATAAGTCCCACGATACTGACACGTTTCTAGATTTCAATCCTAGATAATGAGCTGGAGTCAACAGGGTGAAATCCTTAGAAGGAGGGCCTTGATGTATCCCCCATCAATTGGCATGAAACATGTGAAGATAGATGGCGTGAAAATCATACTAATGAAGCACAACTGATATAGGGATGGTTGGGATAAACATGCTAAAAGTAACTGCAGGTGGATGACACTGGTAAACTTCCCTCGAACAAGTATGCACAACAAATAACTTGAATCGACAACATTAATTATGATGAATACCATAACACTGGTCATGGACCTATTAGGGGAGCGTGACACACAATGGAAATGGTGGTCAATGAGAGAGAATGGATGACCTGACTGTTATATATGATGATAGAACAATTGCATTGTTCAAGGGTGAATCAAAGTAGTAATGGATTTCAGACAATGAAGATAACAAGATGAAAAAACCCTCTAAAAATTCCCCACCATAATTGGCGAGTAACTCTTTCTAGTTTTACGAGCTTGAGGAGGATAAAAAATGCTTGATATAGCTCATTTGGCGATGAGTCCCCCAACATATTTTTAACGAACCTGAAGAAGGAGAGGTTCGGTCCCATTTGTGGGTCCTTCAATGTAAAGTTTAATGAGCCCAAATAAGGTAAACTAGATGGTCTTTTCATGTTTAGAGAGTCTGAAAAGATTCGATAAAGAAGAATCCACAATGAATTTTTTCGTAAAGTTAGTCTCCAGGGTCCAGAAAAGTATAAAACGATACCTAGGAGAACTCTTCTAGTCATGCTTGACTAGAGTATTCCTTTTTTGTAATTATTCTAATGAGGCTTAGAAAGGGGTAAACTATCACTTGAAAGACACCCTTTCTAACTGTTTAATGAGTGTGAAAGGAAACAATCTCACTCAACAATCTTTTCAGTTTAGAGAGTCTGAAAAGAGATTAAAGGAGACTCCAAAGAGTTATTTTTTCATATAGATTTTACGAGTCCGAAAAAGAGATAAAAGTATACTAGGTCACCTATTCTCATGTATTTGTGAGTATGAGAAAGAACAAAGAGTAAGCTTGGTAACATATTCTCATGTATTTACGAGCATGAGAGATAAAAAAGACTAAGCTCAAGACTGGTTTCATTTTTAGACAAGCTTGAATCAAAGTAAAACTATGCTTGGGTAGGTTTCATTTTTCGCGAGCTTGAAGCTAGGAAAACTATTCTTGGAAATGGTTTCATTATTTTAATGAGATTGAAACCGAAAAATGATTGTGCTCGACACTTCCCAATGTAAATTCCAAAGGTGGGTGGTTGGTACTTTCCCCCCATCTTGAGAATCTAGCGGCTTAACTCTAGAATGATAATCAAAGGTTGGAGACATGCCCCACAAGCTTCGTTTCATCTGCCAACTCTTATGTTGTTTCCAATTTCTGTACCAAATTAGACTGCTGGCTACTAATAGGAAAATGTTCACCAAAGGAAGAAAGATGATCACTTGTCATAGTAAGATGTAATGAAGGTTCAATTACAAGTTCTTATGAAAGACTCGACCCAACGAGAGAGGCAAATGTTTCATTTTTTAATGATATTGAAATAGGAAAAGAACCATGCTCATGATCATCTATTTCATGTTTTAACGAGCTTGACACATAAATGGGAACTATTCTCATAGTGATCGGTTTCATTTTTTAACAAGATTGAAATATAAAAGAAACTATGCTCTTAGCTGGGTTGGATCCCCAGACCTCTGTTTCATATTTTAACGATCTTGACACAGAAATGAGAACCATTCTTGTAGCTAGCATCTTGATCATGGCTTCCAAGAGGATAATACTCTGGAAGGAATACATGTCAAGGGACAAACATCAATCATGGATTCCAAGAGATCTTCGTGAGACGAAAGAACAACACTATGAAAGGAATACATGTCGAGGGGAATGATAGGGGTAGGGATATTAGGCTCTAAAATCCCTATTGAAGAGATCACCATGTCAAATACTAGATCTAAGTCAGAAGAAGGGAGAGATTCCTTCTGATTCAGAGTTGAATGCATGGGACATGTTGCCACATAATTGACCTATGGTGGGGCAGATGACGCTGGCATATAAGGACCATTAAGGGAATATGGATGGTTGGCCATCATATGAGGGCCAATGAATGAAAGCTGGTCGATGGTCACTATGATTCCATTGTGAGGGAAACACATCACTCGAAATATTTTGGAAACAAAATATTGCATGGTGTAAACATAGTCTCACTCAAGGAGAAAATTAAAGTCCAAGTGGTCATGGACTACCATCACAACAATACAAACCATTTTTCCTGCCAAAGTAATAGGAAACTAAGGAAGGATCCCTAAAGGTTGACTAAACCTTATGTTAAAATCCAAAATATTCTGAGTCACCCACGCAAGATGAGGTGAACCAAGAACTTTCCAAGCATTTGAGGATATGATGCTAACAAAATCTCGTTCATCTGTTATAGTGTTAGTAATATGCCTACCACAACATTCGACAATGATTTGGAAAGGCATGTAATAAGGATGATGAGGTTCTTTGATAACATTCCAATCAATAGTAATCACATTGCTTGAAGGGGGTGCCATTAGAATGGATGGAATTCCCCCTTGTCTAGAGGAATCTGCAGTAACAAGAAAGACATGAGAAAAATATTCACTCTTAGAAGGAGGAGTGGGATTGATTGACCAGGGGACCATATCAACCACTTGGGTTTCACTCTTCGATGGAAGAGTGGGATCGAATGATGACAGAATCAAATCGACCACTTTATCAACTAGGTCAATGGAGAATGAAACCAAATTGACCACTTGATCAACTCGACTAACCGAGGATGGAACCTGATTGACCAATTCATCAACTAATGGCGGGTTGGGAGAGAGTTTACGGTAACCTATTGGAAGTTGTTGCTAAATAAATATCAACAATATTTTTCAATAGATATGAAGCTTCATCCATGCGAGGACAAAGGTAGGTGCGGTGCATTTCCTTACATAACAAGCAAGTAAATTTTACTTTACCCTTATTATTTCCAAACTGATTATGAGTCGATGGGTTGTCACCAATATGACTTGCAATGACTAATGACACGGGTTGAGAAGAAACCTGATACCACACTTCTACGACCTTGGGAATACCAGGGAAATCCTTTAGAAGGTGATCACCCTTGCAAAGACAACAAGGGAATTTGGGCTTGCGATTTTTAGACGTGATGACACCATCAACACTCCTAGCATGATTCCCAGAGGCTAGATGATCACTTCCAACATGTTCGATAGTGGTTGGAAGATTTCCTTATTTCTTGTTTTTCTTCTTCTTAATCTTTCATTTCTTCTTCTTCTTGTCCACCTTGTTACTAGTTGTAGAGATTTCACTAGGCGAAGAGGAAGAATAGGAAGAAGACCCTATGGGATAAGAAGGTGGAGGATATAAATGAGGTTGATGATCCTAGGGTGAAGTGTTTATATATGATGTATTAGGAGAATTTACTTTCACCGTAGTGGAAAACAACCAAATCGATAACCCAATCATGAGACCAGGAAGAGTCAAAGTTGCAATGTAAGGTGGACCAACATGTCCCACAGAAGGAGAAACAAATGATATCCTTGGAAAGGGGATTCTTTTGTTGGTATTTACATAAAATGATTCCATAGGTACCGACTCAAATTTAAGTTCCACTAAGAAAACAAAGAGCACACACTAGTGAATCTAGGAACAAAACCAAACAAACCAATATCTTCTCACAATGAACATACTAGTTGGTGATGACATCCAACATCGCAGGAGAAATTGAGAAGGGGATGGTATGAGCAGGTGGATCAGTTATGCTGGTGACCTTCTTAATGGACTTGTGCCCTGGTGCAAGTCCCCTTACGATGAGAGCCATATGTGACCCTCCAAGGAGCCCAAGTGAGTTTGACCAATGTCTGACCTAGGTACAACGAAGAATCCCCTTCACTATCACCTTGTGTATAGAACCTAAATATTATGGATACAAGGGTTACTAATATAGGTGTATGTTGGTGGCCACCCACCTTTTCCAACTGGCTCAAAACAATTTTCTGGCAATTTTGGCAATTTACTATTTTTCGCAGTTTTAACTTTTGGGGCCATTTTGAGGGCCTAAAAGAAGGTTTTTCAGGATCAATCTTCTCAATGATAACCTATGGAATTATTGATCCCCCAAAGTGAATCTCCTCAATGATACCTTTCCAATGGGCTATCATACGCCTAAAACAGAGATCGTATGCAAAAGTTACGACCACGGGAAGTTGATGTACTAACTTACTTAAATGGGGCCCACATGACTTTTGGTGCTTCATCTCCTAGGGTTAGGTTTTTGGATGCCTAGGGTTTTTGGAATTACTTCTTATTGTAAAAATGCCTTTATAGCCTCATTGTAATAATCTTCTTATGAATGAGCGCAATCGTCACATCTCTTCTCAGAGATAAGCCGCCACCATTCCAACAAGCTTGTTTCCGCTGGATTTTATAGTTTCAGCTTATTTCATTATTGAATAGAAAACCAATTTTACTGTATCTATGTTATTTTGTGTTAAGAACCTATTAATTTGTATTCATTTCTTTCTACTCATAAAATCCATATTAGTGGTATCAGAGCAGTCTTCTCCTTGTCATCTTAATGAATGTCCCCAATGAGGTCGGAGTACAAAGAGTTGGGTCTTTAGCTTGTTTCTCTTGAGGACAAAAGCTCTCGCACGCCCAAGCAACCTATCATGGCAGGAGAAAATAAATATGACGGGACAAGAGATCCTTTCAAACTGTTGATTGAGGAATCCCTCACGCAACATAGGTATGAGATGATTGATAGTTTCGTGCAAATCCTCCGATGACTACCAACATGCGACACATCTTCTTTGAGCAGAGGCACCACCCCCTTCAAGGTACATATTAAATTTGATATTCCTATATTTGAAGGTCAGATAGACGCAGATTCTATAGACAAGTGGTTGAATCTACTAGAAGGGTATTTTTCTGTCCATAACTTCTCGAATAGAGAAAATATTACTTTTGGGCTCCTCAAAGCCGTTCCCCATGTCAAAGATTGGTGGGAAACTTTCTATGAGAAAAAGGAAACATAGGAACCCTCATTATTTACAGTAACATCCACCTGATATTCCTTTAGGGATTCTATTAAGGAACAATACTACCATGTCGGAAGTTATGACGACTTATATACCAAATGGACCACACTACAACAAGAAAGAGACCAAGCAGTGCCAGATTTCACAAATATTTTCCATACCTTGTGCACCAAGTTGGGTATCAAAGATTCATAGTGACATCTGGTGCTCAAGTATCACGGTGCTCTACATAAATACATCCATACTGAAATGAAATTTCTAGACATCTCATCCTTGGGCGCGGCCTACTGATATGCCATCAAAATCGAGCAGAAGCTCAAACAAAAGATGCAACAATTTGGGCCTGGGAACCCCTCACAACAAAAGATAGGAAAGGGCGGCTCCAACCCACAGAACAAAGGATAGAGAAAAGATGGATACTATCAGGACAACCATTCCAAGCCACAAGAAAAGAAGGACACCATAAATACAAAGAAAGATACTGGGAAGTAGTGCGACTTCCATAAGAACCCTTGGCATAACACTGCTGATTGTCATTGAAAGCAGTTGCTGGTGGATGAAGTGAAATCATCTGAATCAGATGCAGATTTTGACTTTGAGCTAGAACTAGAAAGGGGAAGATGGATCATTGACGTGGAACCCAGTGCCACCGTTTCTACCACCAAGCTCCAACCTGGTGAAACAGAAGAGCCAGAAGAAGGAGAGCGCCTCTTCCATTCACAGATGTGGGTAAAAGGCACCCCGTTGCACTTCATCTTCGATAGCGGTAGCCAGAAGAACCTCATCTCTGCAAAGGTCATCAAGTGGTTGGCCCTACCCACAACACCGCACCCACAACCCTACACCATTGGATGGCTCCGCCAAGGAAGCAATCTCTGCGTCAGACAACAGTGTCCACTGTCGTACGACATCAAGCCCTTCAAAGATGAGGTATTCTGTGATGTTTCTCCTCTCGAAGTTTGTGATGTTATTTTGGGCCAACCTTATTTATGGAAACATCATGCTGTATATGAGTCTAAGACTCATAGTGTTATTATTGCTTTGAATAGGAAATTGTATAGGATACCTGAGGCAGTCCCACCTAGTGCTATTTCCTTGATCTCTACTAAGCAATGGAGGAAGGTCATCTCTCAGACGGGGAAGTTTTTCTTCTTTGTGATTCACTCTCAGAATAAGAAAAATATCACATCCACATCCAAGGTCTCTACGGTAGACCTCTCTAAAAAACAATAGAAAGTAGATAAGGTCATGGAAGAATACTCAGATATCTTCTCCTCACCTACAGGGGTACCTCTACACTGCCAGGTCAAGCACCCCATTGATCTGACCCCCGGTGCGTCGCTTCTCAATGGGCCAGTATATCATCTCTCTCTGTTAGAGAATGAGGAGATCAAGTGACAAATACAAGAACTACTCCACAAGGGGCACATCCATCCCAACTCATCACCTTGTGGGAACCCAATCGTGCTGGTACAAAATAGAGATGGAACTTGGTGACTCTACATTGATTACCGGGATCTGAATAAAATCACAGTCAGAAACTGGTACCCGATTCCATGAATCGACGACCTCCTTGATCAACTCATGGGGGAAAAATACTTTAGTAAGATTGATCTGAAGTCTGGCTACCACCAGGTCCTGATAGAATAGATAGATGTATGAAAGTCCGCCTTCAATTCAAAGGAAGGTCTTTTTGAATGGTTGGTCATGCCCTTTGGTTTGACAAATGCTCCGACCAATTTCATGAGGATGATGGACGATATCCTATGACCATTCACCAATAATTTTGTAGTGGTGTATCTAGATGACATTCTCATTTACAACAAGACTTGGGTTGAACACTTGCAACATATTCAACAGGTTCTGCACACCCTGCGACAGCACAAGCTATACGCCAACTTGGAAAAATGCTCTTTCGACATGGACAGGTTCCATTACCTGGGCTACATCATTGATCAACATGGCGTACATGTGGATCCAACCAATATCCAAGTCATCCGTGACTGGCCAACCCCAAGCACACTCACTGAGCTTTGGAGCTTCTTGGGCCTTGCCATTTTCTACCATAGGTTTGTGTTGGGATTCTCCCATGTTGCATGGGCCTTCAGCCAAATCACCAGGGGTGGTGGTAAGGAAAAATTTGCGTGGGTTCAGTCCCAACAACAAGCATTCAATGATTTGAAGTAGCGCTTGTGCTCATCCCCAGTACTTTCACTACCAAACCTGCAACATCCCTTTGAGATCAAGACAAATGCTTTAGACTATGCTATGGGCGCCGTTCTCACTCAGCACGACCACCCCGTGGCCTATCATAGTGAGACACTATCTGATGCTATCCATAAGTACCCTACTTACGAAAAAGAAATGTAATCCATTGTGCAAGACTGATGTCAGTGGAGACATTACATTCTTGGGAAGGAGACAATCATCCACATTGATCATAAGCCACTGCAGTTCATGCAGACACAAGGAAAATTGCAGAATGACCGCCATCAAAAGTGGTCCACATACTTGTGACAATTCCACCTCAACATCAAGTATAAAACAAGAAGCACCAATTGCATCGTTGATTTCCTTAGCAGACCACCAGTCACGACACTCACCACGGTGCTAGAATCTTGCAGCTATGAGACCTATGGATGGAACCAACTCTATGAGACGGACCCGGACTTTGCCACCACCTACCAAATGTTGGGTGAAAACATAGTTGTCAATAATTTCTATCTTTACGATGGGTTGTTGTGTCATATGGGCCATATATGTGTTCCATCAAGCGAGCAAGTGAAGCTGATCTGGGAATCCCACTATAGTTAGGTGGCAGGACACTTCAGCGTCGAAAATACAGTGGCGATGCTACAAAAACATTTCTACCGGCCGAAACTTCGACAAGAGGTCAGCAGGTATATTAGGTCCTGCACTTCCTGCACTATTGCCAAACCGACCACTAAAAAATAGGGCCTGTACACCCCTCTTCCTACTCCTAACAGGCCATGGGAATCCATATCAATGGATTACACGTCGGGCCTCTTGTCCACCAAGTGGGGAAATGACTGTGTTTTTGTGGTTGTTGATCGCTTTTCTAAGATGGTGATTTTGGTTGCCTGCAAGAAGAGCATCACAGCAGAGTCCACTGCCAAGCTCTTCTTTGAACGAGTCTGGGTACATTTTGGACTCCCATAAACCATTGTCTCAGATAGGGACAATCAATTTCTCAGCACATTCTGGTCGAGCCTCTGGTCATTGCTGGACACCAAGCTAACTAAATCCACAACCTTCCACCCCCAGATAGATGGCCAAACTGAGGTCATAAATCAAATGATTGTGCATATACTTTGCATGTATAATTAAAATTACCCTCGCACATGGGATGAGAGCCTTCCCTATGTCTAGCATAACTACAACTGAGCCCTGCATAGCTCAACCGACCACATCCCCTTTCAGGTGGGGTTGGGATTCCAACCATTGGGTCCCATAGATGTTTCACTTCCCCTTGTGGTCACCTCAACCGACTCATATTCTGTTCCAACTGAAGCTGACAAAGCCACCCGGTTCATTGAGCAGATCCAACACATTCACCAATAGGTTCAGGATATCCTACATAAGTCCAATGACAAGTACAAACAACGCCATGATCAACATCGGGTGCCACATAAGTTTTAGGTGGGCGACAAAGTTTGGTTGCACTTGCAGAAAGAATGCCTTATAGGACCCCATAAGAAGCTTCACCCGCTCCATTATGGTCCATACACCATCACCAAGGTAGTGGGGGATAATTCTTTTGAGCTCAACATTCCTCCTTTCCTTGGCTTGTACCCAGTGTTCAACGTGGATCTCCTTCGCCCTTATTTCCCACCATTATTGGACACCTCAGACGTAGCATAACAACTCACACCAAAAAATATCAACCCTAAATGAATACAAAAGGAATCCAGTGATCATATTGTGGACACACATATCAAGGGAACTCAACAACAAAGGATCCAGCTTTATCGAGTTGTCAAAGCAAGGCAACTCCTGCACCAAGGCAAGTGGTTCACCCGTGGCCAAATTCAGCAGAAATTTCCTCATCTGATGGGGGAACTCAACGCAATGGAGACCATTTCTTCCTAATGATGGAGGATTGATCTAGGTGGATATCGATGGCCACCCACCTTTTCCAACTGGCTCAAAACAGTTTTCTGGCAATTTTGGCAATTTACTATTTTTAGCAGTTTTAACTTTCGGGGCCATTTTTAGGGCCTAAATGAAGGTTTTTCTGGAGAAAGCTTCTCATTGATATCCTATGGCATGATTGAGCCCCCAAAATGAATCTCCTCAATGATACCTTTCCAAGAGGCTATCATACGCCTAAAACGAAGATCATATGCACAAGTTACGACTGAGAAGTTGATGTACTAACTTACCCAAACGGGGCCCACATGACTTTTGGTGCTTCATCTTCTAGGGTTAGGTTTTTGGATGTCTAGGGTTTTTGGCATTCCTTATTATTGTAAAAATTCCTTCAGAGCCTCATTGTAATCATCTTTTTGCGAATGAGCACAACCGTCACATCTCTTCTTAGAGATAAGCCGCCACCATTCCAACAAGCTTGTTTCCACTGCATTTTACAGTTTCAGCTTATTTCATTATTGAATAGAAAACCAGTTTTACTGTATCTCTGTTATTTTTTGTTAAGAACTTGTTAATAATCTGTATTCATTTCATTCTGCTCATAAAATCTGGATCAGTTACCGACTCACAGTCAGCCTCTGGGCGGGTACAATGGACATTTGAGATTGAAAGTATGGGCAAGATATCAAGTCTGATAGTCTCCAAGAGGATTAAGAACAAGGGGAACGGAAAAAGGTCTAGAGGACCTTGAACGGATTTGAGATTCACAAAGTTACAAGACCAAATGAAAAAAAATGATTCTCAAGAAGAACCCCCAATATACTAACGTACCACTACATTTGGTTAAGTTTAATAAGGGTAATCTCCGTTGCTCCCTCGTACACGAACTCGTGTGTATCCCCTATGTGAGAGGGGGTTCCCGCCTATGCTTATACGAAAATTCACAAGATTCTAAGTTTATTTTAGTTGCTTTGGAGAGTTCACCTCATAGCCTATTCCAAATCTCTATCCCGATCTACTGTTGATGTACAGGCCCTAAAAAGAAAGGTCGCTAGATCATTTTTATTAAGTGATTGATTTTATGGATTTTGGTTTACTCAAGGGTGCGGTAGTGAAACTGATGATGTTTAAAGGAATCAACTCCAAAAAGGTGTAGAGAATGATGCAGTGCAATAATTCCTTTTTGATGAAAGCTAGCTAAAGTAGTGAGAGGAGTTATTTACTCGTTTATAATGAGAACTAAGCACTTCAACAACATGCAATCTTAATTTTATTTTCAATGAAAAGGACAACAATGCCAAACGATGAAATGAAGTTTTTGCAATCTGAAAGAAAACAACTTTTCTAATCCACTTTTGAAAACACTCCAACAAAATTTTATGCTTTCTCTTTTTCTTTTCAAGTAAATGCAATTTGAATGGAATTCCATCTTCTATTGATTTTATTTCAATCTATAATGTGTAATGCATTGAAAAGTAAATAAGAAGGAAGAAAACAAAGATTCCAAATTGAAATATGCAAAACTCAAGGCTTCAATGTTGGACATATTGTCATTGATGTCAACAATCGATTTCATTGATGTGATGATAAGTTGGTATGACGAATTGTCATTGATATCAACAATATTATGTTAGCATATAATGGTTGATGTCAAACAATTGGACAATATGCATAGATTAAAGCTCAAAGGGTTAGCGAATGAATATCAAAGCTAAGAAGAGATGGCACGATGAAACTTAGAAGTGAAAGTGCATTATAGAAACATGATTAGATCAATTCAGGACCGTTGATACACATGCACCAAATCAACGATAGGGGTGAATTCCGGAGAGAGAAAGGATAATTAAACGACTCACTAGTTCCAATCTCGAAATTGGTCTAGATCATCAGATATCATAAACCCATATATCGACGACTGTGGTTGATCCAACAAACGATCATATTAAGTTGGATTAAGTCGTGACCATCGGATGTGCAATCGCTAGATCAATGACAGGGATAGATTGCGGAGATTGAAAGGAGTATTAAACATCGTGATATTTCCAATCCTGCAATTAGTCAGGACCGTCAGATCTTATAGTTTCAAAGATCAATGATTGTGGTTGACTCACCAGTAATGCACAACTTCAAATTGCGGAGTTTGGGTGATCAGTTAAATCACTCACAAGTTGCGGTTCCGCAATCATCCTTGATCATTAATCTATTTTGAGAGTCTTCATGAACGTTGTATCAAATTAAGTGGAAGGATAGGATAAGTGAGGTAAAATATATGATATCTCAATTATGTAAATTTTCGTGATCCGTTAGATCATTCTAAAGTGGAAGGATAGGATAAGAAAATATGGAGGGCCGTTGGATTTAAACCAAGGCAAAGCAAAATCACAGATAGATCGAGCCATCGATCTAATATCTTGATCAAACGAACAACATTCATTTCAGGTCTAAAGATGTGAGGAGGTTACGCTTTGGTAATATCACTTCGAAAGAACTGTGAAGTCGAGATATCAAAATACCCGAAGTCCCAAAAGATGAAATTCCGAAGTCACTCTGAACCTTCAATCTGAGTTACATCTCAGATACTATTATGACCGTTAGATCAGGGAGATCTATGTTAGCAGACCACAAAAGCAAGGACATGTGGAAGACCATGTCAATAGACCACATCAGGAAGGACATGTGATAGACCATGTCAGCAAGGACACATGGCACAGTCAGATAATGACAAGTGTCAAGTTGAAATCGACATTTCAGGTATGTGCAAATCATGAATCTGAGTGACATGTGGAAGCTAATCGGCTCGTGACACATCATCAAGTGATATAATCAAGTTATGTCACTCCAAGAGTTTTACTTCGGGAGTTTCACCACTATAAAATTACCTAAGTCCTAAAGTCTCGAATGACGGAGTCCCGAAGTGGACATGAGTCATCCTATATGAAGACCACTTCGGGTTCATTCTCAACCATTGAACAAGTACAATGGAAGGATATTGTAAGTGGAAGTATTAACCGACAACAAACGGTCTCCACCACCTATGAATTATTCAATAGGTGATCACTCCGGAGGAAAATGAAGCAACGATTAGCCTAAGTCCTAGAGTCCCGAAGTGGACATGGGTCATCTGATATGAAGATCACTTCGGGTGCATTCTCAACCATTGATCAAGTACAGTGGAAGGATAATTTAAGTGTAAGTATTAACCGACATCAAGCATTATCTACCGCCTATGACTTATTCAACAGGTGATCACTCCAGAGGAAAATGAAGCAGTGATTAGCCTAAGTCCCGGAGTCCCGAAGTGGATATGATTCATCCGATCTGAAGATCACTTCAGGTGCATTCTCAACCATTGATCAAAATACAATGGAAGGATAGCGTAAGTAGAATATCCAAAGCGCCGAAGTAAATGGTGTCCATCCATCTCAATGCTTGATTAATTCCTAGCCGATGGATTAAGCAGTGAAAGGATAAATGTAAGGATCGAATCTGACCATTGATCTAGTTCCGAAAAATAAAAATGGACCGTCTGATCTATTTGACGAAATTGTATTCAAAATATTTGAAAATTTGAAATCCCAAAGTCTCGAAGGGCGAAGTCCCGAAGTCCCCACTGTCGTCCATCTCATCAGGAGATTAAATCGTGACCGTTGATTTTGATAAGTGCTCAAGTGCTCGTTTTTCCTAAACGTCTGGACACCGCCATTGGTCATATGGTAAGAGATTTAAAAGGCAAAATATAATACATCGCTAAATTTTGATAATCCCGTGGTTCTGCGCTATCGGTCATATGAAAATGGTTTGAAGGAAGAGCCTTTGTAGAACTCGGTTTCTGCAATAAATAACATAGATTTGAGATCGAGTTAAAAGATGAAATTGATCCATATCTGCGATCAATTTATGAAATTCCTCCACGGTAAGAACAATAAATAGTGATAATGTTTAAGTTAAATGAAGACGCGCGATGGTCCAAACGAAGGGACACATTGTTTCACACTCACGCTGTTTTTGAAGAATATATAAACGAGAAAGAGTGGTGAGAAGATAATGACTCTGTAGTTCAAATAAGAAGATCAAAACATAAGCAAAGTTCAAGGAGAAGAACTGTTTGTTCTAATGGCCCTGTCAAAGTATTATTTAAGATCAAGACGATAAGTAAAAAGAGCAATAGTTATGCAATTTGACATAGAAGACTTTTGTTGAAACGACAGTAGATTAATTAAAAATTAAATTACATAAGCTAGAGAGCAAGATACGAAGTTTGATTGCAGATAACCAGAAGACCATACAAGCAAAGAGTACAATAAAAGTTTTATATGTGCTATAACCTGCATAAAGGGAGGAAGGGTGGTGCAAGGGAAAACAAGGTGAAGTCAAAAAGTCAAATCTGATAAGACTTGTGTTAATGGCTGCATGAATCAAATTCTATGAACAGTAGAAGAGATTGAATTGCAAATGTGAAATTAACGATGGTTGGGTGGTGCAAGGGTAGGTTGGAGCCTACATGGGAGTAGGTTCTTCCTTGTCAATTGTAGCTGACTAAACAGGGGTTCGAAGCCTCCTACCAGTTGGTGCTGGTGAACAAAGGTGTGGGTGAATCCTTCCAGTTGTAGCTGGTAAATAGGGTGTCGAAGCATCCTTTCAGTGGTAGCTGATAAACTAGGGGGTTATAGCCTCCTTCCAATTGTAGTTGGTAAATGGGGTGTGGCAACATCCTTTCAGTCGTAGCTGAAGAAACTTGGGGACAATCTCTCTATCAAGTTGTAGCTTGATTTTTTTTTTGTAAAAGAACAATTTATTAATGAGAAATGAGTTGGTGGTTTTCCCATTTGGGTTCCATGATAAAATATTGTGTTCTTAAGGGTTTTTTGTTCATCATATATTTCTTAATTGAATAATTAATATTGTGTATGCTTAATATTGAAGGAATTAATAAGAAAAAGTAGGAAATACCGATTCACCCCCCTGCCAGTATTGCTATGTATTCCATCATTCAAAACTGAAAAAAAACTCTTCCAAATGACTGAAAAGCAATCAACACTCAAAGCAATTAAAGCGAAAGTGGGAAAACAATCGAAGAGAAATTTCTCCAAACAATCTCTCAGGGAGATGCCAAGGATTTGTAGACTACTTGAGGAGGTAAAGACAGACAGTTCTGGTCATACCAATGCAACAAGAAGTGAAATAAGATGACATATGAGTGGCATACAAAAAGAGAGGAAATATTTTTAAGAAAAAAACAAAAAATTTCACAAGAAATTGTAAAATTCACAGCAAGAAATATAAGGTAGATCTAAGGTGGATCTGGAGTGTTTAAGAGGGACAAAAAAAATATATTTGAGTGGGTTTTTTGAAGGATAAGTCTTCAAAAAGGGTTCTCAGGATAATGGTCGCTCCCTGAAAAGGGAGATAGAGCGACCGATTGCTCCTTGTGAAGGGAGAAAGGGCAACCATAAAGTATGGTCACACCTGGCTAACCTAAGAGGATGGATTGTCGCTCCCTTATAGAGCCAAAATGGTGACTAGAGAGGGTTGGTCACTCCATTATAGATAAAAAGGTGCGAGCAAAGGAGGTTAGTCGCTCTGTGTACATAGGGAAAGGGTGATTGAACCTGGAAAGTGAAAAAAGGGTGGATCTAGATGAGATCTGAAAGATCTGGGATATGTGTTTCTTCAACTAGACTCAGAAAAGAGTGGGGAAATGATTGGGATGGAACAAGATCACTTAAAATGGAAGATATATATAGAAATAAGATTCAACAAATAAATAATCTAAGGGGACCAATACATGGAGAAGAAATTCCCCAATATGGTTGCCAATCTGTTGTAGGGATTTTGCACCCTGCAAGAGTCGAGCTCCCTTAGGTTATACTAGCGCCTAAGACATGAATAGAGACACAAACTAAGGATGGTCCTAAATCTGGTTCATACATGAAAACAACCAAAGAATATGAAATCCTCCCAAAGATCAAAGCAATCATGGATGGATTGACAAAATATCTAATAGTATATCATAACACATAATTATACTAATTCTCTACCAATGAATACATAAAATTATATGAACAATTTAATAGAGGGAACCATCTAGTATGTATTCTATTGATCAAATAATAAATATTACAACTTATCGATGTAGACTGAAAAGATGGCCTCCTTCCAAGCTCCTTGCCCAAGTCTTGCAACCAAATCACTAGAGTAACCTTGCTAGCTCTTTCCTCCCCCTTTTCCATGGGAAATGGATTGGTTTAGATAGGGCTTTAGAGATAAGTCCATATAGTTATTAGGATAAGATTCTCAAGATCATAATGGAAGCCTTCTCGAGGCTGAACCCTGAGAAATCAGTGGGAGGTCTTATCCATCGAAACCAAATCCAAAAATAGGATTTTCTAGAATTGGTTGCTCCATAGAAACATAGATAGAGAGACCGATCACTCCTTGGTAGGCCAAAAGGAGTGACCAACACTTTTGGTCGCACCCTTAGTGAAGGAAAAGGGTGATCATGTGGGAAATTGGCTAGAAAATTAGGGAAAAGTGGTAGGTTTTAAGGTTTAAAATGATGGGTTTCTAGGGGATCATGACCTAGTGATTAGGTGATCTTTAGGTGATAATGACCTAATTATTAGGTGGAAAATAACTCTATAACATCAATTTATACTTACTGTGATGGATTCTCTCTATCTTTCATTTGCTTGCTGATGCACCTTTTATATTATCTCTTGTTGTGTTTGCATGGTCAGTCTCAATTGCTTCCAACTGATCTTCTTCAATAAGGCTCCTTTTAACCAATCTTCTATGTAATCTTTCATTGGTGCAACATTTGTCTCATGTCTAATTTTTATATTAAACTACATGCCTTGTAAGTCCCTTAAATCAAATGAAAGTTGATGAAGCAAAGCTTCAATATATTTATTTTTATTTGTGTAACTCACCAACTAACTTTCAGTTTCATTTTCATTGTATTCTATTATAGTTTTAAACTTTTAAGCTCATACCTTCTTTAAAATTTCCACGTGCCCTTCAAATTGCAACCTTGTCATAAAAATAGAATTTATTATCAACTTTGGATCCTGTACCTCCCCCGTGCTTCCTTCTAGGTCTGTTTTAGTCAATCTGTGATATAACACTTCCTTTTTGGTAACCACGACATCAAAATCATCAAAGATTTCTCTCAGAATATTTATCTTTTTAATCCAGCATGCCTTTAACTGTTTTATTTGAGCAAGAGAAGGAAAATATTCTTATTTTCTTTTTAAATCAGTCATATTAGAAACTTTCAAGATAAAAGTGGTGACAACATCTTTATAAAACCCTTCTTCATTTTTGAAGTCACTTTAAATAAATTCTCTGAAACAATTTAGCTTAGAACCAAAAGAAACAATAATGATTCCACTATCCCATGCTTTCAGGATACAAGACATTCTCTTCTTCATATTTTCTTAACAAATTTTCTAACTGCAACCAATAAACTTGATGTTCCTTTCAATTTCAAATATGATGTTCCGGGTTGAATAGTAGCAAACATGCTTGCAAGGATAGGTGGTGGCATCAATGCATATACCAATTCTTTAACTCATTCTTTCAATCGTGCATTCTCTGCTTCCATATCATCAACTGATACATCTAGAGAATCACAATGATTTGTGAATTTTGGCAATCATTGATGCTTGGATTCCATTTAAGTTCATATTTGAATCTTTAATTCTTTTTCCCTTTGAATTAACACGTTCGAAAACTAGTTTTTTCAAATCTTTATCAAATGACGTGCTATGAAGGGCCAAAGACTGTTCTTCATAAAAAGAAGTTTCTTTGACTACCACTTCTTTCTCTAGGTGAATTCTTTGTTCGTAATATAGGAATTCAATGTATTCAATGTTGGCGTCAAGTTCCATGTCTTGAAGAAGAACATCATCTTTAGGTATATACTCTTCTTATTCACGTTGGATGTTCTGCCTTTTTCTTTTATACACTGGTAATTTATGAAATTTTTTAATATTATTTTCATGATGATTAGGATCATCACCACTCAGTTATCAATTAAATATTTTTGTTTTTCTTGAATAAAATTTTGGGAATTCCATTTGGGTGTGCCACTTTTCTAAGATGAACTCTAAGACTTGTTACTTTTCTCATTTGCAACTCTCCCATGTTTTATGTGTGCTCCATTTGTGCTTATTATGGTTTCAATATCTCCAATTGGTATTTCTTCATAATTATTTTCATCATTTTCCTCTTCTCCAAAAATATAGGTATTTATATATGAAACCGTAAAGCCAACTGCAATCATGTGGTTCATGAAATACTATAAAGGATCAAACCCCTTCACCAAATATTCCAGTATTAAATTGTACTGATAAAATTGAATCGCAAATTCATCAATTTTTGAAGCATTGTTTATCGTGATTTCACCAACTTTTGATGGCAATTGGATGAATTACTTTTTATTTCTTTGAGAAAATAAAATTTCCCAGAATCTGTATTGCCTACAGACTTCTATTATGAACATTCTGTCTGATACATAGAACGTGAGATAAATTGGGGGTTCCTGGGAACAATAAATTATGAATATACTATAGTTTTCATTAGATTCAAATGTTCCCCTTTGGTGTAAGAATGAAGCTGCTTCCAATGACAACCTTGCAATATTCTTTCCAAACACGAGCCTTTTAAAAGAAGATAAAAATGAATTATAGACTTCATAGAAATGATACATTGCTTTTTGTTTCTAGAGAGCATGATACCATGTGTAAACCAGGTGTATTTTGATATCAAATTGTTTCGATAAATGAAACTCTTGAAATTCATGACAATCGACAATCACAAAGACTAAATATCCAGACATGTAGAATTTCCTACTTTTTGGAAGTTTGACAATTGAGACAATATTTCTATAGATATAATTCTTGACCAATCAAAAATTATTTTTCCTTGAGCAAAGTAATATAGAATATAAAGGGCCAATCGGGGAATAGTGGTAGTAGACTCCAATCCAAGTATTCTAGCTAGAAACCAAGCCATTTATTTATAGGGTTGCTTTTGTTGACAGACCTATATTGCTAATAAATCTTTTGGAATTGTCGTAGAGTCTTCAAGACATTGTGGTAACACTTCCCTACCACCATTTTTAGCTTTAATGGAGTTTTTATCTTCTTCAACCTTGAATATTGTTGTTGGATTTGGTAACTTAAGCATCTGACTGAAATTTGGTGGTGCCAGAGAGATTGGTGAGCATCCATTCATTTTTAATAATTCTTTGCTCCTTTTCAAAATTATCAGTGCACCATATCACCAAATATTTGGTGTCAAAAACCCCTGAAACACATCCTGCTCGGACTATGCCAGATGTCCATATATTATTAAAATTCCTTTCTTCCGATGGTAATGAAGCATAAGACCTGTAAATTTTTGGCCGGTGGTTCTGTGGGTCTTCTTGCACAAAAGTATTCAGTGTGTCACCACAAAATCTCTCTTCTTCTTGCCATCTTTCTTTAAAACTTTATCATCAAGGCATGCATAGTACTTTTGCAATTACAAAATAATCCTTCCTTTTTAGTATTAACACTATATATATATATATATATATATATATATATATATATATATATATATATATATATATTTATATATATTTATATATTTATTTATTTTTATTTTTTTTCGCGAGAAGAGTTAGGAGAATTTAATTTTGAAATTATGAGGTTAGTCTTGAGGAAAACACCATTTAATAATGATCCTTCAATATTCAACCATATATTGATTTCACATAAGCTATGCATTAAATGCATTGACACAGGAAAAAACTCTTGATGGAGTAGAGAAATATATGTATCAAGAATTAGATAAAATAGAGTCTAGTTCCGGTTTTAAAATTGTTTCGAAATGAGACTAAGTATTGGATATCGGGCGAATGGAGAAAGAAAAACTTTTCAACATGATGACAGGGGTCCCTCTTCCACGTTTGCGATAGATATTTCAAAATAAAACTAAGTATGAAATAAAGGATGAGTGGAGAAAAGGAAAGGAGCATTTAAAGATATGTTTTAACTCCACTTCCGTGGTTCTTGAAATATGACTAAGTATGAGACTATGGGTGAACAAATTTACAACTATAAATTGAAAATAAACTTCATCCCTGCGATCCCACCATTCCATAGAGCATATGAAAAGTGGTTAAGTATTGGTGGGTTTGTTCACCATAGATTAAAATTTTCTAAGATACAAAAGAAAAAAAATGTATATGACTTAAAGGAAAATAACGTCAACACCTTCTTGTATCTTTTGAAATTAGAATCTTCTTCCTCATTTCTATTTCTATTCTTTGCATAAGGAAATTTAGCAAAAAAGTGTCCTACTTCCACAATTAAATCATTTGAAGGGAATATTACATTTTCATTTCCCTTTCTCTCTCTTGAACTTTCTGACAAAGTTATCTTCTTCTCCATCCGATTCACTATCTGAGATGTCACTCATTGTATTATTATATCTTTATATTCTTTGATTCCTTGAAGGATGCTTCCTTCCTTGATATATTTACCTGCTTATCTTGTTCTATCCTCATTTCATATGCAGTGAGGATTTCATGCAACTCATCCATTGTCAAATTATCTAGGTCCTTTATTTATTCAATATAAGATATCTTGGGATTAAATATCGGGGCAAGTGATCTAAGAATTTTTTTCACAATGATGGTTTCTTATATATCTTCACCCAATCCTATGATAATGTTGACAATATCAGCCACTCGAAGAAAATAGGCTACAATTCTCTCTTCTTCCTTCATCTTAAGGGTCTCAAACTGTCCTCTATGGGTTTGTAACTTTTCCTTCTTGACCTTGTCATCCCCTTCATATATTTTTTGTAACTTGTCCCACATCTCTTTTTCTAAATGACAATGCATGACTTTGATAAATACTAGATCCACTAGACCTTTCAAAATTGAATCAATGGATTATTATCAATGAGCTTCTTTCCAACATAAAAACCTTCCTGTCTATCCATGTGTGCTGCAGGGATTCAACTTCCAGTGGTTAGAATATTCCTAAAGGAACCTTACTCCGATTCCAATTATTGACACACTTACTTATACTGAGAGAGGGGTGAATCAGTATAAGGCTAATTTTCTTTTCTCACTATATTTATCAATGTATTACTTTACTTATTATAATAATTAATGATAAGAATACAACCTTAGAATCCATAGTACACAAATATTTAACGTGGAAACCCAAATGGGAGAAAACCATAGAACTTATCATTATAATATCCTGTAGGCACCAACCTATTGTTACAATATTTGTAGGAACCAACCTGTAGGAGATGCCAATCCCCTTAGCTGAGCACTAACTCACTAATTCCTGTAGGCACTAACCTACAACTACTATATTTGCAAGAACCAACCTATAGGAGACACCAATCCCCTCAGTTGAGAATCAAATCAACAATGCTTGTAGGCACCAACCTACAACTACAAAGTTTATAGAAACCAACCTATGGAAGACACCAATCTCCTTAAATTGTCAACAACACGAAAGTATTCACTTTCACAAATATGCTACTCTTCCTTTGCTATCACATCAATTCTCCACCAGTTTGCAATCTGTTGATTTCAAATGTTCCTTACAACTTACACCTCCCACCCACTCTCAGACAATTAAATTTCACCTTATTTCATTCTTGGGACCCAAAAATATCAGAGCCTCTACTTATATTCCTTATGATTTTACACTCACTCGCAGACTACCTCTTCACACTTCATTCACCATGAAAATCAAAGTGACAACTCACTTCTCTCACATTGCTAATCGACAACACTCAAAACTGATTTTGGAATTGTGTTTTATATAATGCATGCTCTCATGGATTTGTGCACATACCCAAAATAATTATGTCCATGGGGTTGAATCTAGATTTCCTAAAAAATGGATTGCGATACTCCTTCAAAAATATCATAGAACCTTTTGTTTTTGTGACCAATCTACTCACATACCACACAACGCAACCCCATCGCACAACCACCATCCAATCAAATCAAGAATAAATCTCAATTGTTGATCTTGTTCCCTGGATATTAGAAACACCAGGATATCGATCCCTCAAACTACTGAGCAATTGGTCCCACCAGGATATCGACCCCTCGAGCTCTTGGGATTCCAACAATGCACTTCTCCTTTAATTCTACAATATTCGATATGCTGGTATACATGTGGTCTCTAGGTGGACTATCATATGCATGTGCTAGGCGATGTGGATGTTTTCCTTGTGCTGACATGGTAGGTATCATGGCCTCTACATGGCTCTACTGATGTGGCATTCAAGCTGGCCCACCGAGCCCCTGGAGCGTCAAAACAACCATGCTCCTCCACTCTTTCGGTATCTGATATGTGATATTACTGACGTGGTCTTCTACATGGATTTATTTCCATGTGTACTGGATGATGTGGCATCTATATTGGTGTTGATGTGTCATTATCATAGTCATGATGTCATCACTTCCTCTAACTTTTGTTCATATGCCATGATGACTCAACATTTGACACATGGCACTGTCCTAATTTCATACATTGTTTTGACGTGGCGCTAATGTGACATCTGAGCTAGCTTACTAGGTATCCGACCCTCGAAAATTTGTAACTATGCACACACTTCATTCTTATGGTATTCAATACTCTGATATCAGATTGTCAAGGCACCAAGCCACTAGGGTATTGGCCCACTGGGCCCTTGGGACTTTTGATACTGTGCATACTCCGTTTTCTCTCGATATACGATATGACGTGGCATCTGAGCTAACCCATTGGGTATAGGGCCACCAAATTTTTTTTCAATGCATTTTCAACAAATGTTAAGATATTAGATATAGTGGGTTCCATAACTAAAAGGTAAATCCTCACACAGGGTTCCATGTCTCACTCGTTCTTATTCAAATTATGTAATATAGATTTTGCAATATAAACTCTTCGAAATCAAACTTCCTTATGAATGTGGGATTTAGCTTTTTTCTTGATTGGTTATCTTGTCCATTGGGCATTCTCACAGAGCCCTTGCCAAAACTCAATTGATGCATGCCTAGGATTCCTTTGCACCCTTGGATTCTTGTTTTTGGTTTTGCTGTCTCCTCGATATCGTCCTCTATTTGTAGGGTCATCTCGTCCATATCCCAATCACCATTTTCTTCAAACCTTCTATTTTACGCACAATTGTGTCATTGTTATGGCGTTGTCATTTAGGGTAAATACACAAGTCTCTTACTGAAGGTCAATGAAACATAGAGATATTCACAGTCTCCCTTGTGTTTGACACTAGTGGAATTCATGACTATCGCAATCCTATCTACCTTTGACATCAATGACACCAATTTGCCAACAACATGCTGTACATGTTCTTCCCAAGATTTTCTATAGATTAATGTATCATAAAAAAATGCTAACACAATTTTTCTAAGGAAGGGTTTTAAAATATAATTCATTAAGCTTTGAAATAATGAAGATGCATTAGTAAGGAAAAATGGAATCACCAAAAACACATAATGAACTGCTTATGTTCTTGATGCAGGATCATCCTTGGGCTCATGCAATCAACATCAAATATTTGTTTTTTAATATGCATTTCCTATTATTGAGTTACTTATCTTAGTAGGAGGAATAATGAGGAAAATATTACTACATAATTGACACATGCTATAGAAATGATAAAAGACAAATACCTAAAAGTTAAATTGGAACAGTCAAAGGAGATGGACCACAAGCTACGTTGGGAATCTGTAGAGGAAACTCAAGAGGAGGTGAAGAGTTGAAAACATTATTGGGATACCATGTGAAATGAATAGTTTAAGAGAAAATTAAATCTATAGAATTATTAAAGGAGAGGAGTTCCAACAATTTCCAACAGGAGAAGAGAAGGTCCTATTGAGGGGGATGGATTCCCTATGCTAAATAGTAGGGATTAAACCCAAGGATGAGGCCCAATTAGACTCTTCCATGTTTGGAATGGAATAATCATATGGGTTAATGGTTTGACAACTGTTCGATGAGATGTAAAAGTTGTTGGTCTTTCTCTTTTTGTTCTTTTTATTGTTTTATATTTGATATCTATCTACTACAGGAAAAAAAGTCAAATAATTTTTTTTAAAGAAGTATTCCCTAAGGATAACCTTTGGAGACAAAAAATAAAAGTAATCGACGACATTGGGTTCTCTAAGAATCAACTCTATCAAGAAACCTCTATTATTTACCTTTAAGAAAAGGAAGATATGAAAGAGAGAAAATTATTTTTTCTTAAGAGATAACTTTTAAAGAAACAAAAATTGAGAATAAATCAACAAATATACTTTATACTTATGATAAATAGTTCTATAGAAGACTTAGCTACAACATACCCTCACATACAGACAATTGTTTGTATTTTAACCTATCAATGATCATAAAACTAATTCTATAATTATTGAAGTACTAGATAACAATCAATCAATTTATAGAAAATAAAATATCAAAGAATACCAAAACTAATATTAATGCAGGCACCACCTGCTATGTCGAAGCAGATCTTCGATTCCGCCATTTTCTGTACTGGAATCTTTCTTGCATATGGTCTTCATCATTATTTGACAGGGCTAAATTAGCTAACTGTCACTAACATTTGCAATTTGGTTCGATTTGGCAGAACTATTGCCGAATTTGTCAAATTGCCGAATTTGATAAATTAAGCAACTTTTAGAATACTCGTTCTACTTGACAGGACTATTGCCGAATTTGTCAAATTGCCGAATTTATCAAATTGCCGAAATTGTCAAATTGCCAAATTCGTTAAATTAAGCACTTTTGGTTTTTGCACACAACGGAAAATAACTTTATGCATGAA
>ML776813.1:391435-440156 GCA_009831015.1 Picea engelmannii
TTCAAGTTAGGGTTGTTGACTAATCCAAAACTAGGCATGTGAGACTAAAAACAAGTTTGATGAAAATGCTAGTATTTTGTTTTTAAAAGTTAAGGAAGGTTTGCAAGAATGTGATCATATACACCAGGTCTATTACAGAGCTAAAAATCAGATTTGGATGATGAAATTGATAAGGGATTTTTGTTGAGGTTGGTGCATGGTTGATGCACTTGTTTAAGGTACAGGTTGATTACAGGTTGGTGCATGGTTGATGCACTTTTTTATGGTACAGGTTGATGCATGGTTGATGCACTTATTTATGGTACAGGTTGATTACAGGTTGAGGTACAGGTTGATGCATGGTTCAGACTTATTGGTACAGGTTTACAACAATATATCTCACAGTGATAGTGTGACAATGGTTCCATCATTCTACTTCTACTTCAGGGTGGTAGGACGGGGCAAGGAAAGGTGGTTATAGCCACCTTTCGGTTGTAGCCGGAGGACATTGGGGGTTGTAGCCTCCTTCTGGTTGTAGCCAAAGATTTGGGGAGTTGGAGCTTCCCTCAGGTTGTAGCCTGATAAACTAGGAGGTTGGAACCTCCTTCCAGTTGCAGCTAGAAAACAAAGGAAGTTGGCGCTTCCAATGAATGTAATTCTTCAAGACATATAAGAAAAATCATTCCGTGGTTTTCTCTCGATTTGGGTTTCCACGTAAAACACTGGTGTACTATGCATGCGTGTGATTGTTTATTTATTACTACTTATTATTGGATAATAATTCTACATTGATATAACATTTGAAGAAAAAATATTATAATTACGTTATTACTGATTCACCCCTCCCTCTCAGTAATCCAACAATTGTTTACCCTTAATATAAATTAAATTTGTCCTCTCCTAACTAAAGTTATTTAACTTTATAACAAAAGGTTAGTTGAACTACTCAAACTACTTTTGAAGACATAAAAGGAGGAGAGCAAGACGAATGAAGACATGAGAAAATAGAGAGAAATATTTCTGATGAGGTTTTCTCTTGCTTCAAGTGAGAATATCTATTCACTCATTCCATTCTGAGTTTTTTTAGAGCTAAATTTTTCTTATTGATAGAAGGGTTATTCTAAAGGTGGCGAGGAAAGGACTAGGAAGCATCAATTATTGACATGCTCTAAGGTCATTCATTCTTCTTGAAAGTCTATTTAGTTTTAGTTGGAAATTTTGAATTTGTTTCAATGTTTATTAATGCTAGTTTTGTAGAGTCAAGAAAATGTTGCACTTCTAGCTTTGATTGATCTAATTCAATTTTCAGTTCTAGTCTTCTTATTTTTGGGCACCAGTTGTCTATGTATAAGTCAAATTACATCTTAGATTTATAAGTCTAATTTTGATCCAAACCCTCACAGGGGTTTGAAAAGATAAACTCGGTTGTAACTCATATTGATATCAATATTTTTTTTTGTTTTTTTCTTCTCATTTACGAGACTCGTTGTATTCCGATTTTTAGATTTATGCTATCTTGCATTTGCTTATTCAACTATTTTATAAATTCATTTTGCAAGTACATTTTCTATTTTTAAATTTATTTCACATAAAAACATGTAGATTTTTTTATAATAACATCAAGTCCAAGAAAATATTTCTTGAGCTATGATTGAGATTTTTGACAAGTTATAAACCCAGGATGATAATCCCACATTTTTCAGCTAGCCTAGTGAGATTCAAAAATTCTTGATTGAGGATTTTTCCATTCCTCCCATCAACATTGATCAATTGAGATATCAATATTATCTTTTCCAGGTTCATCGACTGATCCTTTGGTGTTACCTTCTTGATTTTGAGTATCTTCCATTATATCACCCAAATTTTCTCCTGTATCCTTTTCTTCCTTTAAGTCTTGAGTAGATTGGTTTGTGTCTGGAAAATTATCATGGTGATAGGCACACCTACTTTCTCCGTGTCCTTCTCACCCTTTGTTAGGTCAATGCTATTGGGAGGTTTGAAAGTTGTTGGATTCTTTTCCCGCTCCCTTTTATTGTTCTCCTCCTTCTCCTTGTTTATCCTTTCAATCTATGCCTTTGCTTTCTCCTCCTCCTAATTTCTCCTTTTCTAGTTTGCTAACTCTTCCTTAGCCCACTTCCGTTCTTATAGGTCTTGTTTGAACTTTTCTTATTGTTCCCTCCCTATTTATTTCCAAGGAATCCTGATTTTTCTTCTCCTACTCAGTCTCAATTCTTTGTCTGACCAACAACTCTTGAGTAAAATCTTCTTCTTGTTTCTTCTTTAGATCTTCTTCTTCCTTCTTTTTTTACTCTTGTTCTTTGAGAATTATTTCATGTTCAACTAGTATAACATGTTTCTCTCATTCTACATTCTTTCTGTCTTATTTAGTTTTCATGGCCTCTTTAGCTTCTTTGTTTGAGGTATCCCACTTATTCATAATCTTTATTTTTTCTTGTAATGTCAGAGATGAAAACAAAATTACGTTTGGATGAGCCTTCCTTTTTTCCACTTCCTTCCAATCTCGTGCATTTTCTGTAAACAACACATATTTCCACTTCTCATGTGTGTAAGGCCAACTAATGGATATTTGATCAACATTCTTAAGAAATAATCCTTTAGGATCATTTTTCTTGAAGCTTCCAGTCTTGAACCTATATTATAATTGGATTTTACCTTCTTGTTTATCATGCTTAATATTGTTCACAATATAATATACTATCTGGAAGTTGTAAGTGATACAAATTTTCTTCTTATCTTTTACCAATGTGGTATTGAAACCTTTCATGATAGAATGATAACAAATTTCCCTAATCTCAATTCTGTCAGGGACATAAGTAGGTATAATATGTGGTGGGAAGGTGGCCTCATATATCATAAGGTATGTGTGATTTTCCTCTAGATACTAGTTACCAATATAAGCAAGGAATTTATTAGCCTAATTTTGATAGTCAAAGGCACTCTTTCCCAAAGACAAGATGATATAGGCATGCTATAAAGAAGTCACATATCCAATAATTTAACATCTTATATTTGTTTTCCCATAACATATTGAAATATAGATGTATTGGAAGTTCAAAGATTTTCCAGTTAAGTGATAACCCCGTGAAAGTATTATAAGCACATAATGCATCAAGGAAGAAAAAAACCATATGAAATGATGAAACAACACTTAGTTTAGGCTTCTGAGCTTGTCCAGTTTTGATGTTGAGATTTTTTGATATACTATCTCCCCATTTAAGCTTCTTCCCCCCCATAAAAACAATATAGGCTAGAGGCAACCAAGCTTAAAAAAATTGTGAACAATATTTCTCCCCATACAGTCTACACGACAAGATCATCAAGTACATATATGGTTCTCTCAAATAGGTAATAGGGTATCACTCTGATGAACTATTCACAAATGTTTTGATTTCCTTCCACCAATTTCCTAAGATCTTGCTGGTATCATATTTTTGGTAGAAGGATACTACAAAATCCTTATTGAGTAACTCTTCTGGTTCATGGAACTTATAGTACATGTTGACATCTTGCGAGAGGAAAGACCCAATACAATTCCCTTTTCCATTATTGATTGAGAAACTCTTTCAATATATGTGATTGAAGACCCGCTCAACTAATTATACATAGGGAAAGCCAAATTCCCTACATGCAACTGAATGCAACCTAGACTATCTGATAAATTGGAAGAGTAAGTCATGTACCTTTGTAAGGTTGGGGTCACTATGGGGGGTTGAATCTAGATACTCCTGGTCCTAAAACTTAATAAAAATATCATTCGATATAGGAACTTGTACCGATGTAGTATCTCTGCTTGTTATTGGTTTTGTGTCCCCGCATAATGGTATTTTCATTGACAACTTATTCAGAGGTAGCTTGATAAGTGGTTTCTGTCCCTTTGACATGTGTGGTTCCTTTAACTGAGGTGGTGCATATATGGAACCCTCTTCTGGTTTTCCACCCCTCATGCTTTGCTTCTTAGGTGACCTTTTCACATGTGTCCTTATGGGAGGCATTTAAATACATCGCAAATAATTTGAGAAGCATGAGTAGTAGTATATCACATAAAATAATTAAGCAAGGGAGAAGAGAAAAGATTGAAAATTATACCTTCCCATGTGACCAATTGAAACCACTAATGAAACATTATTGGTACTACTTACCAAGAATAGAGATGAATTTCTTGATACAACATAGGTTAATGTTGCTCCTTAAAATCACTGAGTGGATGAGTAGGTGGTGGAGAGTTAGAATTCTAAGCAAATGAAATGAAATTCTCCCGTTGGAATGTTTTCCATTTATGGTAGATACTGAATTTTTATACTGAGATCTTTTGTATCCAACAATGTTAAATGATCTATGTATGTTTATCTGACTAATAATGACTGCTTTGATGTAGAGTAGTGTTATTGGGGATTTTTTGGAGAGTGTCTTTGACACACTTTATGACATTTATCAGTATCAAGCTAACCCTATGTCCCGTGACATAAAAACACATGAGAAACTAATGTATGAGAATCTTTTACAACTTAGTCTTTGACCTCTAGAAGTTCTTATAAACTCTATGAGAGGAATTTGGTTTCCTCGTTGCATTTGTTTTGATTGTTTCCAGAATTGTAATAATATATATTGTTCATGGATAAGGAAGTTTTTTCCATGAATGTAATATAAGTAGAAGAGTTAGATATGTTAGGATTTTGGTTTGGATTTGATCCTATCCTTTTGGACCAGAATCAATTGTTTTCAACTAATTAGGGTGATTGTGTAAATTTGGGTAGATACGATCCTGTATTTAAGGATTGGATCGATCTGATCTAGATTGTATTAAAGAGAGGCATAAGGGAAGGATAATGTAAGCATGAGTGAGTAGTTTTTTGGTAGAGGTCAAATTGAATCGAAGGATGAGCTTCCACATGTAACTATATTCCTTCAAAAATATAATAAATATCTGAACTTGTGGTTTTGTCACTTTTATGTGTTGAGTTGTTGAATTCTATGTAGAGTATGTCTGGATAGACTAGCAAGATCCATTATGGTTGCAGATAAAATGAATGCATAGAATAGTTGTAGTTGTGACCTAAGGAGAGTGTCAAAACCCTGCATACTGTAGTTACCTTATTGGACTACTAGGATTAACCTGTGATCAAGATCAATGAATATTTCGTTAGGTTGTTGGATGATTTAGATTAAATCAATAAGTTCGAAATAAACAGCTTAGATTATCGCTTACATTGCTTATCGAGACTCTTCTGAGAGTTATGTTGGTGTTAAGTCCGATACTAGTGGTCTGACATACATGTCACCTTTACATTTGTTGCGAAGTTGTATTGGTGTTCAGGTGGGGTCCATATCCGACGTACCTGTGGAGAGAAATGAATGATGGAGATTAAATCCATGATGTGAAGATCTATAATCTGTATCCCACCGGACACCAAATGCTCATTGTTTGTGTTTGTGATAAGTTCCAAAGGCTCGATACAATAATCGTTAGGCCGACATCAACATTTTCCTGGCCCACAGTTGCATTACATTTGGGTTGGATAGACAATCTAGATTTGATCCATGAGATCGAAAATCAACATCATATCGGGATGTTGGTCCTTCATATTGACCATTGATCATTTTAGTTGATCAACGATCATCGTTATTTCACACCACCATATTTTTGTTTGGTAGAGAAAAATTCTAGTACAAAGCATCGCTTGGGTTCACACCCAAGGTTATATCGATTGGTCATGTGGAAAATAAGGTGATATCTAGAGTATAGGTCCTGTTTCCAATGCCTGGTCACAAAGAAGAAAGGGGGATAGTGACCATGTACATGACATTTTAAATTTCTTGTATGTTAACGAAGAAATTAAAATTTTTGGAGTTTGTTTGAAGGTGAACCAATATGGATTGATTATGAGTTGGTATCAAAGCGCAAAACATCCAAGAGGGATAATTGCATATGGCTTCCAAAGACAAGGAGGAAGAGGCCGAGGTTGAGAAAGACCTGTTTCCAATATTGAATTCATTGAAGAAATGAGAAAACTTCAGGAAAGATTGGAAACAATGGAAGCTTCCCAACGAAGAGGTGCTGACCTTGGAGATATCAGTGAAGAAGAAGAAGTTGCATGAGCTGAATAAAGGGCAGAGCTTGAAGAAGAAGGAGTTGAAGAAAAACTAGTTAGGGATATCATGGGAGTTATCTCTAGGCCAAGAATGGAGATGCGATTGTATGAAGGAAACTTGAATATAGATGAATTGATGGATTGGATAAATACTATGAACAAGTACTTTGAATATGAAAATGTGCCTGATGAGAAAAACGTAAAATTTGTTGTGACAAGGATGGAAGGACATGCATTTCTGTAGTGGGATGGAGTACAAGCTGAGAGTTAGAATAAAGGCAATTAAAGAATTAAAAGTTGGGACATGATGGTTGCAAAATTGAAAGGTAAGTTTATGCCTCGTTATTATTGTCTTAATTTGTTTAGACAAATGCATATTTTGAAACAAAGAGGTATGGCAGTCAAAGAATACACTGAAGAGTTTTATACATTGAACATAAGAGCTGGTCATATATAAGAAAATCCTAAGACAATTGTTAGATATATTAATGGGTTAAGATATAAGATTCAAGATGAAATTGGCATATTATTTCCTAAAAATATTCAAGAGGAATATCAGTTTTCTCTTAAGGCAGAAGAGAAACTAGCAAGGAATCAAATTCAAAGGAACAAAGGTTGTGGTCTAGTAAGAGGAAGAGATAAACATAGTAATAGAGGAAGATCTTCAACACCAAAAGAGGAAGGCAACAATTCATATCAACAAAAATAGTCACCAAGAGGCGGTGATTTCAGAGGGAGAATGCCTTATCAAAGAGGTAGGGGATCTTCTATTAGATGTTTTAGATGCAATAAGTTTGGACATAGATCATTTGAATGTCTAGAAAATTATTCCACTAGCAAAGTCTTGTTTAAACAAAAGAATAAAGTGTAGAGTCATTTGTACATGAGAATGCACCACAAGTTGGGGAATCCTTGATAATGAAGAGGGTACTACTTAAACCATACAAAGAGATTAAGGAACCTACACAGAGGAAAACACTCTTCAGAACTATCTGCAAAAGTGTGTTGGCATATTTCTTATAGACAAAAGGAAGAGTATTTGTTTGTCATTGATGGAAAGCTCAGCCTGACGATGAGTAACAAGAGAAAATGGCAAGACCAACATCACAACGATGATGGCATGGCAAGATAATAAGCGCAATCTTAGGAGGAGGAGAAACAATGATCGTTGGATCACCCATCCCGAATTCCCAATGGCCGTCAGATCTGAACTAAGACAGGAGGAGCGTGCAGAAGAGGAGAACAGATCTCAGGTGTAAGATATGAGCCCGAAGATCGAACAGATCTCAGGTGTAAGATATGAGCCCGAAGATCGAACATCGTTGAATCTAGAAGAAGGAGCATGATATTTATGTTCAATATGAAGTGGGCTTACAATGTCCCGAAAGTAGGAGGACCATCCATCTTCAAGAAGGACACGTGGCAAGTGACTATAATTTCATTGACTTGCACATTGGAGGAGTCAACGGAGCATGGTGTGGGAACTCGCGATATGTGATATCCCGAAATGATTCGGGCCTTCGGATCGAGGATTGATCTGAACCATTGGATCGAGGTATGTCATGGAATGTTGGATGTAGAGTACACGTGGAAAGAAGTCAACATTTCGTTGATTGGAAAGTCAAAGGAAGGATGTGCTCTATCCTTTGGAATCGCGAAAGCGCTTTCTGGATAAGCACTTGGTTACGACTCGCGGTCATATAAGAGGAAGGAGATAACCTAGAAAAGCTCCATTTCGGAGATTGTGACTTGGGAGAGTCAAGAACCCTCACACCAAGATCCCTGAAGTCCCAAATTGTGAAGCGCCTTTTGGCATAGGCTATGGTCACCGCCGATGGTCATGTGAGGGAAAGGAGCTAGCATAGCTAGGATCCATTTCGGGTACCAGGAGTTGGAGGAGTCAAGGAGACTCACAAAATAATCCACAAAGTTGTGAGTCATGAAACACTTTATGGATAAGTGCTTGGTCACCACCGATGGTCATGAGAAGGGAAGGAGCTAGCAGTTAAGCTCCATTTCAGAGTTTTGTAATTTGAGGTTTTTGGAAGCAACTCAAGGTAGAAACACCGAAATGCAAAATTGCAAAAAACTCTCATGCTTGGCCCTTGGTCATAACTTATGGTCACATCGATGAAGGATTAAGGGATGAGCTAGCATGAAACTGAGCTCCATTTTAGAGATTGCGACAAGTGAGAGTCGATATCTCTCATTACAAGAAATCCAAAACACAAAATCGTGAAATCAATTTCTGTTTAGTGCTTGGGCACAACCAGTGGGCACATGGGATAAACATGAGTCTCCGCGGGTGTAATCCAATGGTGATGGATAATTGGGAATATGATCGAAGGGCTACTGTTGCACTTCACAGTTAATTGATCAGTTACGATTCAGTTAGCAGACCTAAATCATAGTTCTTGGACATTTGGCGATTCAGTGGATGATGCGTTTTCTTGGAGATTCAAGGTGTAACTGAATAGGTGGTATAGGATAAAATGGAAATGCAATGACTGTGGTAGGTTGGTTGTTCGAATGGAAAAATGAGTTGAACTGTAAGAAAGGAAAAATTACAGTATGCGCAGTGTGAGATCAAACTCAGAGATGAGTAACAGATGCTAAACAGACAAAAGCAAGAGCAGAATTGCAGAACAGTTTGAAGTAGAGAAGAATCATAGAACATATAGAAGCAAAGAAGAATGGTAGGACAAAGGAGAAGTGGTAAGAATTGAAACACATGTATTGTTGGTTATTAAATTACTTATGTATTATCAGGGAGGTTGGGTGGTGCTAGGGAGGACCGTGGTCCTTTGATATTCAAGTTGGTGCTTGAATATTGGAAGTTGTAGCTTCCATCTAGTTGTGGCTAGAAAAACAGGGTGGCAGGGTGGTGCTCGGGAAAACACAGAGTTTTCTGTATGCAAGTTGGTGCTTGTATAAGTGGAAGTAGGTGCTTCCATCCAGTTGGTGCTGGAACACTCAGGGAGTTGTTGATTCCTTCTAGTGGGTGCTAGAGAAACCAAAGAGTTGGTTCTCTCAACAATTTGGAGCTTGTAAAACAAAGGTAGTAGCCTCACTTTGAGTTGGTGCTCAAACATAGATGATGTACAAAACTTAAAAGACTGCCTATCATTCGAAGAAGAAGAGGTTTTCTCCCTTTATGGGTTTCCTCGTGAAAATTTGTCTCTGTGTATATCTTATGTGTGACTGATGTTTATTATTCATGTTGTTCATATGTTTTATAATATTGATGGTCACTTGGAAGAGATTAAAAATTGTTTGAATAGTCATAAATTTTTTAAGCACAGTAACAACTGATTCACCCCCCCCTTCAGTTGTCTTAGTATTTTCAACAATTGGTATCAGAGTCGATTCCTTCATTTAAAGGTAGATCTATAAGCGTAAACATGAAAAGTCATGAAGGGACTTTAGCCAATAAGACTCCTCTCTTTGATGCAACATTTTTTTCCTTCTGGAAGATTAGAATGAGAACATACTTAATGGCCTTAGGTGTCAATGTTTGGGATGTAGTAGAGTCTGGATATGTAAATCGTGTTGTACTAGCTTCCAAGGATGATAAGTTAGAATTTAGATTTAATGCTAAAGTAATGAATTCTATATTGAATGGACTTGCTAAAGATGAGTTTTTAAAGGTGATGCATCTTGAAACTACCAAAGCAATGTGGGATAAACTTATTAGCAGTTATGAAGGAAATGAGAAAGTAAAAGATTCCAAGCTTCAAACATATAGATTGAAATTTGAACAACTAAAGATGAATGAAGATGAAATAGTCAACAAGTATTTTTTAAGAGTTGAAGAGCTTGTGAATGGCATGAAGGGTCTTGGTGAGAAAATTGAAGAATCATTTTTAGTTTAGAAGATTTTAAGATCTCTGCTTGATAAATTTAATTCAAAAGTCTCTGCAATATAAGAACTAAATGATCTTAAAACTCTGACTATTGATCAAATCCTAGGAACTCTAACTGCATATGAAATGATATTAATCAAAGATAAATCCATTACTAGAGAAGCATCGTTTAAAGAAGACAAGAATACTGATTCAGAATTAGATGATATTGAGGCAAAATCTGTGACAAGGTTAAAGAAAGGATCAAGAAAATATCAACGCAAGCTCCCCTCCAAATGTTTTAACTGTGGTAAGATAGGTCATTTTGCATCTAAGTGTCCTCATCAAAAAAAGGACCAGAAATCTAATGATGAAAATAAATACAAACTTAAGAAATATAGTAAAAAGAAAAGTTTGTGTGCAAACAATGATGACTCCTTAGAAGACATAGATAGTGATTCATCATGTGAAGACAAAGTGAATGATTTTATGCTTACGGCTATGGGAGGTATTGATGATGAAAATTTAGGAGGTGGAATGGATGATGAATAAGCTGTGGTGGATATGGAAGGTGAATTAATCAGTGCTTTGGAAGAAATTGACAGACTCAGATGTAAGAAGAGAAAACAAAAACAATTGTTGATGCAATTTAAAATGATTGATAAAAAACCTGATGAAGAATTTTCTCTACTAAAAGTGGAGTTAGAAGAGACAAATAAAATATAAGACACTTTGAAACAATATTTATCAGAGAAGAAAGAAAGGTGTGAAGCCTTAGAAGAAGATATAGTAAAAAACAAGAAAAGAAATGGAGAAGTTTAAGGCATTGTATCACCAAAATCTGTCAAGTATTAAAGCCTTAGAAGAATTAACTTCCATTCTAAATCAGAAAAGGAATCTAAAGTTGAAATTTGGATTGGGTTATGAATAAGGATCAAGTAGTGATCATCCAAGTAATACAGAACCCATCAATTTTGTCAAATCCACAATCATTGACAACAACCACTCTGCAGAAACAAAGAAAGAAAATCAGCCACCAAGAAGGAACGAAAGAAAAAGCACCAGAACCGAATCTGTAGATTAGAGAAACTATCAGTATGGAAGAAATTGACCCACTCAAAGAATACAATATTTTACCAGTGAACCAAAATGTTACAATTGCCATAATTATGGACATAAAGCTGCAGACTGTCGCTTAAGGAACTATAAGCCAGATCTGAATCCTGCTGCTGAAAATTTCAAGGTTTGGAAGAAGAAAGAAAATGACCAGTGCAGATTAGTGTTATTAGTCCAATGAAAAAATAATCCATAGTATATTGACAGTGGATGTTCCAAACATATGACTGGAGACAAAATTAAGTTTCTAACTCTAAGTGAAAACAAATCAGGGAATGCAACTTTTGGAAACGATGCACTAGGAAAAATAAAAGGTAAAGGAATGGTAAGACTGAGTAATGGCAAAGGAAAAGATCAAGATGTGTTGTTTGTAGATGGTCTAAAACATAATATACTAAGTGTCAATCAATTTTGTGACAAAGGATGTGAAGTTGTTTTTACTTCTAAAGATTGTAAAATAAAGTCTTTGAATTTAGGGAAACTGGTTGCAAAAGGGATAAGAACAAAAAACAATGTATATGTGTTAAAAGAAGAAAAAGAAGAATGCCACTTAAGAAAATATGATGAAAGTTGGCTATGGCATAGGAGACTTGGACACCTAAATTTTGATCATATAATCAATCTTATAAACAATGGGGCAGTGAAATATCTTCCAAAGATATCAAAGCCATATGAATCTGTTTGTAAACCTTGCCAGATAGGAAAACTTACTCACACTCAGTTCAAATCTAAAAACTTTCCTTCAATAGAAAAATATCTCTAGTTAGTACATATGGATTTATGTGGACCATCAAGAAAATAAGGTATAGGAAAAGAAAACTATTTTATGTTTATTATTGATGATTATTCGAGACTAACGTGGGTCTCCTTTTTGAAGGAAAAAATTGAAGCATTTGAAAAATTCAAAGTGTTTAAGGCTCTGACCGAGAATCAAATAAGAAAACGATTGAAGGCAGTAAGGTCTGATAGAGGAGGAGAGTTTAGTTCATGGAACTTCAAAGTGTTCTATGATAAACATGGAATCAAACGAGAATACACTATTCCAAGAACTCCACTTCAAAATGGAGTAGTTGAGAGGCAGAATAGATCAATTCAGTAGATGACAAGATCAATTATGAATGAAATGAATATTGCTCAGACATATTGGGTGGAAGCAATCCATACAACTGTTCACATTCTTAACAAAGCTCATCTCAGGCCACACAATGACAAGACTCCTTATGAACTATGGTTTGGAATACCTTCTTCAATCAAGCATTTTAAAGTCTTTGGGAGTAAATGTTATATCAAGAATAATGATGAAAATATTGGCAAATATGATGATAGGGCTGATGAAGGTATCTTCTTAGGTTATGCTACAAACAACAAAGGGTACATATGCTACAATAAGAGGCTGCATAAATTGGTTGATTGTATTGACATAAAGGTTGATGAAGAAGTCCCAGTCAACAATGTAAGTAGTGTTGAACCAAGCACATAAGATATAGTTGAAGATGAAGATGAACAGGTCCAAGGATCAGAAAGGGAAGAATCTGAATCGGATGAAGATATGAATACTCAGGCTGACACAAATCAACAGAAAGAAACAAAACCACCTCTCATAATTGTTAAAAAGAATCATCCTGAAAATCAGATAATTGGAGATATAAATAAAGGAGTTTAGACAAGAAGGAAATTGATTAAAGACTCAGAACAATCTCATGTTGCCTTTTTATCTATGCTTGAACCTAAAAAGTTTGATGAAGCCAATCAACATGATTATTGGATTAGAGATATGAAGAGATTGATCATGTTGAGAAGAACAATACTTGGGAGCTTGTTCCTAGACCTGAAGATAAGAATGTAATAGGCTCCAAATGGGTGTTCAAGAATAAAATGAATGAAAAATGACAAGTTGTTAGAAATAAATCCAGATTGGTTTGTACAGGGTATGCACAAGTAGAAGGTCAGGATTTTAATGAAACTTTTGCACCAGTGCCAAGATTGGAATCCATCAGAATGTTTCTTGCATATTCATGTCATAAGAAATTTAAAGTTTATCATATGGATGCTAAGTCAACATTTCTTAATGGAGATCTAGAGGAAGAAGTATATATGGAGCAACCTAAAGGATTCTAATTGACAGATAATCCTGATTATGTTTGCAAGCCGAAGAAGGATTTATATGGATTGAAACAAGCACCACGAGCTTGGTATTATAAACTGGACAAATTTTTACAAGACAAAGGATTCAAGAAAGGTACTGTTGACAACAATCTCTACATTAAGTTTGAAGGTGATAATTTACTAGTTGTTTTGGTTTATGTAGATGATATTATTTTTGGATGTACTAATGAATCCTCTATCCAGTGGTTTGATAACTCTATGCAAACAAAGTTTGAGATGTCCATGATGGGAGAACTATCATACTTTCTTGGTTTACAAGTAAATCAAATTTCTGCAGGAATATTTATCTCTCAAGAAAAGTATTTGAAAGAGATGTTGAAGAAATTCCAGATGGAGGATTCTTCTCCTATTAGTACACCTATGGTGGTTGGTTGCAAGATCAATAAAGATGATGTTTCACCTGATGTTGATCAAAGGACATATCGCTCAACGATAGGTAGTCTTCTGTACATTACAACATCCCATCATGATATAATGTAAGCTGTTGGAATGGCAGGTTGTTATCAGTCGAATCCTAAACAAAGTCATTTAGTAGCTGTAACAAGGATATTCAAATACTTGAAGGGCACAATGACCTATGGTCTGTGGTATTCTAGAAATCAGAATATTCAGTTAACTTATTCAGATGCTAATTGGGCAAATTGTGTGGATGAGAAAGAGCACCAGTGGAGGTGCATTCTTCCTGGGTGACTCGTTGGTAGCATGGATTAGTAAGAAGAAGGGATATATTTCCCTATCAACTACAGAGGAAGAGTACATTGCTGCTGCTACTTGCTGCACTCAGATTTTGTGGATGATCCAAACTCTTGCAGATTTGAAGGTAAATTATATTGATCTGATTACAATTCATTGTGATAACACTAGTGCCATTAGTGTCTCCAAGAATCCTTTTCTTCATTCCAATACTAAGAATATCCCAACAAAATATAATTTTCTCAAAGAACAAGTTACAAACAAAATTGTTTAGCTAAATTATATTCATTCCACATAACAGATAGCTGATATCTTTACTAAACTGTTAGCAACGACCCTTTTGGATATCTTCGTCAGAAATTGGGGGTTATAACTCCTTTCCTCTAATATATTCAACTAGTTAGGGGGGAGTACTTATTGAATATCTGTTGTATTTCTAAGCTGCTCATAGTTGACAAGGGGAGTATGTACTACAATACCTCAAGGGGAGAGTGTTTCTTCTTTGACATTGATGTCAAAGGGGGAGAAAGTGTAATGGTAAGGATTCTACAGTGGTATGGTTGGATGTCCAGGCAGAGTAGTGTTCAGGTTCTTCAATGTTTCCATCAATTTCAAAGGGGGATATTGTTGGCATATTTCTTACGGACATAAGGAAGAGTATTTGTTTGTTATTGATGGAAATCTCAACCCGACGATGAAGAAAAATAGAAAATGACAAGACCAACAGTGCAACGATGATGGCATGGAAATATCATAAGAGTAAGCTCAGGAGGAGGAGAAACAGTGATCGTTGGATCACCCATCCCAAATTCCCGATTGTCGTTAGATTTGAATTAAGATAGGAGGAGCACGTAGAAGAGGAGAATAGATCTCAGGCATCAGATCTGAGCCCGAAGATCGACCATATTTGAATCCAAAAGAAGGAGCATGATATTTACATACAAGATGAAGCGGGCTTACAAAGTCACAAAAGCAAAAGGACCGTCCATATTCAAGAAGGACACGTGGCGAGTGACTAGAATTTCGCTGACTTGCAAATTGGAGGAGTCAACAGAGCATGGTGTGGGAACTTGCGATATGCGATATCCTGAAATGGTCTTGGCCGTCAGATTGAGGATTGATCTGAACCATTGGATTGAGTATGTCATGGACCATTGTATGCAAAGTACACGTGGAAAGAGGTCAACATTTCGCTGACTAAAAAGTCAAAGGAAGGAGGTGCTCTATCCTTTGGAATCACAAAATCCCTTTTTGGATAAGTTCTTGGTTATGACTCGTGGTCATATAAGAGGAAGGAGATAGCCCAACAAGTCTCCATTTCAAATATCAGGACTTGGGAGAGTCAAGAAACCTCACACCAAGATCCCTGAAGTCCAGAATCGCAAAGTGCCTTTTGGCGTAGGCTGTGGTCACCGCTGGTGGTCATGTGAGGGGAAGGAGCTAGCATAGCTAGGCTCCATTTCGGGTACCAGGAGTTTGAGGAGTCAAGGAGACTCACCGCAGAATCTCCAAAGTTGCGAGTCACGAAACACTTTATGGATAAGCGCTTGGTCACCACCAGTGGTCACGAGAAGGGAAGGAGCTAGCAGTTAAGCTCCATTTCAGAGTTTTGCAATTTGAGGTTTTTTGGAAGAAACTCATGGTAGAAACACCGAAATGAGAAATCACGAAACACTCTCATGCTTGGGCCTTGGTCATAACTTATGGTCACATCGACAAAGGCTTAAGGGAGGAGCTAGCATGAAGATGAGCTCCATTTTAGAGATCATGACATGGGAGAGTCGAGATCTCTCATTACAAGAAATCCGAAATGCGAAATCGTGAAATCACTTTCTATTTAGTGCTTAGGCACAACCAATGGGCACATGGGATAAACACGAGTCCCTGTGGATGTAATCCAATGGTTCTGGTTAATTGGGAATATGATCGAAGGGATACTATTGCACTTCACAGTTAATTGATCAATTACGATTCAGTTAGCAGAACTGAATCATAGTTCTTGGACGTTTGGCGATTCAGTGGCTGATGCATTTTCTTGGAGATTCAAGGTGTAATTGAATAGGTGGTATAATATAAAATGGAAACACAATGATTGTGGTAGGTTGGCTATTCAAATGGAAAAATGAGTTGAACTGTAAGAAAGGAAAAATTATAGTATGTGCAGTGTGAGATCAAAATCAGAGATGAGTAATAGATGCTGCACAGATAGAAGCAAGAGCAGAATTGCATAACAGTTTGAAGCAGAGAAGAATCACAGAACATATAGAAGCAGAGAATAATTGCAAGACAAAGGAGAAGTGGTAGGAATTGAAACACCTATATTGTTGATTATTAAATCACTTATGTATTATTAGGGAGGTTGGGTGGTGCTAGGGAGGATTGTGGTCCTATGATATTCAAGTTGGTGCTTGAATATTGGAAGTTGTAGCTTCCATCTAGTTGTGGCTAGAAAAACAGGGTGGCAGGGTGGTGCTCGGGAAAACACAGAGTTTTTTATATGCAAGTTGGTGCTTGTACAAGTGGAAGTAGGTGCTTCCATCCAATTGGTGCTGGAACACTCAGGGAGTTGATGCTTCCTTTTAGTGGGTGCTAGAGAAACCAGAGAGTTGGTGATCTCAAGAAGTTGGAGCTTGTAAAATAGAGGTAGTAGCCTCACTTTGAGTTGGTGCTCAAACATAGATGATGTACATAACTTAAAATACTACCTATCATTCGAAGAAGAAGAGATTTTCTCCCTTTATGGGTTTCCTCATGAAAATTTGTCTCTTTGTATATCTTATGTGTGACTGATGTTTATTATTCATGTTGTTCATATGTTATATAATATTGATCGTCACTTGGAAGAGATTAAAAATTGTTTGAATAGTCATAAATTGTTTAAGCACAATAACAACTGATTCACCCCACCCCTCTCAGTTGTCTTAGTATTTTCAACAAAGTAAAGGTAAATTTTGTAAGATTATTATTGATAGTGGAAGTACTGATAATTTGGTGTCTACATAAATGGTTGAGAAATTGGCTCTGAAGAAGACAATACACCATGTTCCCTATAAGGTGTCATGGCTGCAAAAGGGGCATCAATTGGTAGTGAATGAACAATGTGAAGTGGAATTTCAGATTGGAAATTATAAAAACAAGGTACTTTGTGATGTTATGACTATGGACGTGTGTCATGTTTTACTAGGTATACCTTGACAATACGATAAAAAGGAAATACATGATGGAAGGAAAAACACATACACTTTTGAGAAAGATGGAGAAAAACACACTCTCTTTCCATTGAAGGATGAAGAGGAAACTGAAGAAAACAACACAAATATTTTGTTGATTAGTGGAAAATAAATTCTGCAAGATATTAAGAAAGAAGATGTACATTTTTCCTTAATTGGTAAACCTAAGGTAATTCTCACCAACAAAAATTTAAATGATCTTCCTGAAGAAGTTAAAGACTTATTTGATGAATTTGCTGACATTGTGGTTGATGAATTACCAAATGAATTACCTCTAGTAAGAAGTATCATTCATCATATAGATCTAATTCTAAGGGATAACCTTCCAAATAAAGCAACATATCGAATGACCCCACATGAGAATGAAGTAATAATAAATCCGATTAAGGAACTGTTAGACAAAGGTCTTGTCAGAGAAATTTTGAGCCAATGTGTAGTCCCTATAGTGCTAAGTCCAAAAACAATGGAGGATGGAGAATGTGCATAGAATCCAGAGATATCAACAAAATTACAATCAGGTATAGATTTCCATTACCCAGAATTGAAGATTTGATGGATTGCTTGAGTGGTGATAAGTATTTTTCGAAATTGGATTTGAAAAGTGGATACCACCAAATCAATATTAAAGAAGGGGATGATTGGAAAACAACATTTAAAAAAAATGATGGATTGTATGACTGGTTGGTAATTCCCTTTGGACTTACAAATTCCCCTAGTATTTTTATTAGATTGATGAATGAATTACTTAGAGAATTCATTGGTAAGTTTATTATAATTTATCTAGATGATATTCTGATTTACAATCAGTCTAGAGAAGAGCACTTGAGACACCTCAGGTTGACTTTAGATAAAATGCAACAAGAGAATCTCCTGATCAATGTGAGAAAGTGTAGTTTTGTGAAGACAAAATTGATTTATCTGGGCTTTTTGATATCTAGAGATGGATTGAAGATGGACCAGGAAAAGTTAAAGGCTATAATAAATTGGCCTACTCCAAAGAATGCTTTTGAGGTAAGAAGTTTCCATGGCTTGGAAAGATTTAGTAGAAAATTCAACAAGAATTTTAGTGGGATATGTGTTCCAGTTATAGAAAACATTAAAGGAACCAAACAGTCATTTAAGTGGACATAAGCAACTGATAAAAGTTTTAAATTTCTAAAGAAGAAGATAACATAACAACCAATTTTAGCATTGCCCGATTTTAATAAACTATTTCAAGTTGAGTGTGATGCAAGTGGAACTGCAATAAGAGATATTCTAAGTCAGGAAAAGAAACCAATTTCTTATTTTAGTGAGAAATTAAGTGAATAAAAGAAAAATTATTCCTCATATGACAAAGAGTTCTATGCAAATTTTCAAGCATTAAAGAAGTGGAGACATTACCTCATGCCAAAGGAGTTTTTTCTTTACATTGATAATCATGCCTTGTAGTATATTAGCACCCAAACAAAATTAAATCAGAGACATGTTAAATGGATTGAGTTCTTTCAAAATTTCACTTTTTCTATAAAACACATAAGTGGACAATCAAATAAAGTGGTAGATGCATTGATCAAAGTTAGTTTGACTTTGCAAGAGTTTCAAGTAAATGTTTTAGGATTTGATGGGATGAAAGAAATGTATAAGGATGATGTAGATTTTAAGGATGCTTATGTAGTATGTGAAAATCCAATAAGAAAAGACATAAATCCATGGTTAGATTACATGATTGAAGAAGGCTTATTGTTTAAAGGTAGTAAATTATGTGTTCCAAGGTGTTCAATGAGGGAAAACCTATTGAAAGAAAAACATAGTGGTGAATTACCAGGACATTTTGGACATGATAAAACATTTTCTCAACTAAGTGCATTTTATTTATGGTATGACATGCAAATTGATGTTAAGAAATCTATTGAAAGATGCAGATTTTGTTGATATGCAAAAGGAAAGAGATAAAATACTGGATTGTATAAGCCATTGCAAATCCCAGAAAGACCATGGAACTCTGTAAGTATGGATTTTGTATTAGGATTGCCAAGAACACTCCAAGGTAATGATTTAATTTATGTGGTTTTTGATATATTTCCAAAGATGGAACACTTTATAGCTTGTAAAAAGACCAATGATGCAACCAACATTGCAAATTTGTTCTTTAAAGAAGTTGTTATACTGCATGGATTGACAAAAATAATTGTTTCTGATAGAGACACAAAATTTGTGGGTCATTTTAAGAGAAACTTATGGTAAACGTTAGGGACCAATATCAACTTTAGTTCAACATACCACCCACAAACTAATGAGAAAACATAGGTGTTAAATAGAAGCTTGGGAAATATTTTGAGATGTTTGGTAAGTGAACATCCCAAACACTTTATATCTTGTAAAAAGACCAATGATGCAACCAACATTGCAAATTTGTTCTTTAAAGAAGTTTTTAGACTGCATGGATTTCCAAAAAGCATTGTTTATGATAGAGACACAAAATTTGTGGGTCATTTTTGGAGATCCTTATGGAAAACGTTAGGGACCAATCTCAACTTTAGTTCAACATATCACCCAAAAAATAATGGGAAAACAGAGGTGGTAAATAGAAGCTTGGGAAATATTTTGAGATGTTTGGTAAGTGAACATCCCAAATAGTGGGATCAGGTACTTGCACAAGTAGAAATTGCATATAATGATTCACCAAATAGAAGCACATGTTTAAGTCCTTTTCATATTTTATATGGAATGCATCCCAAAGGAGTTTATGAATTAAGGAATCTAGGAGAACAAGAAATTAGAAGTGCCGTTGGTGAGGATTTTGCATTAAGTATGTAAGAATTATAGGATAGGGTCAATCGAAAACTATATGACAACAACAACAAGTACAAACATAAGGCAAATTTGAAGAGAAGGAAATTGGAATTTGAAGTTGGATACTTGGTCATGGAACAAATTAGAAAATAAAGGTTTCCTAGAGGGGAATACAACAAATTAAAGCTCAAAAAAATTGGACCATGTAAAATATTGAGGAAGTTTTCCTCAAATTTTTATGAAATAGAACTTCCAAGTAACCTTGGAATATCTCCAATTTTTAATGTATCAGATTTGTACCCTTTTTAGAAAACAATAGACAATTTCATAGATGCACCTGACAATAACAACATTCAGACCATTGACTGGGAGAAGAAACTACCTATAGCATAGGGAAAACAAATTGAATCCATATTATATCAAAAGGTAGTATGGAAGATCAGAGGCAAGGAATAATTTCAGTACTTGGTCAAGTGGAAAGGGAAACCACTTGAATATGCCATGTGGTTGAAAACAACATAAATATCTAAGTATGGTACCGATTGTTAGCACCATAAGTCACCCTCTGATTGCAGAGAGGGTAATCCCAGTACTTGTGGTCCCTTGACCAAGTTTTGGGAGATACTTGGTCATATTTGACTGTTTTTGGGACTTCGACACCCTGTTGAAGGAGGCGCGCAAGACAAAGCAAAGATCACAGGATCTCGGCCCACTTTGGGTCCTTTTAGGGTTTTGGGAATATGTGATGGGAAAGAGATGTTAGCTCATGGGTTTACCCATGCTTAGGCCCACTTTTGTAATGTATAAATAGATATCTAGGCGATGTAAGTATAAGAGGAGAAGATTAGCCAAGGGCTTAGTGATAGAATTGATCTATGTGATTGACTTGCAGAGCTGAATGAAAGTGTTGTAAGTGCTAAGTGCACAGATTGTAAGGAGACTCTGTGCTAGATCTACTCGAGGAAGGAGGATCTGGTGAGGTGTGCGCAGATCTCCTGTCCTATGCGAAGTAGGATTTTGATAGCTCTGTGCTGTAACCGGATTGACTAAAGCTAATAAAGAAGAAGAGTTGGTGGACGTAGCCCTAGGGTGGGGGTGAACCACGTAAATACTGTATGTTGTGATTTGTGCTTATTCTTAGATGTTTTGTATTGCTAAGTGCTTAGATGTGATTAGATAAACTTGCTTATGCTTAGTGCTAGAGATGTATATGAATGCTAAATCCAATGTGTATGAATATGCTAAGTGCTTGGTCTACCAAATTTGATCTGTCTTGTTGTTGCTAAGTGCTAAAATAGCCTAGACCTAAGTGAATGCTGCGATGCTCTGTTATGTCGGCGAAGTAGATCTAAGTGGAATATTGATGAATGATCTATGATAAGTGATTTGTAAGTGATATAATCACAGATCTGTGTCCCAGCTAAGGTTACAGACACTTGAGTCTTGCAACCACCCCTGCCTCTACCTTGGGTGAGACTTCATCTACTTTGTAGGTGTTTCCGAAAGGGCTAGTAGTTAGGGTTTTGTTGGTGTGCTATTATAGCGTTGAACCCTAGGTCTTCCCCTGTGCCAACAAATGGTTTCGTTGTCGGGAATGAAACTGTGATTGCTGGGAACTAAGGGAGAAGAAGCTTTGTGCAAAGATTCGTCTTGAAACTGTGGAAGCTTTGTACATGGATCTGTGCCCTAGTGCGCAGTATTTTACTTGATCTGAAAGGCTCTGTGCTAAAAAGAGAAGGCCATATCTGAAGAAAAAAAGCAAGATATGAGCGCTTTGTGCTCTAAGAAAGGTAAAAGTCGAAGTTTCTGAAGAAAAGAGGTCAGATCTGGAGAAAAGAGGTAAGATCTATAAGCTTCGTGCTCTACTAAAGGTAAGAATAGTTAAAAGTTATTATATCTGAAAGCTTTGTTCTCTGTAGAAGTAAGATTAGTGGAAATTTATATTTCTAGATCATGGATCTAGGTATATTTGATAGACTCTATCCTAGCTTGAAAACTAAGGCTCTGATGGATGAAAGAAATTTTGATATGAATAGATATGATAAGAATAATGATAGATATGTTATACCTATGCATAGAAAGAATGTTTGGACTAACAAATGGATGCAGGATCCCAGGAAGATTTTTTTGCAGACAAGCTACCATGATATTGGTGTGTAGTACAAAATAATTTAGGGATCATTTAAGAGAAAGAGATGATTAAACCTATGTTACAGTTGCAGAAGACCGAGAAATATTGCTAAGGATTACCCTGGTGGGAGATATAGTTGTCTCTGTTGCAAAGCCTTGGACCAAGAAGTATTGGATTTCCCTAGAATGATTGCTAATATTGAAGGCATAAATCTGAATGAAGAAAACCCTAAGGTAGATCTAGAAATAACAGAACCCCAGAAATAATTAGAAAATATATTACTACAGATGAAAGACACCTTGAATGACCACTGACATATTAGGTTATCCAAGGTCTTTAAAGAAAAATAATGCTTCGAGGTAAGAATATGAGACTTTGACATTGACTGTGTTCTAGACGAGGAAACACAGGTGAATGTTATGACAGAGAGAAATTGGGAAGCTATAGGAAGGCCTGCTATGATCCCTTCACTAAGAGGAATAGGTTTATTCAGAGGAAAACTGGTAAACCTATGTGGAAGGCTCACTCAGATATCTATGAATGTTAATGGAATTTCAACCAAGGAAGATTTTGAGATTATCAAATTTATTGAGGACAACGCCCCGTTTACTATGTTACTTGGAAAACCTTGGATTGAAAGAGATCAATCCAGGAAGACGGAAGAAGAAAAGGTTTCAGAACAACAGAGACAAGAGTTAAAAGATTTCATGACCAGAAGGATCGTGCATTTGATTAAAGAACATGAGAAAAAATCAAAGCTATTTGACACTAGAAGCCCAGATGTCAAAGCTGCAAAAGTATTAGGGGACTCACAGGAGATTGGAGTATCTGTATCAAATAGAGACGAAGTAGTACCCCTGATTCTTGGGAGAGAACCTTAGCATCGAGAAGTGACTATGCCAAGGAAAATAAGAATGAGAAAAGAACTACCGAGACAAAGCTCACGAGGAAGAAGGCTAGGAAGCTAAGTAAAAAGAGAGTTAAAATCGATAGGATACATAGGGTTCCAGAGGGAACCTCTCATAAATAAAACTTATAAAATTGGAGCTGTGCCAAGATATCAGAAAAAACAACATGGGTCACTTCGCCATGGCGAAGCAATATAGCCATTGGAAGCCAATATATCCGTTCGACTTCTACTCCGAATGGATCAAAAAGCATTGATGGTTCATCACCAAACCATTAGACCACGCCATAAAAAACAAAACAAGAGTTAATGAAGCCCCATATCCATTACAAACGATCCATTACAAAGTTACTTACTTATTCCATCGTGCCATGCACAAAAGACACTTTTGCTAATTGTGAATTTGAGTCCATAGACTACATGAATTGTGAACAATGATTACTCCACTCTTATTCTTTACAGTACCTACATTACTTTGAGAACCTGAGATATTGATCCTAAGCATATATGTCTGACGAATTTAGTGCAGTTGAAGAATCTGTAAGAGAGGTACTCACTAGCCTTAGAACTGAAAGAGTCATGTAAGAGAGAGGATTGTCTATAGGTTTATAGGCATCATCGACGAGAGGAGTGCAAGCATCCCCGTCGAATGCTCAAGAAGGAACATCCCAAGCCGACGTAGAAAGAAGAACCAAAAATAAAGATGATATGGCCAACGCAAAGTTGGTTCCATCCATCCTACATTCTTACATACCACCTCTGAGCAATACAATCAACAGAGACAGTGTGCCTAGAGACTTTGAGTACACTCTAGTCACTGCATACCTGCCGAAAGGGGTACGCATAGTCTGCGTAGATCAAGACAATATTGCAGCATTGAAGTTTAGTGACTTCAACCTAGGGGATCGTAAAGTTTACAACAGGCTTTCCCTGTACAAGTACCTAACCAGAACCAAGGGAAACAATTCGAAGATCATCCCTCAGCAATTGATGACGAACCTTGCGCAATCCACTTTGCTCAACGTTATGAAGGTACCACACTTCAGAAGACACCAGGAGGTGAATGCTTGTTTGAAGCTACTGCTAGAGAGATACCATGGAGGATACTTATGGTAAACCGTCACCTAACAATTGATCCAACGATGATCAATCATATCACCAGGCTTAGCATGCAGGGCCCTGATCCCCATGATTACTATCCTGGAAAGACCGCATATTGCTCTCTTGATCATAAGATCAAATAATCTTATGGAGATGTTGAGAAAGGTGCAAGAGGCTACAAAGTAGCTTCTATTGAAAGTGGTGTAGTGCACCTCTCCTGTCAACTAATCGCAGGGAAGTTGGTATGAAAGAATCGACCCACACAAGTATCCAACTTTGTAGTCGACCTCGCAGGGAAGTGCGCAGAGGGACTACAAAGGAAATGGGTGAAGTACCTGGTGAATCAACTAGATATTGATTGTAGAGAAGCCCAAGATCAAGGGCATGAATTCCATTTTAGCTGGCTCTTGATACTTATAGATTTTGTTGCATGGGAGCTACCGGAAGGTGCAACCTTCCCGGACATTGACCCCTTTGAACCACTGGCCATGAATTTCAGTACACTGTGGTACTCAAACGATATGAACAAGGAGTGGAAATCCAATGCCATATTTCATACCTACTACACCCAGTTGAAGCTCGCCATCCAGTCCGAGCCTCACATGACCCCAAATACTTTACACAAGTTTCAACCTTTGATGAAGTTCAACTTGGACCACCATTTCATATATATTATAGCACACACTGATGAGCACAAGGAACAACTTCAGTCTTATTATAATTCAACAGAAGAAGACTTGGAGAAGATCACCAAGGAATGGTCGGTGGACCTCCTTGTTTCAACAGACCCCGCATAAATGCCTAACATCAATAGCCCAACAACTGTGCAGGATACACCTGGGCCCAGTAAGACAAAGAAAACAAAGAATATGAAGAAGGTTTAGGAAGTCTAGAATATAGACAACCTATCTATGAAGATGACGTCCATTACACCAGATCAAGGAGGTAATGGCGAAGATTTAGAAGAAGTCGAACAAAGACCAGAAGACGAAGTAGAAATCATAAAGAAGAGGAAGAGTTTTCCTTCGGAACCTTCCTCCCAGAAGAAATCGAAATCACTCGTAACTAAGATGTAGACCACGCTCACTCCAGATGACTTTAGTTTCCTCATCGCAGCTATGAATGAATTTATAGAAGATATAGCAGAAAAGCAGGAGGCTAAGAAAGAGACAATGTACAACAGAATTGAGATCAAGCTCCAAGGAGTGCAACAGGCACTTCAGTCTATCCATGTAGTCTCCACTGTGCCCCTACCAGAAGGAACAACAAAAGAGGGAGATGAACCAATTCAACTCCACAAGATTGCTGAAACAGTCGAAGTACACCTTCAAAAATCACAGGAAGAAATAGCACAGGCCACCTAGGCCTTAAAGCAAGCATAGGAGGAAATCATAAAAAAACGTTGATCTGCGCAACAAGAGAAGGACACTCTCTAAGTGAAATTTGCAGAAGACAGAGCGAAGATCCAAAAAGAGAAAGAGAAACTGCTCGTGAAGCAGATAGGGATTGAAGAAGTCAATAGAGAATTTCACTCTGTGACCGACTTAGAGCAGAAGGTAGAAGAACCCATAGAATGCCAAGTGATGAAGCTTGTTGAAGTTATTCAACAACTCCAACAAAGAGTCATGGAATTAGAGCTTCAGACCATACCAAGTACCCTGCAAGAAGTGCACGACCAACGAGAAATGACTGCCCAAATCACAGTAGAAAGGATTAAATCACTCACTGAGGAAATCAAACAGTTAAGTAACAAAAGTGCACAGATATATGAGAACCTAACCGAGAATCCAGAATTGCATAAATGGAGTCGTAGCTCTAGGAGGCGAAGCATGAAGCCAAAAATCTACAAGTGCATCTGAAGGCCCTATCACCTGTAGAGAGAATGAAGCGGTCTCACAAGCAGCGCACCACCCAGTAGAAAATTCACACGCTTCAAATTAAAGTAATGAAGGTCACTCAGCGAATCCAACCCATGCAGGATAAGGCATGCATGTTATGTTCGGAGATCGACACCCAAGGAGCTGAACTTGAACACGTTGTCATCACATCAGAATAACGCCTGGAAGGGCCAGTAAATGACTCAGTGATCCAGGACTTCACCGAGAAAGAGGCCATGGCATAGTAGTAGGTTGAAGAAGCTTGAGTCAAGCTCGAGGCAGAACTGATTAGACCTGACTGAATCGGGAAGAGTCATAGGTGAGTGTTGGGGGCCTGCTGGCCCTTGACCAAGTTTTGGGAGATACTTGGTCATATTTGACTATTTTTGGGACTTTGACACCCTATCGAAGGAGGCGCGCAAGATGAAGCAGAGATCACAGGATCTCGGCCCACTTTGGGTCCTTTTAGGGTTTTGGGAATATGTTATGGGAAAGGGATGTCGGCCCGTGGGTTTACCCACAATTAGGCCCACTTTTGAAATGTATAAATAGATATCTAATTGATGTAAGTAAAAGAGGAGAAGATTATCTAAGGGCTTAGTGCTAGAATTGATCTATGTGATTGACTTCCAGAGCTAAGTGCAAGTGTTGTAAGTGTTGAGTGCACAGATTGTAAGGAGGCTCTGTGCTAGATCTACTCAAGGAAGGAGGATCTGGTGAGGTGTGTGCAGATCTCCTGTCCTATGCAGAGTAGGATTTTGATATCTCTATGCTGTAACTGGATTGACTAAAGCTAATAAATAATAAGAGTTGGTGGACGTAGCCCCAAGGTGGGGGTGAACCACATAAATACTGTATGTTGTGATTTGTTCTTATTCTTAGATGTTTTGTATTGCTAAGTGCTTAGATGTGATTAGATAGAGTTTCTTATGCTTAGTGCTAGAGATGTATATGAATTCTAAATCTAATGTGTATGAATATGATAAGTGCTTGGTCTACCAAATCTGATCTGTCTTGTTGTTGCTAAGTGCTAAAATAACCTAGACCTAAGTGAATACTGCGATGCTCTGTTATGTCATTAAACTATATCTAAGTGGAATATTGATGAAGGATCTATGCTAAGTGATTTGTAAGAGATATAATCATAGCTCTGTGTCCCAACTAAGGTTGCAGACACCTGAGTCTTGCAACCACCCCTACCTCTACCTCGGGTGAGACTTCATCTTCTTCATAGGTGTTTCCAAAAGGGTCGATAGTTAGGGTTTTGTTGGTGTGTTGTTATAGCGTTGAACCCCATGTTTTCCCCTATGCCAACAATACCCATCAGATTTATGTCACTATGAATGTATCTAAAGAGTTTAGGTGGGTGCATAATCAAGATAATATCATTTTAACTCAGAAAACTAGGCCAGAAATGCACAGGGAAGTGAGGGCCATAACTAACTTCAGTCAGTGATTTGAGTTTAAGTGTGAGCAGAGGGAATACTTGGTGAGGAGGATGTAGAGGTCTGCTATGGACATCAGGTCTTCCAACAACCTAAGGAGAAAAAACGCAGAAAACAAGATCCTCTTGGATTCAAAGCTTCAAGCACTGAAATATGTTCAAGAAACATAGTTGCAGAAGCAGAATAATCAATCCTACATTATCCTCCAACTACCACAACTCGACTGGATCTTCCATGCCTAAGCTATTCATTTTAAGAGGCAAAAGACAACTCAAGAAACTGAGTAAAATCTGATCATGATACTTCTATAATCAAACCTACACTACAACAACATAACAATCCTCGGGTGGATCATCCATACCCGAGTCTTCTAACACAACATTTACAGAGAGATGGAAAGGATCCGACTTCTATTAATCTAACATTCTCAAATCCATATACATAACCAAAGAACTAGAGTTCTTCATCAAAATTTTACAATATGGGGGCACTGCTCAACCATCGACCTCTAATAAAACTCAAAACTACATACATATACTAAAAAATTCACCCTACAGAGGCATGCTTGAACCAATGTATTAACATTTTCATTCGGCACCTTCTTTGTCAGATTGTGCAAGCCTCCTCATGTTAGATGCTATCCAGGCTCTGTTATGTGTTTTACAGGAAAAAAATGCCCATAATTGACAGTCTACCTTTACGACCACTCTCTGCATGTTTTCCACTTATGGTGTGAGATGAGGTCTCAACTGCCGCCTTACTTTCATGAACTGTTTGCATCAGGATCAGGACGGGGTCAAGTCAACTTGGCACTTGGAAAATGCAGCGACCTCTTTCTGAGGCCAACAACGATGTTTCAGCCCTTGGCGTAGCTCATGTGAACTCTGCACCTTTACCCACATGCGAACCTGGGTCATGACCCAACACTTATCTCCACAGGCGCTCCAGGATTTCTCCCTTTGGAAATACTCATATCACTTGACAACATAATCCTCGACTCTCGATTTGACGAAATATCTCTACTCGGATCAACGGTCGGGCTTTCTTTCCATCCAACTACTGAGGATCCTCACGATGGGTGCCAACCTTTCCACATGACCTCTGTCTGCAACCATGGGCCCACTCTCATGTGATTTGGAAGTTCATACTTTGGGTGCACTTATGTGAGCCACTCCCAACTCTCCTGATCCCTGAACTCCCGAACTAGATCTTAGTGAGCACTAGCTCCCTTCCGATATGTGCGTGCCTTAGCACAACATGCCCCGACTTTGGATGAAACACATTTGTCGGTTTTTAAGCCCCTTTATTTCGCATTTTTTCACCCAAGGGCCAAATCCAAAGGAAAAACATCCCCCTGTAAGAATGTGTGATAACATTAGGCTCCATGGGGGATAGAGTCCTGCCTGCGAGGCTCTAAGAAATCCTTTTGCAGTTCCAGTCGCCTTCTTCTTTGGGCTATGGAGTCAAGCTCAAAACACTCTGCTAAGGAATACAGACCAACAAGTAAAAACAAAAAATAAACACACATGCTCCAATGAGCTTATTTATGTACAGTCATAAACTAATTTAATTTTTACACAGTGCTAGGTTAAAGAAAATTTCCACCATATCCATTCAAGCAACTTTCTAGATGAAATTTGCTTATTCTGTCAATGATTGATAACAGATAATGCAACCGTGACAAAAAAAGGTCACATTCTTCAGCTTTCCTCGTAATGCCAAGGTCAGGATAAATATGGGCAGCTTCAAAACATGAAGGAAATACAATTCCATGTATTCCTCCACAGGCTCATAGGACAAGCGACAAACTCTAGAAAATTTGCAACATGTAGCCTGATTTGTCTTGCAATTGTTCACACCAGGATGAATGTCTCTGGCAATCATAGGTGGGTGAAAGGCCAGTGCAGGCTGACTAATCTTAGGTGATGGCCACTCACTAGTAATCTCTGGATAGGAGGTAGACTGCCCCTTCTGTTGCTCCTTTTCTTCTTCATGGATCTCCTAAGAGTCATATTCATAATCATCATAAACATGAATCATGGGAAAGATATGCTCTTCAATCTGCTACTCGGTGTCTTCTGTGGGTCTAGGATGGCTGATTTACTCATATTATTTTTCTTTAGTGAATAGAGAATAAGACTCTGCTGCATGCTCTTGGAAATCCTGCATATCCAGCTCAGAATGCGATTCATACTTGTCATACATGGGCTGGCTAGTACCAGCTGATATCTGCTCATTTATAGGTTATGAATAGGAGATAAACTGTGCATTTGGCTCCTCCTTTTCTCCTTCATGGCTCTCCCAAGGATCAAATTCACAATAATAATAAATAAGAACCATGGGAGAGCTCTGCTCTTCGTCATCTTTGCTGGGATATTCATCAAAAATTGTTTGATCTTGGTCAGTATCTGACATTACTTCTTCATCATAAGTAAGGCTGCCAAGAACATCTATTTCTAGGACTTGAATATCCTCTGCGCTTCCTCTTTCACTCATACCTTCACCAGACTCATCACATGAGGAAGACTCTATCATTTGCTCGATGTGGGATGAAAACTTCTTACAATAGTCATCCAATATAAGAGGAGACATGTAAATCTCCTTGCAATATAAATTAAAAGCATTGTGAAAATCCTTCAAAGAATGGATACTAGCAGTAGGGAGATATTGGCACCATTCACAAGCATCTTCCTCCAAATAAAATTGGAACATCTTGATCAAGGCATCCTCGTGAACAAAATTGTGCTCAAGCATGCATATATGAAAATTAAACAAGTGTTCACCAGGATGATCATGCTTGCTTCCTCTGAATCTCAGAGTATAATCATCACATTCATTTATTGCAGGGACAACATTTGGAAAACTAGGAACAAAGGAGAAATTAAAAGGAGCAAACCTCCGAGCCAAGATTTTTTCCATTTTAGACCAGTGGAGTCATCGATCGATTCTTTAAACATGGAGTTTCCAGGTGAATGATATGTAGCCTGAATACATCTGGTCTTTGTTCACCATCAAAGACCAGATCTGATCTTGGTCATTCTCCCAGGGAACTTTCCAAGTTGAGAAAGAAGCTGCTAAAAATCGAGAAAGATTCTCTGGGTCAACTTCAGGTGTGCTAGAGGTAGCCACAACTGAAATAGTGGAGTCGCAAGGTGCAAGCTGCAATCTTCAATGGTTCTGATATATGATGCACCCTCAAAATCATAATCTCTTTGTCATTCTATCCCAGGGAAATGTCTTCAATTCGTTCCCCGACAACAATGTCAGAAATGTTAGCACCATAAGTCACCCTCCGATTGTGGAGAGAGTAAGCCCAATATCCATCATATTTATGTCACTATGAATGGATTTAAAGAGGTCAAGTGGGTGCAGACTCAAGATAATACTGTTTTAACTCAAAAAGCTAGGCCAAAAATGCACAGGGAAGTGTGGGCCACAACTAACTTCAGTCAGTGAATTGAGTTTAAGTGTGAGAAGAGGGAACACTTGGTGAGGAGGATGTAGAGGTATGCTATGGAAATTAGGTCTTCCAACAACCTTAGGAGGAAAAACTTAGAAAACAAGATCCTCTTGGATTCAAAGCTTCAAGGACTGAAATATGTTCAAGCAACACAGTCGAAACAACAGAATAATCAAAACTACATTATCCTACAACTACCACAACCCGACTAGATGTTCCATGCCCGAGATATCCAGTTTAAGAGGGAAAATACAACACAGGAAACTGAGTAAAAACTGATCATGATGCTGCTATAATCAAACCTACACTACAACAACATAACAATTCTCGGCTGGATAATCCATACCCGAGTGTTCTAACACAACATTTACAGAGAGATGGAAAGGAATTGACTTCTATTAATTTGAAAGTCTCAAATTCAAATAACTAGAGAACTAGAGTTCTTCATCAAAATTTTACAATACGGGAGCACTGCTCAACCATTGACCTCTAATAAAACTCAAAACTACATACATATACTAAAAAATTCACCCTGCAGAGGCATGCTCAAACCACTACATTAATGTTTTCAGTCAACGCCTTCTCTGTTAGATTGTGTAGGCTTTCTCATGTCAGATGCGAGCTAGGCGTCGTTATGTGATTTATAGGAAAAACTGTCCATAATTGACAGTCTGCCTTTACGACCACTCGCTTCATGTTTTCCACTTATGGGGTGAGATGAGGTCTCAACTGCCACCTTACTTTCATGAATTATCTGCATTAGGATCAAGAAGGGGCTGAGTTGACTTGGCACCTGGAAAATGTGGCGGCCTCTTTTTGTGTCCAACATCGGCGTTTCGGCCCCTGGCATAGCTCACGTGAACTCTACACCTTTACCCACATGCGAACCTGGGTCATGACCCAACACTTATCTCCATAGGTTCTTCAGGATTTCTCCCTTCGAGAATCCTCATATCACTTGAAAACATAATCCCCAACTCCCGATTTGAAGAAATCGCCCTACTCGGATCAACGGTCGGGATTTCTTTCCATTTGATGGCTAAGGCTCCTCGCGATGGGTGCCAACCTTTCCACGTGACCTCTAGCTGTGACCTTGGGCTGACGCTCGAGTGATTTGCAACTTCGACCCTCGGGTGCACTGATGTGAGCCACTCCCGACTCTCCTAATCCCCAAACTCCCGAACTCCTGAACTGGAGCTTAGCGAGTGCTATCTCCCCTACGATATGTGTGCGCCTTAGCACAATGTGCCCCGACTTTGGATGACACACATTTGTGGGTTTTTAAGCCCCTTTATTTCACATTTTGTCACCCAAGGGCCAAATCCAAAGGAGAAACACCCCCCTGTAAGAATATGTGATAACACCAGTATTGAAGACCCGCTATAAAAAGCCCAATAACTAGTTTTTCTTCCTCGGGAGTTTGATGTAGGAGCATATTTTACAACTTAGTCTTTGATCTCTAGAATGTCTTAGGTACTCTATGAGAGGCAGTTGGTTTCATCATTGTATTTGTTTTGATTGTTTCCATAATTGTGATAATATATATTGTTCAAGGATAAGGAAGTTTTTACCATGAATATAATAAAATTAAAAGAGTTAGATATGTTAGGAATTTGGTTTGGATCCGATCCTATCTTTCTGGACCAAAATTGGTTTCTTTCAGCTAATTACAATGATTGTGTAGATTTGGGAAGACACAATCCTGTTTTTAAGGATTGGATCAATCTAATATCAATTGTATTAAATAGAGACATAGTGGAAGGATAGTGTAAGCACGAGTGAGTATTTTTTTGGTAGAGGTCTAATTGAACTGAAGGATGAGCTTCCTTGTGTAACTATATTCCTTCACAAATAAAATAAATATCCAAAACTATGGATTTTGTCACTTCTATGCGTTGAGTTGTTGAATGCTATGTAGTGTTTATCTGGATAGCCTAGTGAGATCCCTTATGGTTGCAAGTAAAACGAATGCACATAACAGTTGTAGGCATGAGCCAAGGAGAGTCTCAAAATCCTATATAGTCTGGTTACCTTATTGGATGACCAGGATTAACCTAACGATCAATATCAACAAAGATTTAGTTCAGGTGTTGGATGGTCCATATTAAATCAAGAAGTTCGAAATAACCTCTCAGATCATCACGTATATCATTTATCGAGACTCTTCTGAGTGTTAAGTTGGTGTTAAGTATGATACTGGTGGTTCGACATATGTGTCGCCTTTACATTTGCTGCAAAGTTCTATTGGATTTTGGGTGGGGTCCATATCCGATGTAGATATGGAGAGAAATTAAAGACATAGATTAAATCCATGAAGTGCATATCTATGGTTTGTATCCCATCGGACATCAGACACCATACACTCATTGTTTATGTTCACGATAAGTTCCAAAGGCATGATCTGGTAATTGTCAAGCTAACATCAGAATTTGGATGGCCCATAATTGCATTAATTTGGTTTGGATTGACTGATCCAGATGGATATCGATGGCCACCCACCTATTCCAAATGGCTCAAAACAATTTTATGGAAAATTGCTATTTTTAGTATTTTTTTCGGTTCCTAAACTTCTGGGGCCATTTTGAGGGCCTAAAAAACATTTTTTTTTTCCATGATAGAGAACCTCAATGATAGTCAAAGGCTCTAGTTGAGCCCTCAAAATCAATCACTTCAACGATACCTTTCCAATGAGCTATTGTGCGCCCCAAACTTAGATCATATGCCAAAGTTACGCCCCCGGGAAGTTGATACACCAAATTACCCAAAACAGGGTCCACAAAATTGTTGGCTTTTCATCTTCCAAGGTTAGGGTTTTGGATTTTATTTATGTTAAAAAGGCCTTTGGATCCACATTGTAATAATCATCTTCTTATGAATATGAGTAGCCGTCACATATCTTCTCAGAGATAACATGCCACCATTCTAGCGAGTCTTTCACTCTGTATTTCTATAGTTTTGTACATTTCGCTCATTAATAGAAATTGTGTATTACTATATATATATATGCTTCTTGTTATATATCTGATATATCTCTGTTATATTATTGGATCTCTTGCAATATCTCTATATATTTTTTTGTTATACCTCCTCTCTCATTTCGTGCCAAAAAGAATCTAGATCAATGGTATCAGAGCAGATTGCTCTTGATCATTTTTCAGTGCATGTCACCGACGAGGTCCGAGTATAGCAAGTTATGTGTCAATATATTCTCTCTCGAGGACAATCTCTGTCACATGCCCAAGAAACCCTCCATGGCAGAAGAAAAGAAAAATGACGAAGCGAAAGATTCTATTAATATGTTGCTTGAGCAAGCTCTCACGCGACAAAGGAATGAAATGATGGAGAATTTTTCCCACATCCTTCAACTCCTGACAATAACAACATGAACGTATTCATCAAGTGACCACTTTGGAGACACATCACATTTCAAGGTACAAGTTAATTTTGATATTCCTTTATTTGAAGGATAGATAGATGTAGATGCCCTAGAAAAATGGTTAAATCTGCTAGAAGGTTACTTCTCTGTTCAAAAATTTTCTGATAGGGAAAATATCACCTTTGCACCCCTTAAGGCTCTCCCCCATGTCAAGAATTGGTGGGAAACTTATTGGGAGAAAAGTTCCATAGAGGAGTCTGGAATATATGGGGATGAGCCCACTTGGGATTATTTTGTGATGCAGTAAAGTAACAATATTACCCTGTTGGAAACTATGATGACCACTACATGAGATGGACCACACCACGACAAGAGAGGGGCCAAGCAGTGCCGTATTTCACCAATACCTTCCATAACTTGTGCACCAAGATGGGTATCAAAGACTCTGAGCAACATCTGGTTCTGAAATACTATGGGGATTTACACAGATACATCCAAACTGAAATGGATTTTCTGGACATCTCATCACTAAGTGATTCTTATCAATATGATGTTAAAATAAAGAAAAAATTTAAGCACCAGAACAAGTAGGAGTTCGGGTCTACAAATACGCAACAATCAAAGTATGGTAAAGACGACCCTAACAAGAATCCTTCAAAAAAATAGTCCAAGCCATAGGAAAATAAGGGTAACAAAGAGACAAAGAAGGACACTGGAAAGTGGTGTGATTTCCACAAAATCCCCTGGAACAACACTTATACACGTCGCTTAAAAAAATCATTGGTGGCTCAGATCAAAGAAAAGTAGTCGAACCCTGATTCAGAATCTAATTTAGAAAATAATGGGAGAAGACAGATCATTGACGTAGACCCCACTGCTACTGTCGTGACCAAAAAAATTCAACCAAAAGAACCAACAGATCCTAAGGAGGGGGAGCACCTTTTTCATTCATATATGTAGGTGAAGTGGACCCTGCTGCATTTTATTATTGATAGCGAAAGCCAGAAGAACCTCATCTCAAAAAAGGTCATCAAATAGTTGGGATTGTTGAAAACACCACACCCACAACCATACAACATTGAGTGGTTTCACCAGGGATGAGATCTCTGTGTCAGCCAATAGTGTCGATTGTCATACGACATCCACCCCTTCAAGGATGAGGTATTATGTGATGTTTCCCCGCTGGATGTATGTGATGTTATTTTTGGCCATCCATATATGTGGAAGCGCCATGCTATTTATGAGTCTCAATCCCATAGTGTCATTTTTACTCTGGGGGGTCATCTCTACTGGATACCATAGGTAGGTCCGATTACTATCCCACCAAAACAATGTCGCAAGGTAATCTCTCATATTGCAAAATTCAGCCTCTTCACAATCTGTTCAAAAGGTGAACAAAAGGACACTACAACCAATGCAACCTAAGTACAAGCACCTTCTATCTGGGAAAATCATTTTGAAAATACTGAAGCAAAGCACAAAGATTACTTCTACACACAGTCATCTCATCAGGTTCTTTACAACCTTCCACAAACCAAACAACACAACTTCTCCAGTAGGGCAAGCAACTCACCAAGGTCTAGATTTGGAAAATGCTTCCCCCTATCTGCTAGGAACTGAACACAATGGATACCATTGCTTCCTAAGGAGGGAGAATTGAACCAGATGGATACCGGTGGCCACCCACCTGTTCCAATTGGCTCAAAACAATTTTTTGGCAACTTACTATTTTTAACATTTTTTCGATTCCTAAACTTCCGGGGCCATTTCGAGAGCCTAAAAAATGTTTTTTCATGATCGAGTACCTTAATGATAGTCAAAGGCTCTGATTGAGCCCTAAAAATGAATCTCCTCATAGATACCTTTCCAATGAGCTATCGTGCGCCTCAAATGGAGATCATATGCCAAAGTTACACCCCCGGGAAGTTGATACACCAAACTACCCAAAACGGGTTCCACAAAACTGTTGGCTTTTCATCTTCCAAGGTTAGTGTTTTGGAATTTATTTATGTTAAAAATTCCTTTGGAGCCTCATTGTAACAATCATCTCTTGCAAATGTGAGTAACTATCACATCTCTTCTCAGAGATAAGCTTCCACCATTCTAGCGAGTCTTTCACTCTGTATATAGTTTTGTACATTTCACTCATTAATAGAAATTGTGTATTACTGCATATTTGTGTCTCTTGTTATATATCCGATATATCTCTATTATATTATTGTATCTCTTGCAATATCTTTTTATTTTTTTGTGTTATATCTCTGCCCTCATTTTGTGCCGAAAATAATCCAGATCATCGATGATGCATAGTTGATCTGCGAGATCAACGATCAATATCATATTGGGATATCAGTCCTTCATATTGACCATTGATCATTTCATTTGATTAATGGTCATCGTTATTTCACGCCACCAGATTATTGTTTGGTAGAGAAAAATTCTAGTATAAAGCATCGCTTCGGTTCACACCCAAGGTTCTAGCGATCAGTCATGTGGAAATGAAGGTGAGAGCTAGAGTATAAGTCATGGTTCCAATGCTTGGTCATAAAGAAGAAAGGGGGATAATGAACGTGTACATAATATTTTGAATTTCTTGCATATTAACGAAAAAATTAAAATTGTTGGAGTTTTTTTTAAGGTGAACTGATTCGGATTGGTTATCAGAACCATGACCTCTATCATTGAAATCTACCAAAAAACTAACCTTATTGCATACTTATAATGGTCATAGGTTGTTTGTACAAAATAATGACATGGAAGGATGATGTGGCATGATAACATGGAAAATATGAAGCATGATAAGTGGAGTGGCCCTATATGGTATATAAAATGGTAGGATAATGTGTCAAGTGACATGGAAGGATGAAATGGATCTTGTACAATCATATAAATGGATATAGTTTGCAATGAATATTTCAATGGATAGGATCCATCCCTGCCCATGATCAAACAATTAGGATTTACCCTTTGGAAAAGAAAATCATTAACATTGGTGGAGGAAATTAACCTTTAAAGAAAAAAACTCTGATAATAATTGTCTATGCTAATGGCCCATTGACAATCAATGAAAAAAACATGAACCTTTGTAATTAAATATTTCAACTAATCCTTTTGATGCTCGATGGTTTTATCAATGATCAACAAAAAACGTTAACATTGTTGTATTAATAGCCGTAGTCTTTCGGGGGTGCATTGGATGAATATTTTATCGAACAGGTTTGGCATCAAGGTAGATTTTAATCTCATGCTGAAATATCAAAGGATCAATTCCTAGCATTTCTTCATAGCTCCAGGAAAAAACATCACAAAATTATTTGAACAAGGCCATGTAAGCTTTGATTTCTCCAGAAGAGCAATTTTAGCCTAGTTGAATGTTTTCCACGATACCATATTTTACATATATGTCAATAGGAATAGTCTATGTGATTTTCCCTAAATTTCCTTCATAAATGACATCATGAGTAAGTATCAGAGATTGAGGGTTATTGAAAAATATCAGATGAAAAGATGGATTTAATATATTTTTCTATATCATCTGTGCTTGTGAGAAAACATGACCGATGGTGGTGAGCTTCCCAAGGTGACTCTTCAATACTGAGCATTTCCATAATGGACTCGTCCAAAGGAAAAGTACGTAAGAGATAATCAAAGAAGGATGATGATGAATCTAACGAGGATGGAATATAATATGAATCTCATGCCACGAGATGTTATTCATTAAATTAAAGAGATGTATATTGAATATCCTGGTATACCACTTCGGCTCAACTAAGTGGAATAATGTCACTGAGTGAATCAAGTTCTGTTGGAAATACTAAGACAACTGAGAGGGGGGGGTGAATCAGTTGTTACTGTGCTTAAACAATTATGCCAATTTTAAACTCATTACAGAACACTTAATGATGATCACAATAATTCAGGGAAGTAAGCAATAGAGTATTCAACATCAATCACACACATGAAGTATACAGAGACAGATATTCTCGAGGAAACTCATAAAGGGAGAAAACCTCTTCTTCTTGATATGATAAGTAATCTTTATTTTCTGTACATTATCATTCTTATGAGCACCAACTCATTGTGAGGCTACCACCTATGTTTTACAAGTTGCAATTTACAGAGAGCACCAACTCTCTGGTTTCTCTAGCACCTACTAGAAGGAAACACCAACTCCTTGAGTGTTCCAGCACCAACTGGATGGAAGCACCAACTTCCTGAGTGTTCCAGCACCAACTGGATGGAAGCACCAACTTCTAGTCACACAGACACCAACCTGTATAACAAAGAACAATGGTTCTCCCTTGAACCACCCTGCCACCCTGGTTTTTCTGGCTGCAACTAGATGGAAGCTACAAATCCCTGTGTTCAATCACCCACTTGAAACTATGAGGACAAAAATCCTCCCTAGCACCACCCTACCACCCTAAGATATAAATCTTTACATGAATAATACCTTACAACAACACAAACAATTCAATTCTTACCACTTCTTCTTTATTATGCAATTTTTCTCCGCTTCTGTCTGTTCATTCTTGGCTCCATTTGTTGTCTCTTTCCATCTTCTCTCTCTGTTCTTCTCATGCTTTTAGGTTCTCGTACATGCTTTTATTTTCACCATTTCTGCTTTGTCTAGCTTATGTTCTTCATCTCTGCACTTTCTCATTCAGTTCATGATGTAATGTTCATTTCTTATAGTTCAACCACTTTTCCACAGAAACAACAACCTCATCCTGTCAAAACATTTTTATTTTATTCATGCTCACATCATCCATTACACTCCCATCTCCAACGCTCAAGTCGGGAATCTCAAAACTCTCATTTCGGGAATCTCAGAACACTCATTTTGGGAAACTTAGAACGCTCAAGAGCCATGATTCCAACGCTCAAGAATACATGATTCAACCACTCAGGAATGATGATTCAGTTAGTGTAACTGAATCCTAACTGATCAACAAATCACGAGATGAAACAGTAACCCTTTGATCAAATTTGGTTTGATCAGCGCCGTTGGATTATATTTTATTTAAATCTCTTATATCACATGACCAATGGTGGTGACCAGATGCTAGGCTTAACAAGCGCTTGAGCACTTATCAATTAAATGGTCATGATTCAATCTTATGACAAGATGGATGACTGATGGAAATTCCCCCTTCGGAACTTTGGATTTTAAAATTTTCAAACCTTCGAATCATATTAGACAATTTATTTCACGGAAACAAATCAATGGTCAAATTTGATCTTTACACTCATCCTTTCATTGTTCAATCTGACGACTAGGACTTAATCAAACATTGAGATGGACGGTTGTTGGAACTTCGCCCTTCAGAACTTTAGGATTTCAACTTTTCAAACTTACACTATCCTTCCACTGTACTATGATCAACGATTGAGAATACACCCGAAGTAATATTTCATATCGGATGACTCGTGTCCTTGTTGACGTGGTCTTCCACATGTAATTGCTAACGTGGTCTACCACATATGTCCTTTGCTGACGTGGTCTGCCACATGTCCTTGCTGACATGGTATTCCACATGTCCTTGCAGACGAGGTTTGCTGGCGTAATTTGTTGATGTAGATCTCCCTGATCTAATGATCATTGTATGTTCTATAGAGCCGATGGTCCTTATTCATTTCCGATTTCCGGTTCTCCAGGCTTCGGGTTTTTCAAATTTCAAACTAAAAAATATGAAGTCAGATTTTTTCGGAGCTTAACCTCCTCACATATTTATACCCAAACTAAATGTTGTTCATCGATCATGATCCTAGATCGATGGTTCGATCTGTTTGCGATGCATCTCTTCTAGCTTATCCTTTCCTTCCACTTAGAATGATCCAATGGATGATGGAAATTTGCATAAATGAGATATCAACTCTTTATCCTCACTTATCCTATCCTTCCACTCGAAATGATCTGACGAATGATGGGAATTTGGGTTTGATCCAATGACTGACGGGTATTTGAGTAATCAAACTCTCAGCCCTTTTACCTTTCTTAACCAATTTTCCACTTTAAAATGATCCAATAGCTGAGGAGAATTCAGGTAATCAAATTCTCAACCCTTTCAGCTTATCTTGTCCTTCCACTAAAATGTGATCCAATGGTCGTGAGGACACTCAAAGAAGATCAACGATCAAGGATGATTGCAGAACCATAACTTGCGAGTGATTTAACTTGTCACCAAAAATATGTAATTTGAAGTTGTTTTCCATTAGTGAGTCAACCACAATCATCGATCTTCGAGCCTATACGATCTGACGGTCCTGACTAATTGTGGGATTGGAACTAGCACGATATTTAATTCTCCTTCTGATCTCCACAATATATCCCTACCATTGATCTGGCGATTGCACATCCGACGGTCACAACTCAATCCAAATTAATATGATCGCTTGTTGGATCAACCAAAGTCGTCGATATTTGAGTCTATGAGATCTGATGATCTAGACCAATTGCAGGATTAGAACTAGTGAGTTGTTTAATTCCTCTTTCGCTCCCCACAATTCATCCATGCCATTGATCTGGCTTACATATCTAATGGTCACAATCCTCTAATAGTCCTCAATCCCACAGTCACTCATATGATCAACGTTCATTATATGAGATGATCAACACCATCAATTTCTTGATCGGACGACTGTTGAGGCTTCTCACCCCGAGCTTATGATTTTCCTTTCGAGCTTTGATATCTGCATACTGTTCTCTCCTCCTCCTAAGCCTACATTTTTTATTCCAAGCTTTGATCTCTACTTATTGTTCGCTCCTCCTCCTGAGATTATGATTTTCCTATTTTCCATTGTCACTGTTGTTCTTTCCATCAATGACAGACACACTCTTCCTGTAAAATATGCCAACAAGTTCTAATAGGCTAAGCACTACCCAAGGATCATATGATTCAAGGGATTCTCGTATCGTACTTGAAATAAAGTTTACCATAGCAACTAGCTGCAAGGTAGCAGGAGATGATATGGGAAAAGTCCCCATGAGTGAAGAATCCTTAAGGAGACCCACTCCCACATACTCATAACTGAGTTTTGAATATCCCAAGAAAGGGACATTGTCAGTGGTGTGGCTACAGATGTTCGGTACATAGAAATCCAACTGGTCAATAGTAACAATATTCCCTTGATGAGGAAATTGTACCATGTGAAAAAATGAGGATGCAACGACAATCATTGCATAGAACCAAATTCAACCAAGCTGTAAATATAATCTAAAGGAGTGTCAATTACTTATACTTAAATATAAATATTTTCCCTCCAAGTTCTACGACCAATGAATGCAACAATCCATAAGACTTGAAGCCATGCCCATAAAACACTTTCAATATGGTTGGACATTGATTAAGATCAGGAGAACCGATGTCTCTCCAACAAGATAAAGACATGACGCAAGTTGAAGCTCCCTTGTCTAGTATAGTACGATAGATATTTATATCCTGAACACCAATCTGAATTTGAAATACAAGTTGATGGGATAGCCTCGTTTTTATAATTCCCCAGGTTGAACATAATGGTGTTGGATAAGTCAAGGTCCAAAGACCTAATGCCTTCCAAGAGGGTCCTATGTTGATTGAGAAAATTTAGAAAAACCTCAAGTGTCGACATCACACATGGTGCTTGAGACAAATATTCAATAATGTTGTATTTTTTTGCAGCACGAGCGTTTGGATTGAAAGTCAAATTTCAAATCATTCTCTTGGGTGGATGAAATACTGAGTTGGACATGGGCCTCTCTATATGAAGAGAGACAAAAGGTGGAGGAGTAATATAAGTGGAATATGTATTGATAACACTTCCATTGGTAGCACTCACATTAGAATTTTTTCCTAAAGTGGTGTCATATGTCTTCGTTCTTATTGTTAAATTTATTGTCTCATTACACATAAAAAAAATTGTGCTTGAGGAAACATCCCCACTTGGAGGATGACCTACATTTCCCCCTTGTGGAGGATTAGGATTTTGTGCAACCATTTGTTGTTGCTGAGCTGGGAAAGGGTTAGTTAAAACAACAGGTTGGGAGTTTCCTTTCAAGATTTTTCTCACCTCATCATGACATGGAAAATCCTTGGTATAATGGCCCTCTGCACAAATCAAGCATGGAAACTTTGCCTTTCATTTTGATTTTTTATCAGCAACAATGTTTTGGGATTTGGGACTCTCCTGTTTATTAGAAGATTTCTTAGATTTTCCTTTATTTTTCTTCTTTCCTCTAAGTTGCAGAGATGAAGAAGATTGTACCACATTCACTTTGGAGGATTTGGTAGGGGAGGAAGAAGAGTTGTATTGGGTAACAGCTTGCGATGTATCCGAGATAGAATCTTGCTAACCTTTTTCCCTAGTTGATTGGGTAAAAAACTGTGTATTTAAAGAACCTATTACACCATCAGAATGAGCATCCGAAGGTGATTTCGATGGATCATTTAATGAACGAGGACCATGAGGGATCAAATCGTAAAGGGTACCATATTGGGAATAAACCAAATCCAAATATTGAGCACAGATAATCGCCATATCCTCGGTTACAATTCCTACCATAGCAACATCTATGGAAATAGGAGACAAAAGTGACTTTGTAAACCAATCCGCTAGGATTTGGTTTGGGATGGTAGCTTTGATTAACCTTTTCCGCCACCTCCACTCATGGATATGATCTAAAATGTGAGTGGAAGTGGATTTCCTAAGAAAATTCAAAATCTCTGTGTCGGTATTATAATGAATAGGTAATTGAAAATGGGTCAAAAATTCCATTTACAATGAATTGAAATCGTTAAAGAAGGATCGTGGCATCTCAATATACCATTTTTCTGTTGAACCTATAAGTTTTATATGGAAAAGATGTAGCTGAATAGAATTATCCATAAATGAGTTAGATGAACACAAAATATGGAAAGTCATCACACGATTATTTGGGTCCTCTCCATGTTTACTGTCAAACTTAGGGATATCAAATGGTAACTTAGTAGGAATAGGTGGCCAAAACATAGCGTGTTGAATAGGGTCATTCATAAAATGCGACATGTCAAGAAGGTCCAAGGTGGTCAAGAAGGGTAACTGTTGGATGGCTTGTGGGCATTGGTAATATTGATGTGGCATAGGGACACCAGTGGGACCATAAACATGTTGTGATTGTACATTATAACTTGATGGTCCTCCCATATTTTTCTATTAAGGAACCTATGTAATAAAGGACATGGGGTTTTCCAACTGATTAGGTACACCTTCTTGTAGAGGGATACTTGTTTGAGTAGGTTGGCCCCATGTAGGGTTCATAGCTCCTGGATATGGATTTCTAGGATAGAGACCTAAGGGAATAGTAGTAGAGGATCCTTCCTAAGTGTTTTTTCCCCAGGGTTGTTTTTGGTTTTCAACAAATGGTTGGTTCCAAATCAGTTGTTGTGTCCCTATAAAAGGTGGCCCCATGGCTGAGGATTGATCACCAGTCATAACTTTCCCTCCAACTAGGGGTTTCCCCCCAGTTGGTATTTCCCCCCCAGGAAAAGATGAGGATGATATTCCTATAGCCATAGGTATAGTTGGGACAATTTGAGCAATTGTAGTGTTAATACCAATTTTACTAGAGGGGAAAAGATTCAACCCACTGGTAAAATAACCACTCGGAGTAGCATAACTACTAAGCACTTGACTGGACAAAGGCGTTATAGGATGAGAAAATATTTCACTTGGTGTGATCAAAGGTCCAATATAAATTCCACTCATAAGATATTTCAGTGGGATTATAGGTCGAGAAATACTCCAGTGACTAATTTGAGGGATGATTTGGCCAAATGATGTTTCAAATATAGGAGAAACATAAATAGAGGGTGTTGGTATAGGATTAAATACAACATACATGGTCAAAGGAGGTGGTAACCATTCTGATGCCATACCTAAATATTCACCGAGACTTCTAAGTCGTATACGAGAAGAAGAAAAATATGTCATAGATTCAAATTCTCTCAAAGAGGGTAACTGTTCAACAATTGGGCCAAGAGGATCAGTCAAAGGTGGATTGACAGGAGAGACAAAGCCTTACTAGAAACTTGTGATCACTCCTTCCAAATGATCAACTGGAGGAGTACAAATACTCCCAGTCTAAAAAATGATATATTTTTTTATAATTCCTTCATTAGAAGGGTGCAGTGAGTGAGTATGCATGAGCACATACCCTTTTGGTAGCAACCCTTACATTCTAGGTGATCTACGTAGACCATGGTTGGACACAGTGAGTGTAAAAGAATGATAACAATTCCCAAGACCAACTATGAATGACCAAAAAACACACCCCTAAGAAAGCTAAAGATAACCAACCAAGCAAACAATAGACAAAAGGGTCTTTTGGAGACGGGATATCAATTCATCAACAAAGATATGAGAAGAATTTACTTCGACCTCCATGTAACATCCCTTCTCGGTGAAAGTAACCCTTGCTTCACGGGGCCACCATCCAAGGGTACTGAAAGTGTGATACAAATTCCACCCTAAGTACCATGGGGAGCCCCCCACAGACACATCTGTAGATACCTAGGAAAGGCCACTAGGGATACCAACTCATAGTCGGCCTCCAAGGGATATAGTCAAAATTTGGGACCAAACGTATGGGAAGGATATCAAAGTATGAATTTATTTCAAGAGAACTGAAGAGAAGTGGACTGGTAAGACTCCTAAGGATCTCGAATAGATTCAAGATTCATGAAGCTTTGAGACCAAATGAAACCAATAGTTTCTCAAGAAACAACCCCCAATATATTCTCATTCTGCTATGATTGGTCAACCTTTGGAGGGGTAATATATATTTCTCTTCCACGCATGACCTCATGTTTATCCCTTGTGTTAGAGGGGGTTCCTGACTATACCTATACGACAATTGGATTTTTATTTCTCTTTAGTGTTCTACAATCATATTTTTGTGGTCTTAGACAATTTGCTCACTTTCCTAGTCCAAATACCCTAACCCTGGAATGTTGTTGGTTTACTATAAATAAAAAGAATGAATTTTATTAATTTGATAGTTGATTCTTCATGGCTATTTTTACTCAAGGGTAAACATAGGTGAAACTTGTGATGTGGAGACCTGACTTCAAAACCATGTAGAAAGGAATGAAATGTTGAATTTCCTTTTCAATGAATCCTATCTACAGGAGGGAAGAGTCTATTTTCTTCTTGATACAATAAAACACTCAATGCAACTTTGCTTCTCTTTTAAATAAAAAATTTGATTGCTTTCTAAACTACTTCATTGATATCCTCAAATTTTCAAAATAAAACAAATTACGAGACATACCAAAGTTCTATTTAATGAAAACTGAATGCAAAACTTTTGTTTCCTTTCCCCTAAAATTTTAAAATTCAATGAGAAATTTTAAGGTATGAGATTCTTCCATTTCAACTTTTCAATTAGAATGAAAAGAGTTTAGTTGATACTTGCAATAAACAACAAAACCAAAGAAACAAAGAAAACAAGCATGCAAACAATGCTGGCATGTTTACAGGCAGGTGTGCTTGTCATTGATGGAAAGATCAGAGTATGCAGCGATGGAAAAACAAAGACAACGTAAGCTTAGAAGAGATAGTGTAGAGGTGCACACAAAGTGCAAGAGTGTGCTTGTTCATTTGATGGCAAACAAGAAGGCAAGGAATATCGTCGACGCAGGGATAATGGCATGGAAAGATCAGAAGCGTAAACTCCATTCCGGAGTTTCGGATACCGGGCATTGGAGGAGTCAAGGAAGAAACTCACGACAAGAATGCCGAAACGGTGAAATGAGAAACACCGGAATACGTTGATCCGACTCCATTTTGGAGTTTCAGATACCGGTAGATTGAGAAGTCAAGAGTCGAGACTCTTCAACACAGGAGTCCTAGAGTTGCGAAATCTGGAACCCCGAAATATCGAAACAGGCACATCAATCGGAGTTTCGGATATCGGGAGATTGGGAAGTCAAGAGTCGAGACTCTTCAACATAGGAGTCCCGAATTCACGAAATGCGAAACACCGAAATCCCAAAACAGGCACATCAACAAAGAGTTTTGCAGACCAGGAAATAACTCCATTTCGGAGTCCCGGATACTGGGAGTTGAAGTATCGAAACACTTCACCACAGGAGTCCTGGAATTGTGAAATATGAAACACTGAAATCCCGAAAGAAGGCCGACAGTTTCAGATACCAAGAGTTGGAAGAGTTGAGACTCTTCATCATCAGGAGTCCTGAAATCCCAAAATTTGAAACGCCAAAGATCCTGAAACAGGCACATGAACCAGAGTTTTGGACACTGGAAGTTGGAAGAGTCAAGAGTCGAGACTCTTCAACACAGGAGTCCCGAAGTGTCAAAACACAAAATTATGAAATGGAGTTTTGAATAAGGCTGTGGTCATAGCCAATGGTCACATCGTCAAAGAGCTATAGAGAAGAGCTCGAAGAGTTAAGCTCCTTTTTTTTGGAGTTTCATGGATCACGACTTGGAGAGTCGAGATGCCTTACAACAAGAATTCGCGACATGCAAAATCGTGAAGTGTCGAAAAGCGAAATGCCAAAACGATCGAAGCTAGTCCAACTAAGCTCCTTGTTTTTTGGAGTTTCAGGGATCGCGACATGGAGCGTCAAGATAACTCTTCACCACAGGAATGTCGAAAGGCCGAATGCTGAAATGCCAAAATGTCGATGTAGCCAGTGGTCACCGTTGGTGGTCGTATAAGTAGAAGGATCTAGCATAGCTAGGCTCCATTTCAAGGTTCGCTATGTAACTGCTAGAAACCACTAATGGTTTATGCCAGAGGACTCGAGGAGACTTCAATGTGATTTCCAGAGGAGATGAAGAGTCTCAAGGCATCTGCCAATGGAATGAAGACTATTCATAGAGGTGATTGACAGATGGAAGAGCGTTGAAGCCTATAACTGCAACAGAGGGGATGAGCTCGACTGTGACAGAGAATACAAAGAGTCTCAACTACTAGAGAGGTGAAGGAATCTCGACATAACACCCAGTGATGATGGACGCATGGGTTTAACTGCTAGAGAAGTTGAAGAGTTTCCATGATGATCAGGCAGAGCACTCGACATGGAGAGAGCATACAGAAGCATGGCGAGAGAGAATGCACAAGGTGCACAGAGACTATAAGTATGCTGAACAAAGAAGATATGGGTGTTTCTGTTGTGGAGAGTGATTCAGGCATGTAGAAGGAGGAGTGTGCAACAACTGAAATACAGATAAGAGGAATCATGCATTGAATGAAGATGGCACACAGAGCATAAAAGGAAGAAGCATAGAAAGCACAAGGATGTGTGCAACAAGACAGTGAGACAATAAAGGAAGGATGAGGTTCTCTTGCAGAGAAAAACAAAAGATCAGAAAGCATAAGAATATGTAGACAGAGAGACAATGATACAGGGGAGCAAAGTAGCATAGCAGAACAATGATAAGCCTGGTAAGCCAATGATAAATATTGTATCACTGTGATAAATTTATATATATAGAAAACTTTATATTTCAGGGTGGAAGGGAGGTGCTAGGGAGGACTGTTGTCCTCATAGGTTCATGTGAGTGCTTGAACACAGGGAGTTGAAGCTTCCATTTGGTTGCAGCCAGAAAAACCAGGGTGGAAGGGTGGTGCAAGGGAGAACTGTTGTTCTTTGTTTCACAGGTTGGTGCCTGTGTGACTAGAAGTTGGTGCTTCCATCTAGTTGGTGCTGGAACACTTAGGGAGTTGGTGCTTCCTTCTAGTGGGTGCTAGAGAAACACAGGGAGTTGGTGCTTCCTTCTAGTGGGTTCTAGAGAATCCAGAGAGTTGGTGCTCTCAACAAATAGCAGCTTGCAAAATAGAGGTTGTAGCCTCATTATGAGTTGGTTCTCATAAGTATGATAATGTACAGAATGTAAAGAATACTTATCATATAAAGAAGAAGAGGTTTTTACCCTGTTGAGTGAAATCTATGTCATATAAATTTCTCAATGATTTAATGACAACCAGGAGCTCGTAATCTTAGAGGCACAACACAATATGTGCGAGGATTTGAAGTTGTCTATCCTAAACTACTAAATCAAAGAACATAAAGATAAAATAACATGAATATACAAATGACAAATTTTACCTACTATATACAACACATAGGTGTATTGGCATCAGTGCATGGGGGCCCTTCCATCCTTCAGTAAGTACACCATAATCTTAACATAATATAGAGATCAAAATGGAAGCATGTCTTGTATTCAAAATAATATGATTACATCTTCATTCCAATATAAAATCTCGTCTCTACTAACCTCAAGAATCAACCTATCAATTCAAAACATGAGCATTTCCCAAACTTCACACCTATATCTATATCTATATTCTTTGAAAGGAGAAGGCTCTCCTATTTATAAAAGAACATAAGAAGCTACCCCATTAATGGAGATCCACTATTCTCTCCCTAGATCCATAAAAATATCATATAGTTACAACCAAATAGCTAATGATGAGACACATATTCTCTTTGACCTTTATCCAAATCTTCTTCCATATCTTGAAG
>ML776813.1:462020-474982 GCA_009831015.1 Picea engelmannii
TGTTATAATAAACATAATAATATATTATTTTAGATGTTAGTGTGATGTAAATACAATCCTAGTTATGGGTGAAACAATGTCTGTAATTAATAATGAGCATTAAACAAAATAAAAATAATTTCAACAAGACATTGTGTCAGAAAATTTTCTTAGTTGTTTCTTTGGTAATATTTCCTTTGAAATCTTGTAATGATTGTCCAATTTTAGGTTCCATAAAAAAAACACACAAATCTATTATGATGGATGGGACGAGACTTGTAACCAACATTGTGATGACTAAAATCGTACCATTGATATTGGTGGACTAAAGGGATTAGCTTACAAATGGGACATTGTTGATTGTGACCTAATATTTTTGGTATCCTCCATTGATCAGAATTGAACAACTTATAGCTTTCGTGAAAACCAATTGTGATATTTTTATAATCTGAACTTTGTTCCTTTGGTACGAGGTGTTATGAAGTTTCTGAGATTTTTTTTTGTTGGTTAGAAGTGTCATTCCCTTACCATGCCTTATATCATTAATTTCTTGAGGTGCAATCTAAGTATAAGTTTTATAGGTGTTATAAGTTTTAGGGATTAGGATTTGTAGTGGTTATGTCTTATATTATGGGTTATAATGTACCGTGGAAGTGGTTGTTTTTGTTGGGATTTATATGGGTTAGGAATGAGATGGGTTATAGGGTTATGGATCAAAGGGTATAGGAATCCACTTTTATTTTAGTTAGATGCAATAGAAGATGTAAGGATTAGAGATTATATGTCTTTATAGATACCGAGGGTTCTATTAGTTGTTAATGGGATATGGGTTATTGAGATTATATATGGTAGGGGATAGGGAGTGTTAGTATCCTATAATGATAGGAGACCTGATGATTCAGATATGATTGGTGGGTCTCATGATGGAGTTCCTGGTTTGTTGGTCTTGTTGTCTCTTGAAATATTTTTTCCCAAATTATGGTCATTAGGTGATAGGATGGATCATTAGATGCAAGATTTTTGAGTTAAATGTATTTAAGATGAGCTTTAGACTTATCTTTTCAAAAAGTGATGAGTCTATACTTTTATTAGAAAAAACTCTAAAATTTCACTTTCGACAGCTAAGGGCTATTTTTCAAATCATTCTAAGCTACCGAAAGTTGTCTCTTTCGGTAGCTAAAATAACATGTGCGAGGTGCTCTAAGTTGTCGAAAGCATAGAGTCAGCTAATGGTCAGACTGTCCCATCAGAATCTCAAACTTCCAATAGTACACAACATCTTCATCTCAAGTGTTTCCGAAATTGACTGAAGTGAATCATGATACGATCTGGGCAAGTGATTATTTGTCTGATATGATTATTTGGTGAGATCTATTTAACCCTAAGCTAATAAATCTGATCACCATAAGCTTGTATCATTCATTTTACCCAATCTATCACATGGTGTCTATCCTGATCAAATGATGCAGTCATCATTATGATCTGATTTTCATTCTATCATTAAGGGTTTGTTATAAAAAACTGTCATCCGAATCTTTCCCCCATATTACGCATCCTTCCTCTGTTTGAGTTTCATTTTTTCCCTCTATTAATGCCACTGTGTCTGCTCAAACCTGAGTTTTGCAAGTATTGATTTTTGTTTTGCATATGAAGAAGGGAGGAGCTTCACACAGGAAGGAGCTCAATGACATAACATATCTGGAATCTCACCCTGAGATTTTCCAGATGTTCAGGGATGCATGCTGCTACAAGTTTTGTGAAAAAATACAAGGGTTTCATCAAGGTGTGGCTGAGGCATTTGCATTGACCTTTGATGGAGCCAAGGCCAGAGTTGGAACAATTGAGGTACACATTGATGAAGCAATTGTTGCAGCAACAACAGAGATGCCTAGGACTGGTGAAATATGGTTCAAGTCAACCACTACCAAAGACATTGAGTTCAGGTCTTATCTCAAGCCTGAACACAAATGTATTACTTTGAAGAAAGACATCCCTAGATCCTACTTGGAAGAAAAGTGGCAACACTTTCTCAAATCCATCCAGGTATACATAACATGTGAAGGTAGATATGATAGAGTAATGTTCTACCATTTCAAGCTCATGAACCATTTCACAAGTAGATGTCCTTTGAATCTTCCCTTCTACCTTCACAGAAACTTGACAAAAATGACACACTAGGTCCATCCCATACCTAGCAAGGTGTAGGGTAGAATTTCTCATCACAGTCTTATCAAACTCATAATGCTTCAAGAATTGCAGAAGAGGGATATGAGTTGGGAGTATATTCTTTTATGGGGTGAATGTGAACCAGAACCCCAGCCTAAAGTAAAAAAGAAAGCTTCATCCACTAAGTATTCAACACCACAGAGCAGTAAAAGGAAAATAAGATCCATTTCCCTAGTAATTGTAGAGGAGCCAACTTCTTCTTCTAAGTCCAAGAAAGTCAAAAAGATGCTTGATTTTAGCCAAGCAACAAAAGGGAAAACTAGTGCCTCTGGTAAAAACGTTTTGAATCTTCCTTATTCAGATTCAGAGGAGGATTTAGAGTCAGTAGAAGGAGAGGTTCCTGAGCAAGCTTCTTTTGAAGAAGCACCTCTTTCACCAGAGTTTCCAGACCTAGAGATTCCTGAAGCATCAAAAGGTAAAGGAAAGAAGTCAACATCAAAGATTGAAAATATTAAAAAAAGAAATATCAGAGATGAAGTTGCTTGAGAGGGTCATTAAATCCCAAAACCAGACTATAAGAAACACATCATATTGTTAGAAAAACAGGACCGCAGAGAAATAAAATAAAACAAATGCAGAAACAAAAACATAGAAGACACACAATACAAGAGAGACATAGATTTACGTGGTTCACCCAGTGTGGGCTACGTCCACCAGAGAAATTGCCAGGTCCTTCCTTTATTATTATTTAGCAAATGAAGGGATACAACCTACAGCAAAAACCCACTGTAACTTCCTCTTCTTTCTCTCACAGTCTCCTCTCTCAGAATACAACATTCACCCCCGTACATAGCCGCAATACATTTCCCTCATAAAAGAGGGTTTCCTTCTAGGGAAAAAAACCCTAACATAATCTCTACTGTTAGATCTGCAACCTTATAATGAACGGTCCAGATTTACAATGAAATTACAATATACTTTTATAAGGCAATTTTTGCTTCGGGGGCTTCGCCCCCAAACCCCCATCAGGGGATGCTACCCCCAAACCCCCGCTGGGGGCCTACTTGCCCCCAGACCCCCCAGCCGGGGGGATGGACCCCCCAGACCCCACAGAGGGGGTACCCCCCCTCTGCACTCCCCCACATGGAAGAGTGTACACACTTCTGGGGTGTAAATACTTCATGGGGTATAAACACGGCTGAAAGCAAGGACCTCTAAATCAGGAAGATAATCAGGCTCCACAACCAACACATATGAGGTAAGAGATTGTTTTGAAAGGTTAGCTAAAATTCATGTAAAGGAACATAAAAGGAAATAGAAATTGCTCAAGGAGAATCATAGGTTGCTTAAAATGGTTAGAGGTTTAAGGATCAAACTAAGGCTTAAAAATCCTAATCCAAGAGAACATCCTGATTTAAAAGCTCTAGCAAAAGTTGTTGAGAACCTAAATAAGGATCCTAGAGAGTAGGTAGATCAAAGAAAATCCATTTTTGCAGTTCTGAAAGGTTGTGGAAAACTCGGGATTTTTAGTAGCTTACTAGTTTCCGTCAAAGCATTGTTAGCTGCCGAAAGATCTGTTTTCGACAACTAATCCTACTCTGTTTTTCACCTGTAAGCCACCGAAAACGCAGAAACTGGCATAATGCTCATCTTTTGCTTAGATCATAGATTTTTGTTTCCAGATCATCTGGGAGGGGTTCCAAATGAAAGATAAATATTAAAAGGATACATATATCATCCATTTCTAGTTTTTGAGGCAGATACTAAGGCAAGAAGGTTAAGTGGATTTTCAATTTTTGGTCAAAGAAAAAACTGCTTATTTGTCAAAATAGGATTTTGAAACGCCTTGTCATCACTTGGATAGTTTTTGAAGATATCAGATAGTGTTGAATGTTGTTGATATTGTTGAAGATCTAGTTGATAAGGGTTGACCCTTAAATCAGGACTAGATTTGATATAACATAATAGTTTTGATTATATTCTATTTTAAATATTTCAGATCCATTTTTATAGGATCTTGAACTATTATGTAAACGCTATAAATCCTACAAATTTTATGAAAGAAAGGGTTGGGACTTGTGATGATTAAAATGTAAAAATTCTCATAATCTGAAAACGACTTTATGAAGGAATACAAAGGCACTAGATTTCCAGATTCTTGTGTTGTGTTTTAGTGGTGAAGTTTTCTTTGATGTAACTCATTATTTTCTATTTCACGGGATTTTATTTCTCTATTGTCTACGAGAAGATAATGTGAAGGATTTGTTATTAGCACCCTGTGCTAGCTTGAGACAATATCTATGTTTTCTTCCAAGTTTGAAATGCAGAATTCAGATATACTCTGCTCTACATTTGAAATAATTTTCAGTTTATTCTTATTTTCCATTTTATAAGCTCAAAGGATCCACTAGCATGATTACCTTGCCTGGTCATGATTTTTCTTGGTTATTCATTTATCATCGTCTTTACCTTTGAATCCATTTTTCCCAATGGTCCTTTTCCATGTCTCAACCAAAAAAATTCAAAATCCATAAACAAACCCATGCTCTGCATAACTAGCCTAATATCTTATTCCCAAAAAATCTATATTCGATAGAGAGATCCCTCTCTGAGTCTTGGAGGGACAGATCCAAGACTCGAAGTGGTTTTGATGTTGCCTCTGTTGTTGCCTCCATAGCCTTGGGAAAATTACAGAGTGCTAACATGGAGGTTATATTAGGGTTTATAAGCTTAAGACTCTAGTGGCCCTAAAAGCTTAAATTTTGTTGAAGACCTTGATTACATATATAGAATCCAACAAAAAACCCATATGGTCAAAAGAAGTGTTACCATTGCTAGGTTTATGAGGATGACCATGTTGAACTCTGTAGGTGAAGAAGCCAAAAAAAATCTTAGGAAAGATAAATACATTCAATACATGAGAAGGACTAAATCACTGGAGATTTTACAACCCAATGATTATGAGCCACAAAGAAAACCATGGAGTAGGCCACCTCTACCTTTGAATACTAGTCCAGTGACTTCATTTCCATCTAACAAGAGTACCACTAGTGATAGTGTGAAACTAAATGTCAATGTAGTCAATTTTTTAGCTAAGATAGCAGTTCTAGTTCCCCTTTCAAAGCTAATCAAGATTCCCTCACAAATGGACAAGGTGAAGAAGTATCTTAATCTAGAAGCAACAAAAGACCAACCCTTAATTTTGAAATCCATTCATCAATATAGGAAAAACATGAGTCATGCACCTTTGTTCATAACCTTGGTACCAAATGAAATTATTCTTCATCAATGTATGTTGGATTATAGGGCCTCAACCAATGTAATTTCATTGCAATTCATGAACCAATTAGGTCTAAAGAATAAAACACCATATTGGAATGTATGTGGTGTGGATAGAGAGAAATCAAGGTGTGTGGTATTATCAAGGATTTAAAGTTTAGTCCAGTTGCATATTCAGACATCTTTGTATTGATGGATGTGACAGTCGTAGATGTACCAAATGCTTGGGGAATGTTATTGTCCGAAAATTGGGCTACATGTTTAGGCGGTAATATTTGAATGGATTTATCTTATGCAACCATCCCAACTTGTGAGGGTACTTATGTCACATTTCATAGGGAGCCAACGATGAGATACCAAGTTGAATATCAATGATTAAAATCAATTGATATGGGAATAAAATGATTAAAATCAATTGGGGAATCTAATATCATTATATTAAAAGTAAAATGACCATATGTTCCTAAGAATTAAAGGTTAAAAATGCAGAAATGCAATATGGGATACCATGGAACTATATGTTGATTTCACAATTGAAGTAGTTCCTAAGGAGAAAAATTGTGTTGTTGACACACTAGTATGAAATATATATCTACTTTTGATCAAGCCCTAGGATGACCAAAATATGAAATAACACTAGTCTATATTAAAAGACGAACATTGAACATCTCAATTTGATACTTTGCAAGCTAGTTGGACCTTCAGTCAAATATAAATATGAAACTTGGAATCATTAACATATCTACTAGAACATATGAAAAATAGGGTTTATGGTTTCCATGATGAATTGATGATGGAATAAAGTGGGTGTTTCAGTCAAATTTGAGTCCAGAAACTCTCCCATGTCGTTAAGGCATGCAAATAGTCTATCCATGACAAATTTCAGTGCTTACAAAAACTGTTTGAAAAAATTTCAACATTAGCCCCATTCGCAGGTCCATGTTGTCAGTGTCTAATCCTCGTGCAATTTCCGTTCCTCCTTCATTGTTCCTTGTTCCTAATTCCTTGAACATGGTGTAGTCCCCAAGATCCATTATTTTTGTACAAAATTACATACTAATGGCATAAAATTATTGACGCATTTTGTTCGTCGATAGTATAGCAAATTTGTCGCAAGATTATTTACATTCATCTCTCTTGCGAAGATATCAAATGATGCTTCGATTCATTTCATATTTTGTTTATCAACTTGAAATCTCAATTTGATACTTTTCAAGCTATCTAGACATTCATTCAAATACAAATATGAAACTTGGAATCATTAACATATTTACTATAACATATGAAAAACAGGGTTTATGGTTTCCATGATGAACTAATGATGGAAGAAAGTGGGTGTGTCAGTCAAATTTGAGTCCAGAAACCCTCCCATATCATTAAGGCATGTGAATAGTCTATCCATGACAAATTTCAGTGCTTACAGAAACTGTTTGAACAAATTTCAACTTTGGCCCCATTCGTAGGTCCATGTTGCCAGTGTCTAGTCCTCTTGCAATTTTTGTTCCTCCTTCATAGTTCCTCATTCCTCATTCATTGACCATGGTGTAGTCCCCAAGATCCATTATTTTTGTACAAAATTACATACTAATGGCATAAAATTATCGACAAACATTTTTCGTCAATAGTATAGCAAATTCGTCGCAAGATTATTTACATTCGTCTCTCTTACGATGATATCAAATGATGCTCGGATTCATTTCATATTTGGTTTATCAATTTGAAATCTCAATTTGATACTTTGCACACTAGTTGGACCTTCAGTCAAATACAAATATGAAACTTGGAATCATTAACATATCTACTAGAACATATGAAAAATAGGGTTTATGGTTTCCATGATGAATTGATGATGGAATAAAGTGGGTGTGTCACTCAAATTCGAGTCTAGAAACCCTSCCATATCGTTAAGGCATGCCAATAGTCTATCCATGACAAATTTTAGTGCATACAGAAACTGTTTAAAAAAATTCAACATTGGCCCCATTCGCAGGTCCATGTTGTCGGTGTCTAGTCCTCGTGCAATTTTCGTCCCTTGTTCATCGTTACTCGTTCCTCATTACTTGACCATGGTGTATTCCCCAAGATCCATTATTTTTGTATAAAATTACATACTAATGGCATAAAATTATCAATGAACTTTTTTCGTCGATATTATAACAAATTCGTCGCAAGATTATTTACATTTGTCTCTCTTGCGACGATATCAAATGATGCTTGGATTCCTTTCATATTTGGTTTATCAACTTGAAATCTCAATTTGATACTTTTCAAGCTAGCTGGAACTTTAGTCAAATACAAATATGAAACTTGGAATCATTAACATATCTACTAGAACATATGAAAAATAGGGTTTATGGTTTCCATGATGAATTGATGATGGAAGGAAGTGGGCGTGTCACTCAAATTTGACTCCAGAAACCCTCCCATATTGTTAAGGCATGTGAATAGTCTATCCATGACAAATTTCAGTTCTTACAAAAAATGTTTGAAAAAAATTCAACGTTGGCCCCATTCGCAAGTCCATGTTGCCAATGTCTAGTCCTTATGCAATTTTTGTTCCTCCTCCATCGTTCCTCGTTCCTCTTTCCTTGACCATGGTGTAGTCCCAAAGATCCATTATTTTTGTACAAACTACATACTAATGGCATAAAATTATCGATGAACTTTTTTCGTCGATAATATAGCAAATTCGTCGCAAGATTATTTACATTCATCTCTCTTGCAACAATATCAAATGATGTTTGGATTCATTTCATATTTGGTTTATCAACTTGAATTCTCAATTTGATACTTTTCACACTAGCTAGACCTTCAGTCAAATACAAATATGAAACATGGAATCATTAACATATCTACTAGAACATATGAAAAATACGGTTTATGGTTTCCGTGATGAATTGATGATGGAAGAAAGTGAGTGTGTCACTCAAATTTGAGTCCAGAAACCCTCCCATATCGTTAAGGCATGCCAATAGTCTTTCCATGAAAAATTTTAGTGCATACATAAGTCTTTTGTCTTTTTTCAATGACTATGTAACGAATCTCAATTCTAGGAAGATTCAAATAGGTAACAATATTGATGAAATCTTATATGATCATGATGGTATAAAAATGAAAGAACTTCTCTTGGTTTCAAGAATAATTTATCCTATACTGAACAAGGCCAATCACGTGAAGGTAGAATCTCACATGGCCCCTCCCCTCTCGCTCACATCACTCTCAATTGATCCCCAAAACCCAATCTATAAAATATAAAATAATCGAAAGCAATTTCCTATTAAGATTCATGCATAGAAACTACACAAACGAAAATTAATGAAGGTACATGAAATTATGTGTTTCTAAATGATATTTTTAGTCTACCACATAATTTACTATATTGACAACTATTTTCAGGTTTCAAATAATAACTAAACAACATGTAACCTAGGATATAAAAACATCACATAAAACTTAAAAACATGTAATTAACCCATGACATTAAATGTAAATTATTTTAAGAGAATAATGCATACAAATTAAAATATTATATAGTCACGTACCTAATCCAACATCAACATCTGTGTAATCATCCTTATTCTCTATCTTGATCTTCTTCATCAAACTTGACATCTGTATCATCATCTGGTTCTGAAACGATGTTGAAAGGATTGATGATATCATCATCGTCATCAATGTCATTTTCGAGCATATTTTCATCGACATCATAATCAGGAATTGCAATATTGTCTCCTACGCTTAGATCATGATCTTCTTCGTCTTCTTCATCTATCGACCCTCTAGGATCTTACGGATCTATCAGATATTCCGTCGAATCATCTTCTTGATCTTCAATATCATCTTCTTCCTGTAAATGAGTATACTTAATTGGCCTTCCTCTTGGATCATATCTAACAACAAATGACCAATTCCTTTTACCTGCAACATTTGAGTAAAAGACCTGTTTACATTGGCTTGGAAAAACATAGTGATCATGTCCTCTTTCAAACATCATTGTTTTAATAATTGGAAATCCGTTGGCATGTTGAATAACAGTTCTTTCCTCATCACGTTCATGCATTCGTAACCTATACCATTTGACATCAAACATAACTAATTTGAAGGAATTAAAGTCACACTCAAGTATATCGTTTAAATACCCATAGTATCTATTTTCAGACTCTAGGGGATGTCTGTCACTCCTAGAGGAAACATTAGTAACCTAGAATATTGCAGTTATCCTACTATCAGAAGTTTTTCTTGTTTCATCCAATTGTTTGATGTGAAATTTACAACCATTGCAACACATAGCCATGTGGTGTTTCAACTGCAATATGTCATATATGTAAAAGATGCATTGTAAATTAATACATTAACATATATTTATATAACTTCGAAAGTATCTGAAAAACACAGTACACATGTAGTCATATTATTATAATATAAAATAACTGAATAAAATGGGTGAAATTGCTTACTTGTCCATCTTTCAAACCATATGCTAGATCAATTTCCCTCTGCGTAACATTGGCATCTCCATTATGACGAGCTTCTCTAACCAATTCAGACAGTTGTTTCCATGATAACCTACCTCCATTATTTTGTTTACATATTTCAATCCATACATTCATCCAGTTAAGATTGTTTGCAATGTATAAATGCAATGCATCCCACTCTAGAGAAACTAAATAAAAAAAACATAATTCACCAATATTAAATATTAGCTATAACGTACAATATGAAGGTAAATATAAATATTTATAATTTATGAAATAAATCATATTAATATATTAATGAGTATGATCATATACACAAAAACAAAACTTTATATATGTTATTAATATAATTTTTCACAATTATTAATATATTACCTCTCATTTTTTTCATTCTACCTTTCCCCAACTGATGCTCCTGATCTTCAACTTTTTTGATGGATTTCACATCCCAAATGCGATCCATTGCATGCATAGTTGGCACTACTAATTTAGGAAGATACTGACTAATATACACCATGGATTGATATACCATATATCCTTCCACCATAGAACCCTCAGGACGTGCTCTTTGTCTAACCAATGCCTTCAATGATTTCAAGTGCCTCTCCACCATCCACATTGACCTTGTGTGAACAGGTCCACAAATTTCAATCTCCTCAACTTGGTGTATGAGGTAGTGTTATTGTGCATTGAAAAATGTAGGAGGTATATACTTTTGCATTTCACACATTAGACGAGGAATTTCTCTCTTCCAATAGTTTATATCATCTTCATGGATTTATTTCAATGAAAACCATCTACATGAGATCACGACACAAGAAAATAACATGTTTCAACATAACATAATATAATATATTACATTACATTACAAGTAAAACATGTGTCATTAAGTACAACAATAATTTGAAAGAACATTTTGCATATAAATCAAAACTACGTCTTACCTCATGTATTTTCCAAGATCATATATAACTTTTTTGACGTTGTTGTCAAAGTCATTTGGGAGAGATAGCAGTAGAACATACTGTAACAACAAAATGAATCGTTATTTGTTTTGACCAAAGTAGACAAGAAAAAATAAAAAATAAATAAAAGATCTATAAGGCCAATATATATAAATATGTATACCAAAATTATTAACTTAATGAAGGTATGACAATCATGTGTTTTTACCCCACCAAATTCGCCTTTCTTCGTTAATATATTTTTTATGTTTGAAGAAAAACCTGTGGGAAATTTAATTATTTGAATGACCTCTTTTACATCATTGGTTTGTTTCTCTATTAATAACCATGGAAGGTTATTTTGGTCTAGTACTCCATCTAATCTATTTGAATATCGGATCACACTTCGCATTGCATGATTGGCTTCCTGAATATCAATACAATTTTTGAAAATTTTGTCTTTGTCCCTCCTACCATCTATGATTTGCCATAACGTTTTAGTCACATTCTTACCGATATGCATTGTATCAAACAAATGAGCTATTTTTAGCTCCTTGTAGTAGGGAAACCTCATGAATTGAGCAGGATAAGATTTCATTCCTCGTGGAAGCCCATTATTAATACCTTCATGATGATTGCGGCCTTCATGAAGCATTAAAGAAATCACAAAAATGATTATCAAATATGGTAAAATAAATTCAATGATTAAAATAAACATTCAAAACATTACACGATCTACGATACATTATGAAATTGAGTACCTTGACGATTTCTATTATATTCCAAACTCCATAGGTGAGGTGCCATTCTTCGTGGTTTTAAACCAGTCTCTTCTTTCCCATTGAAAAGATGTTTTTCAGTAGTACGATACCTATGGTTCTTAGGAAGAAGTTGCCTATACTCATCAAACACCATATTTCCTAAACTTTTTGAATGACGATACTTTATCTTAGGGACACAAACTGGACATGCAAATTTACCCTTTGTTTGAAGACCTACAACAAATGGATTAATGTCAATTATATGATGAGATTATTTAAAAATTAAACATACACCATGATAACATTAAAATATTGTATACTATTAAAGAGCAACATTAGAATGCTTATACATACCACAAAAATGTGTTAGTCCAGGGGCATCATGAATTGTCCATAAAAGTATTCCATGGAATTTAAATTTCTTCTCCCCGATTGGTTTACATATGTTGTACATTGTGAAGCCAACCCATAACTTTAGTAGCTCATCGATAAGAGGCTCGATATATACATTCATATATTTAATCTGGTACTTACCTAATTGTTTAAAATTACACATAATTACTAAAGGAATGATATCATGTAATATATATAATTAAATAAATAAACAAAAGACATTATGCAAAAATTGAAACAAATGAAAATGTTAAATTCAAATAATTAATGTAAACAAATACCTAGAACAATCATTGTCAACATTATGTGCTCCCTCTTTATTGACATACAAGGAGGAACATTATTGTTGATAACAAAAATAGGCCACACTGAGTAAATAGACCTAAGCTCTCCGAATGGATTAACACCATCAACTGCCAATGAAAGCCTAACATTACAAGGTTCACCTTTGAAATCTGCCCATTTTTCCTCAATTTCCCTAAATGTAGAACCATCGACAAGCATTCAAAGAACACCATGTTCACTTTTGTTACGTGCATGGTAATCCATAAATTGTGATATGCTTTCACACCTAAAAAATCGTTGCAAATGTGGAATTATGGGAATATGTCGAAGAACCTTTCGAGGCACCCTTTTTGTCACTTGATCGGTTCAAAATCTACTGATAATACATTGCAGACATTCGGTTTTTGAAGCATGTTGTCCATAATATATAATATGGTCATTAGGACATGCATCTATAGTTTGATAATCCATTCCAATGTCTTTCATAATGGCATGCAAACCTCGATATGTGTGAGGTAAAATATTTGACAATGGTACAAAAATTCACCTAACAATCTACAACATAACAAACAACTAGTTAATGTGAGAATATTAATCGTAAAAAATGCATTCTTATTTTACACATTAATTAACACTAAAAACAAATATAAAATAATCAACATTTATGTACAGTATGAGAT
>ML776813.1:475412-489819 GCA_009831015.1 Picea engelmannii
GTGCAATATTCTGCGGAAAGTTAGAGGGAAACTCTAACTTTATAATTACAAACAATCATGCAAAATTAGTGTATACTATAAAAAACATTCAAACAATATATATACATATATATAATTTTATATAAAATTGACAAAATAAAAAAGATAATGAATATATAGCTAATTACCATGGGACGATATTCATTTGATCTGCCATCAATGTGACCATATTTCCAACAATGTTTTGTAGTTGTTTATATTAAAATTCTTACGGGACGTCTAAGGAAACATTTTTTTACAAGGGCAATAACATCTATCATCATCCTTTTCACCTGCTTTACTTTTTTCCCCACCTCTAACAACATTCTGTGACATTTTTCCGCACAAAAATACCCTTTCGGAACCGTCATTGTTATAGCAAGATTGTCAAAAATCTTTAAATCGTCAAATATTTATAGGCCAATTTTAGGTCACTATCATTGCAATTGCGACGATAGTGACCTAAAAATATTTTTTCCACCTATTTATTTTAGGTCATTTTCAACAGTAAATTTTGACTAAGTTATTATGGTCAACGTTTGTCGCAAGAGCGACGGACAATCTACAGACATCGCTTGTGAGACAAACATTGACCATAATAATTTATTCAAACTATAGGCATCGAGATTGCGACTAATACAGGGTAGATTTAGAAAACATGAACTTTTTCTCTTGCATGTTGCGATGAAAGAGTACTTTCGTCACAAGTGGTCGTCGCAAATTTTTCAATATGTAGTAGTGATAGATATTTCTTCACTTCCAGTGAGCATGTTTAGTACTCCGGTGAAGTTATCTACTTCTCCCATTGAATTTCCTTTCACCACTTCATTTAACACTTTTTCTTTTTACTGAGATGAAGGAAATCAATATATGAATTTCCTTTCATCGTCTCTTTTGGACAAGATGGGGGTAATCAAATTATGAATTTCCTTTCACCATCTGTCTTATATTTTAATATTTCGAAGTGGGGGAAAACAATCTGTATGTAACATACAAGGGATGATATCTATTTAAAAGTTTTGAAAAGAAGGTCTGTCAACAATTTTAAGAATACTTTGAAACTAACTTTCTTCCAATTTTCAATACACCTTCGCCTATAGGAAAAAACATTATGGGCATCTTAATCTTTGAGGGATCAACCTTGAATGAATTATTCATTTTAAAGTCTGATAGAAGATATAAAATCATCAGGATTAGCCTAGACATACTTTTTCAATTAAAATCAAAGGAACATAATTTTTTTTGCCTAATCTTGTTTTGAAAATATGTTTTTAAGTTTTCAGAGTCAAGGTAAGTTTCTTTCTTTCTATGAAGACTAAAAAGGGGGAGAAATGAGAAAGAAAATATGTAGTGAATAAAAATATGGGGATAGGTAAAAAGTAACCAAATAAAAGATTCAGAGGATATGAAACAAAATATCCTAATCCCACATGAGTTTGTGTCTCTAGTTCAGACTTCTTTCGAGTTTATTTATTATCATTTTTATTTTCATTTCAGAGATGGCTTTATAATTTATCATCATGACACTTTAAGTTGTAATTTTATACCTCTCTAATTCTTAGGTCAGGTGATACTATTATTATGAGAAAAACTTCCTTCACATTCATTTCAAAAAGAATTTTCTTAAAATTTTATTTGAACTATAAGAAGATTAGGAATTCATACCTTATTTTCCTTTTGAATTTTCAGCAAGGAAGATTATTAATTTATCACCTGTTTTTAGAAAAATTGAATGTTTGAAAATGAGTGTCGAATTTTTATTCAACCTCATCTCTTGTTCAGCAAGCTCTATTCTGCAAAAGGCCAAGAACAATAGACCATGGTCCTTCATCTTTCTACGACCTGAAATTAACCCTGTCAAACTCTAAACCCCGTCATTGGGCTATGGAGTCATAATGCCTAAAAACTAAACCATACTGGATGCCAAAGTGAGAACCGAACTACTAAACTGAAATAAAACGCTGAAATAGAAAGATGAAATTAAATGTTGCTTTGGACAACTTATTTATATACATTGGCCCTACACTAATTAGGAGAAATTCTATTGATCAAGTAATATGGAATTTCCAATGGAGCCATGCAACTATTTAATTTCTTAACATACCTTGTGTTATGATGGATGAAGGAATGAAAAATTAATAATTTTTTTGCAGCAAATAACGAATAGGTAGATTGCGCTTACTGCTGAAGTTTGGTTGCGCACAAAATGCTGCAACATTTTGGACCTTTTGAAGAATATACTCCAACCAAACAACCACTTGATCATGAAAATAATTCTCAGACTTAACCGATATCTCTTCCTACCAGCCAAGCTGCATGAAATTCCTTTGTATACTTTTTCCACTATTGATCTTTTCTTTTTCTGGCTCAAGAATTTCATATTGAGGCTCACTAGTCTATTTCTTGATAGTTGATAAGCAAGAAGAAGAGATCAATTTCTCCAGTAGTCCCTCCTTATCTCCATCACCACCTGTCCAAGAATCTTCTTCATCGCTGTCATACATAGGGTGATTATATAAAATTTCTAAACTTTGACTTTCAAAAACTTCCATTTCTTAATGATCTAGTAATGATGATTGAATAATAGCATCTTGATTAAAATAATAATTTAGAACAGTAGTTTGATCATGACAATAATTACTATGAATATTAGGTACAATGACAAATTCACTTAGAGTATCATTACTAAAATCATCTTTTCCAAGAGTTGATTGCTTATGGTATTCAATAAGCCATTGGCCTTTGCAAGGATCTAGATCAGCTAAAGATTCATCGCCATGTCTTTGATCTTCTTGAAAGACCGGAGGGTCTGCAAGTATTTCTTCATTTTTACATGCAATCATGTCCTCTTCATTCTTACTGCTGCAAGAAAACTTTTCTTGATTTACTTCAAAGTCTTCTTCATATAAATTTTCCTGATTTGTTTAGGGAGATCTTGTTTTTCTTCAAATTCTTCTTCATATAGTTGACCATAATTGCTATAATGTTATGATTTTTCATCATAAAAATGATTATCTTTGCAATCTTGTTGTACACAATCTAAATTGCAATAGTATTCAAAAAGAAAATCACCTAGATAGATCCTCCTGCAATACTTATGGAAGGAAGCATGAAATTATTTTAACATTGAGATGATGGAAGGAGGAAGAGACTTGTACCAATGATGAGAATATCCTCCTAGACTGAACATGAATAGTTTCATCAAACCATCTTCATGATGAATATCTAGCAGTTCCATAAGATTATGAAACTTGAACAAGTGTTGAGCAGTATTATCATATTTATCCTCTCTAAAATTAGGAAGATAATCTCCCCATTCTTTAATATCAGGAACAACGTTTGGAAAACCAAAAAAAATTGTAAATTCCAAAGGAATAAACCTTGCAGCAATCCGATCAGTGAAAGAAACCGACATTTTAAAACCAGTGTAGTCGCCAGTGAATCATGTGGAGTCTTCAAACCAAGGAGTCGTCAGGTGAATGATCAGATCCAGCTAAATGCCTATCCCTTCTTCACCATCAAGGAATATATCTAAGCTTTGTCTTTCTCCCACGGAAAATGATTATGTTTCTTCGTCCCCAGCAACGACGCCAAAAATATGTTGTTCCTGAGATTGATTCTAAGGCTTTAAGAATAATGCCAGGCATCAAAGCTTTTAAATGAAATGTTTTTATGACTGTTTTTTCTACCTTCAGTTTTCTGAGAAATAATCTTTAAATGAAATTAATAATAAGACAGTATAGAAGTTGTATCTCATTATTTGAGTCGCAATTATAATGTCAAATGATGTATAAAATATTTACAAAAATGTTAAAACAAAGTTAGGTACCAATTACAGATAAGTCTCACCTTTTTTGCAGTAGAAGAAAAGTAGAAGATGCACCCTTGAAAAGGAGATAAAGATGCAGTAATTCACACAGATAAGAGGTCTTGTTTTACTCACAGTAACAACAGAGGAAAATTTGTTATTGAACGAACTACTGATAAAATATGATCACATTAGATGTAGTACTAAATTGTAATCATTCACTCTTCAAGAATTACAGAAASAAATTAAGATAAATGGAAACACAGAGGAAACACATAACTCAAATTGAACGAAACTTAGAATCTTTGTCTACACTTGTATTAATACTCAAAAAGAGTCCCTCTTTTACATTCGGCAAGAAGTAGCCTACATTGGGCTAGAATCCRCCTAGAATAGATATAAAATCTATCTATTTATAAAAAAATTGTCTCAACTGAAAGCCATTGGAATTCCTACAATAGAAAACCATACAAATGAAATAACAACAAGCATATACTGTGGAGTTTTTATTTGATGTTCTGGTGCTTCATTTGTCTCTTCATTTGCTTGAAGATGCACTTGTTTTCCTTTGTTCTCTGAATTGGGTACACATGTCCACTAAGGCCACCACAATCATTGGCTTACTGTCTTTTCCATCTGATTTCGTTGCCATCTGTCCCTTTGAATGAGTTTACTGGGATAAAGAATTGCAGTTGAAGGTATGGGGGTGGTAATCGGACAAGTAACTTAGCGTTGGCTCATTATGGGATGAATAATAGTTATACAGAAAAGTAATCATTCATATATAGGATGATGTGGGGAAAAGTGTCCAATAAGGAGGTGGGATGAGTGGATGCAAGGGTGTAGGTGGTAGGAATAGATGGGGTAAGTGACGTGTAGCGAGTGTGAAAGGATGGAGGGTGAAAGGTAGAGTGGGTGGAGGACAGGTGTTGAGTCCTTTTATACTTTTCTATTTTGTGGGGGTGCGAGGAAGTGGTTTTGAGGTAACTCACCTTTCACCCCACAATGCACCTGGTGATGCCACATACCCCCGAGAGAAAACAATGGTTTAAATTGTAGGACTGCCCTTCGAAATTAAACCCCACACAACTTCACCCCTCGCAATCGTTCTTGGTCATTGATCTCCATAGTCCATTAAAATACGACTGACGATCTGGCAAAGTGAGATAAGCTCCCAAAGGTTAAGACGAGGTCACATCTCTCGGTCACGTGTAGTGAAGAAAGAGAAAACTTCATGCAATTCCTACTCGTCGATGAAAGCAGGGGACACGTGTCAAACGATCCCTGTATTCGATGATCTCATACTCCGAGAGGAAGCAAGCAATGATGAGTAAAGAACTCCTGAAGGCCCGAAGTCACAGAGTTCATCTGGACCATTGATTGAAGTGGATGCCTGGTGCCGAATCTCTCACTTAGGAGGATAACCACTTCAGAAGAAATACTGATGCATGAAGTGAGAACTCTTAAAGGCCCAAAGCCCGTAGTTCATATGGACCGTTGATTGAAGTGGACACGTGTCGGAAGATATAAAACTCTGGAAGGTTTGTGATGTTATGAATCTCAGAACGCCCGAAGCCTAGAGTTCCAAAGTAGATCTCAGCCATACAAATCAAAAGGACACGCGATGCCAGATCTCTTACTTCAAAGACTTAACACTTCGAGGAATTGTACTGTTGTGTATCTCGGAACACCCGAAGCCCGGAGTTCCAAAGTAAATCTCATTCATGCAAATTAAGAGGACACACAAAGCCAGATCTATCACTTAGGGGACTTAGCACTTCAGGGGTTTGTGTTGTTTTGCATCTCGGAATGCCTGAAGCCCAGAGTTCTGAAGTAAATCTCAGTCATCCAAATAAAAATGACACACGGATCCAGATCTCTCACTTTGGGGACTTAGCACTCTAGAAGTTTTGTACTGTGAAGCATCTCGAAACGCCCAATGTCTGGAGTTTCAAGGTAAATATCAGTCTTCCAAATCAAGAGGATACACGGTGCTAGATCTCTCACTTTGGGGACTTAGCACTTCGATGGTTTGTGCTATGAATAATCTTAGAACGCTCGAAGCTCGGAGTTTGGAAGTAAATCTTGGCCATCCAAATCAAAAGGACACGCGACGCCCGATCTCTCACTTCAGAGACTTGGCACTCTAGAAGGTTTGTGCTATGAAGCACTAGAGAAAGAACTGGTTGAATCCCGAAGTATATCCTAACCATTGAAGGTTGAGGACACGTGTTGGCAGATTTGACACTCCGAAAAGTTAACACTTCATAGATATTTGTTCTATACTTTATTTTTCCCATTTCTGTTTATTTAGCCCTTCCCTGCCATATTTGGTCCCTTTCTTAATTTATCAGGATTCCAAGTTGGTTTAGCATTTCGCTAGATTCTGAAATCTGGTCTATTGAGCTTCCTTGCAACTTTTAGTGGTTTCGTAATCGTTGAGGAAATAATATTAGCCTACCTGTAACAAGAGAATTTTGTAACCTCTTCACTGAATGAAAAACAGTTAATTGTAAATGGTAAAATGATTTCGAAGTTTGAAGAGATTTCTAAATTCTATCGATCTTTGTATAGATCTGTTTATAGAGAGATTATTAAAAAGTTTGATGGAATTTATCACCTGGAAAATCATAATAATTATTCAAGTTGTTAACTTTAGTCAATCACAAACGTCATTAAAAAATCGACGGTTTGGGGTTCATAGGTTTTGAATGTAAGAGGACAGAAAATTAAATTTCAAAAGATCAAAATTATACGTGTTCCAACACATCTTACAGACGACACTTCCTCGTTGGGCAAATTTCCCTTGGGTATGGTAAGGTGAGGATCGTGTAGCTGCGTGAGTTCAAGATCCATTCTAAGTTTTATTTGTTTGCAGGGTTACTTAAAAATGTAGTCATTTCATTCCTGATTGTTACCACATTAGTGGCGTTTTCTGTAATTTCCTTACCTCTAGTTCTCCTGGATCCTTGGGATCACATAGATTTTAGTGAAACCGAATCACCTTTCCTAGCTAAATTTCAGCTAAAGACTCACACATTTACTCTCCGCTTTAAGCGACCTTCCTTCCCTTAACTCATGCCTTCTCTGGACTCGACCCTTGATGTAAGGATTCACGCTTGTCTGCATGCAATTACCGGATTTCGAGCAAGGTTTATCCCAGAATCCAGACCACCCAAATGATTATTCAACAAACTAATTATTGATTATTGTTGGCAATGCCAGTCGATACATATATATCACCACAAATTAATCAATCAAAAGAAAACTCATGAAAATAAAAATGATAACATAAACATGGCAAAGCCAACATGTAGAGACTCATTGATTTACCTCAACGTTGTCCATATTCTTCTAATTCAGAATATTTATACAAAGTTGTTAAATCATTTGGGTCTACTAATTGAAGCAAAAATTCAATCAATCAGATCATAAGCTCGATGGTCGAGATTGTTTGATCATGTAAATACTATAATACAAGTGATTGTGGTTGGATTTTTATACTTCAAATGGTGATGAGCTTCTTCCTTACATTTATGAAAACGTTCAAAGTATTGCAGGGGAAGATACCACTGGGATCCGTCGCCATTAAATACAAAAGTGGAGGAGGTACATCGAAAATACCATGGAGGTATCGGAAAAAGGGGAGAATACGTTTCCATCTCACAAGGTTATGATTTGTTTTTTTTAGTAATGGCTACAAAGGTATTTTTTCTTTGTTGCCACTTAAATTTTTTCATTGTTTCAAGGGACAAGTCTAGGTGTTCTTCGAACCTGAAACTCTAAAATCTCAATTTCCCACCTACCAATATCGTTATAGAACCATATCTTCAAAACACACAGGAAGCGATTAGGCCAAACAATAACCAGTCTGTCATGTAGTATTCAACATTCAATGTTGCATTCACTGGTATATATACTACCAGATTATATTGATATATATGCTTGAATATATATGACGATGTATATACTACCTTCAATAGAATTGAATGTTATTTAGCAAATTGATCTTGTTCCTTAATTAACCGCCTAGATAGAGATGAGGCTAGGGTGCCTGTACCCCATGAGGGTTCGCAGCGCGCTCCAGCTGGAAGTGGTAGCATTCACGGAGAACTCCAGAGGGTTAAGTTTCTCGAGTTCATGGGTGCCACGGATGACTCAACCGTTGAGGCATGGTTGGAGAACATGACGAGGTGCTTTGCAGTTCACGGTTACAACCTCCAATGTGAAGGTCCGCATGGAGATATTTCAACTGAAGGGAAGCACTTTTCTATGGTGGAAGACACTCCTACTTCAACTGAACATGGTCGTTGAAGATGTTTCATGGGAATTTTTTGAGGAACGGTTTCAAGAGAGATATTTACCAGAGGAATTCATCGAGCACCAACTCAATGAGTGAAACACATTATGACAAGGTGGTCATACGATGGTCGAGTTGAGGCCCGATTCATGGAGTTTCTTGGTATGCTCCACATTTGAACACCGAGAAGATATAGGTCGACAATATTGTGACCAACCTTAACTTATGCATTCGTGTGAAGGTGAGGAGCCCAATGCCTCAACCATTATATGAGGAAGTCCAAAAGGCCCTCATAGCTGAGGAGGAGCTGACCAGAGGGGGGTCAAGGTAGGACTCCTGCAAGACCAAATGGATGAACGACGTCAGGTGCATAGTAGCATCAGACACCATCCGTACATACATCAAGGTATCAGGATATGTCATGAGAATCCACGTTCACGACACCCCCATGACCGACTCGTCAATGGGGTCTCCCTATAGGCGACCATCACATCGACATTTGTGCCATCTGCAGCAATGGTTGTTTAGGAATGTTCAACATAATAGACTAGGATCTCAGGCTAGTAGGCCAGCAACCTCTACTTCGAGGGCCAAGAGTATTGGACTGAAGATCAGGTGTTGGAAATGTGGAGAGCCACATTACCAATGAGACTGCTTGATTGAGAAGGCTAGAGCGGCCAAGTCAACAAGACACACTACAGATAGAGATTTGCGAAGGGCCCATAGGAGTCATGTCATAGTGAATGACTTCCAGGATAAGCACTAGTCCACTATGCTCGAGACATCAAGTACCATCGTCGACCAAACTTTCAGTATGTTGATAGATATCAATGCTATAGAGAGCTTTATTTCTAATACAACGTTGTAAGGAATTAAGTTAAAGGTCGTCGACAGGATGATTTTAGATACGTCGAAATGGATTTGGGTTCCAACTAGAAGGTTGGAGGAAGGGTTATGGACTGTCGCGTTAACTTGGGATATTCTGTAACAAAGGACAACCTTTATGTCATGATCTTAGGAACTTATGACATCGTGATCGATATGAACTGGTTGGAATTGCATGATGCGATAACCAACTGTAAGATGAAATCGTTGAGTTGACCGATGATGAGGGACATAGAAGAGTGATTGTAGGGAGAAACCAGGGAGTGTCCCTAATATTCATTTCTTCCCTACATCTACAGAAGTGCATGTGCCAAGGATATTATCGACTGTTCGTCGAAGGTTTTTCGAATATAGAAAATCTGATTACGGAATTGCAGAAGAAAAACAAGAAATTTGTATGGACCGATAAATGCATGGAATCCTTTCGAAGGCTAAAGGATTTGTTGATGATAGTGTCGATACTAAAATTTCCTGAAATGGACGAGGGATTTCTAGTATGCTGAGACGCATCCAAGGAAGGATTAGGTGAATTCTTGATGCAAGACGGTCAAGTGATCGCTTATATCTCAAGGAAATTAAGAAATCATGAAGAGAACTATGTGAGGCATGAATTGGAGTTATTGGTCATTTTGTATTCCCTGAGAGTGTGGAGGCACTACCTAATTGGATGGAAATTCGAACTAAAAATAGACCACTTTGGTTTGCAACGCATTTTTGCATAGAATGACTTGAACACATGGCAAAAGCGTTGGTCATAATTACTTAGCTAATTCAATTTGAGATTAAGTACCTTAAATGAATAGTGAGCAGAGTGGCAGATGCGTTGAGTCAAAGACCACACATATTTTCAGTGATACCTCTTCAAATGAATCTTCGAGAAAATATTCTAAATTTACAGTGCGATGATGATTGGTATAAAGAGGTTAAGGAAAATATCGGCCAAGACACCATGTTGGTACCAAAGTTTGAGGGATTGACATTGGACAACGACGGTTTAATGAGGTATAATAACCAGATTTACGTACCTCCTAACGATTATTTGAGAAGATTAATATTAAATGAAGCTCATAGAGCAGTGTACATGGCTCATCCAGGATTCACAAAGATGAGGTCAGACCTTAAGCCCTTATTCTTATGGAAAGGAATGAAGGAGGAAATTGTCAACTACATGACGAGATGTCTAGAATGTTAGCAAGTAAAGGTTGAACATAGACATCTGACAGGATTACTATAGCCACACTCTATTCCAGAATCTAAATGGGAGGTCATTTTGATGAACTTTATTGTAGTATTTTCACTGATGACAAGGAGGCACGACTCGATTTTCGTGGTAGTTGACACTCTGATGAAGAGTGCACATTTTATCCCTGTGCGTACGACATATCAGGTGCCAGACATAGCTAGATTTTTTATCAGTGAGATTGTTAGATTGCATGGCATGCCTAAAAGGATTATATATGATCGAGGATAGGTGTTTACAAGATGATTTTGGACTAGTTTCCAAGAGGCCTTGGGAACCCAACTTAACTTTAGTACAATGTATCACCCTGAGAAAGACGAGAAAACAGAAGGAACGAACCAACATTTGGAAGATATTTTGCGTATGTATGTGATGGACCACAAAAGCGTTGGGAAGAGTTCTTGTCACTGGTGGAGTTTGGTTACTACAAAAGTTATCAAAGCACCCTTAACATGGAACCTTTTGAGTTTCTTTATGGGCAACCGTGTCAGACGACTTTGAGTTGGGATCAAATTGAGGATAGGGTCTTGATAGGACCAAAAGAGATCTAAGAAATGGATGAAAAAATGCAAACAATAAGACAAAGGATTAAAGAAGCACACTATCGGCAGAAGAGTTATCTCGATGCACGTCGCATTGACCATAATTATGAAGTTGGTGATGGAGTCTTCTTGTGGGTGAAACCGCACAAGAGTTCGATCAAGTTTAGAAAGGGTGCTAAACTCTCTCCTAGGTTTGTGGGACCTTTTGAAGTTGTGGAAAAGAAAGGGTATGTGGCCTTTCGACTAGCCTTGCCTAATTATTTGAGGCGTATTCATGATGTTTTTCATGTATCCATTTTGAGACATTATGTTAGTGATCCTACACATGTGATCGACATGAGTTCCTTTCAGGTGTTGAATGAGGGTGCACTCACGACAGATCCATTCTGCATTCTGGACCATCTCATTCAACAACTATGGTCTCAAACAGTCGATCAGGTTAAGATCTAGTGGGAAAATTATAGTCCACACTTGGCTACTGGGAAGACGCATATGATATGTGCCAACAGTTTCCATTTTTCTTTGATAGTTAGACATTTTGATCTTATCAGATGCTTTATTTACTGCATTTGTATACTGTGAAACTTCAGGATGAAGTTTAAAACAAGAGGGGGTGTATGTAACATCTCTCTCTTGTGATCACATGTTATTCACATAATCTTTGAGGACACTTGCGTGCAAGTGATTTGATTTTAGTATATGGATGTTTGTTTGGTTATGGATTCTTATGATGATGTTGATCATTATGATGTTATGTTATTTGATATCTATGTATTGACAAATGCTATTGATGATTTTCCCCTGAGTGTGAAGGACACTTGACAGGTTGAGGATGTTGATGGCGTCAATGGACCTCCTTGGACTCTGGATCGAGTAAGGGATGGATTGTATATGGTTTGGGTATTTCTATTTATGCATATGTGACATATGTTCAGGTATATTATGATGTTCTTTATGGATCATTGAAAGTGTTTTGTTGATGCATAAAGGTTGACGATTGCTTGCTAGTCAGACTCACATAAGGAGTAAAGGGGCCATGCACAAAAACCATATATTGAGGGAGAGGTGTGGAAGCAGCTCTGCCACAGCCTTATATCACTCCCTCTGTGGCTCAAATTGTAGGTTAATGATTACCTAGTTCGAGAGATCCATGATGTCATGAGGGAAGACTAAGATAGTTGCTCATGAATATTCTAAGGGGCCCTTAGTCTCTCACAAGGTTTTTTGAATGGATTATTGACATGATCCTTATTCCTTAGAGGCCCTTAGTCTCTCACAAGGTTTCCTGAATGGATTATTGAATCCAGGGGTTGGAAACCTACCAAAACCAGTCAAAGGCGAGTGGAAACCTTGGAGCCCATAGTGCATCTTGAAGGGAATGTCGCATAATTAAAATTTGAGTCAAGGGCGAGTGACACCCTTGGAGCATAGAGTGCATCTTGAAGGGAACGTCATGGTATAAAAAAATGAGTCAATGAATCTAGGTGGACTAGAAAAATTGAGCGAGAGTTAAACCTTAAAATATTGAGCACCTGACTAATTAATTATTTAACTAAAGAATGAATTTAATTAAGCATAATACCTAAGTGTCTAGGCGTTTGCAAATAAAGATTTAACTAAATCCTAAGTCTAAGTTGTTGGCATATTTACAAGAAGATCGTGCTTGTCATTGATGGAAAGAACAACAACAATGATGACAAATAGATAGACAAGGAAGATCAGGAGACAGGCAGGCAAGGAAGAACAACAACGATCAAAAGGCAAGATTGAAGCATTGATCCGACTCCATTTCAGAGTTTCGACTACCGGGATTTTGGATACCGGGATTTGGATATGTCAAGGACTCTCAAGACAAGAATCCCGAAGTCACGAAGTGTGAAAAGCCAAAAAGTTGAGCCGACTCCATTTCGGAGTTTCACAGACCGAGAGGTTGAGTTGTCAAGAACTCTCACGTCAAGAATGCCGAAATCACGATGTGCGAAATTGTGAAGAGATCTGGACCTTCGAATCATATAGGGTTTGGATCGTTGATTTGACTCCATTTTGGAGCTTCAGATACCGGGAGTTGGAAGAGTCAAGTGATGAGACTCTTCATCACAAGAGTCCTGAAGCGGCGACATGAAAAACGCTGAAATCTCGAATCAGGTACAAGGAAGGCCCGTGAAGTGTCGAATTCAAGACAAGATCTGGATCGTTGGGTCCATAGGACACGTGATGAAAGATCGTCATTTCACCGACTGCAAAGTCAAAGGAACTAGTTTTCCAAACCTCTCGAACTTGCAATAGGAATTCGCGACATGAGAAATCGCAAAAGGCCGAAATACGAAATGCCAAAATGATCGGAGCTAGTGCAACCAAGCTCCATTTTGAAGCTTCAGATATCAGGACATGGAGCATCAAGAAATCATTTCCATAGGAACCCCGAAGTGCTAAAAAGAAAAATTGTGAAAGCACTATATGGATAAGCGCTCGGTTACCTCTCGTAGTCACATGGTCGAAGAACTGTAGAGAAAATCTTGAAGCGGCAAGCTCCTTTTTTTGGAGTTTCGGAGATCACAACTTGGAGAGTCAATATGCCACACAACAGGATTGCCAAAATGCCGAAATGTGAAACACGTTTTGGCTTAGCTTGTGGTCACAACCATTGGTCACATCGGTGAAAGATGGAGGAAGGAGCTAGTTCAGACAAGCTCCATTTTGGAGTTTCAAGGATCGAGGCATGGAGAGTAATGAAATATTTACCACGGGGATCCCAAAATGCCAAAGTGTGAAATGGAAAAATGAATGCAAGATTCAATGAAGTCAATTCAACGGTGCAAATGAATTTGAATAAGATCGGAGGGCTACTGTTGCACTTCATAATGTAACTGCTAGAAATAAATGATGGTTTCTTCCAGAGGATGAACTCGTCTATGACAGAAGAGACAAAGAGTCTCAACTACCAGAGAAGCTGAGGAATCTCGATATAACACCCAGTGATGATGGATGCGTGAGTGAAACTGCCAGAGAAGCTGAAGAGTTACCATGATGATCAAGCAGAGCACTCACAATGGGTAGGAGATGTAGAACATAGAGAGGCAATGTGGCACATAGGAGAATGGACAGAAATGGAGGAGTGAAGTAGAAAAACACCCCGATGTGGAGGAGATTGAGGGTGGAGAGGATGGAAGAGAAAGAGGTAGATTGCATGCACAAGGTGCACATAGACTATAAGAATGTTGAACAAAGAATAAATGGTTGTTCTTGTTGAGTGTGATTGAGGTGTGAAGAAGGAGGCAGAGCGCATCAGTAGAATTGCATAAAAGGGGAATGGTGCATCGAAGGGACATGGTGCAGAGAACATAAAAGGAAAAATAACATAAAGCACAAGGTGTGTGCAAAAGACACTGATGCAAACAGAGCAGCGCAGTGTAACATAACAATGATGAGACCGGTAAGCCTTTGAAGAACTTTATATTGATGTAATAAGTCTTAATAGCAAAGATTTATATTTCAGGGTGGTAGGGAGGTTCTAGGGAGGACTGTAGTCCTCAGAGGTTCAAGTGGGTTCTTGAACATAGGGAGTTGTAGCTTCCATCTGGTTGCATCCAGAGAAACTAGGGTGGTGCAAGGGA
>ML776813.1:501363-551130 GCA_009831015.1 Picea engelmannii
TGTTGAAAAGATTTCAAATGGAAGACTCTAAACCTGTGGGCACACCTATGGTTACTGGATGCAAATTAAGTAAGAATGATGACTCACCTGATGTTGATCAAATTTCATATAGATCAATGATTGGTAGCCTGTTGTACATCACAGCATCTCACAGAGACATAATGCATGCTATTTGAATGGTAGGAAGATATCAGTCTGCACCTAAACAACGTCATTTTCTAGCTGTAAAAATGATATTCAGGTATTTGAAAGAAACAATGACTTATGGTCTACGATATCCCAGAAATCAGAATTTTTAGTTAACTGCCTATTCATATGCAGATTGGGCAAATTGTGTTGATGAGAGAAAAAACACCAGTGGAGGAGCATTCTTCCTAGGAGACTCATTAGTAGCATGGCTTAGTAAAAAGGAAGGTTCCATTTCTTTATCAACTACAGAGGTAGAATACATTGTTGCTACTACCTGCTGCACTCAGTTATTATGGATGATTTAGACACTTGTAGACTTGGAGGTAAAATACGCAGCACCGATCCCAATTCATTGTGATAACACTAGTGCCATTAGTGTGTCTAAGAATACTGTATTCCACTCCAAGACCAAACATATTTCCATAAAATACCATTTTCTGAGAGAGAAGGTCACTAATCAGGTTGTTTAGGTCCATTACATTCCAACCATAGAACAAATTGCAGACATCTTAACTAAACCCCTAGCCAAGACACCATTTGAATATCTCCGACAGAAGTTGGGTGTCATCCCGTCTCACACCTAAGAGAGTGCATTCTGTTAGGGGGAGTTTGTATTGGTTGAACATATGATACCTCCTAAACATACTGCAACAGCTCAGGGGGAGCATGTTTTCTTTGACATTGATGTCAAAGGGGGAGAAAAGGAGCGGTCCGGACTGGATGCCACAGTTGGAGGTCCAAACAGATGAGCGCAACCATTCATGGTTTCCATCAATGCCAAAGGGGGAGATTGTTGGCATATTTACAAGAAGAGTGTGCTTGTCATTGATGGAAAGAACAACAACAACGATGACAAACAGACAAACAAGGAAGATTAGTAGACATGCAGGCAAGGAAGAACAACAACGATCGAAAGGAAAGATTGAAGCGTTGATCTGACTCCATTTCAGAGTTTTGGCTACCGGGAGTTGGATATGTCAAGGAATCCCATAGTCGCGAAGTGCGAAAAGCCAAAAAGTTGAGCTGACTCCATTTCGTAGTTTTGCAGACCAAGAGGTGGAGTTGTCAAGAACTCTCACGTTAAGAATGTCAAAATCGCGATGTGTGAAATCGTGAAGAGATCTGGACCGTCAAATCATCTAGGGTGTGGACCATTGATCCGACTCCATTTCGAAGCTTCGGATACTAGGACTTGGAAGATTCAAGTGAGGAGACTCTTCATCACAAGAGTCCCAAAGCGGTGAAATGCAAAACCCCAAAATCCTGAATTAGGTACAAGGATGTCCGTGAAGTGTCAAATTCACGACAAGATTTGGATCGTTGGGTCCATAGGACATGTGATGACAGATTGTCATTTCGTCGACTACAAAGTCAAAGGAATGGGGTTCCCTAACCTTTAAAACTTGCAACATGAATTCACGACATGCAAAATCGTGAAAGGAAGAAATGTGAAATGTCGAAATGATAGGAGCTAGTGCAACCAGATCCATTTCGGAGCTTCAGATACCGGGACATGGAGAATCAAGAACTCATCACCACAGGAACATTGAAGTGCCGAAAAGTGAAATCGTGAAAGCACTATATGGATAAGCGCTCGGTTACCTCTCGTAGTCACATGGTTGAAGAGCTGTAGAGAAAATCTTGAAGCAACAAGCTCCTTTTTCGAAGTTTCAGAGATCGCGACTTAGAGAGTCGAGATGCCACACAACAGGATTGTCGAAATGCTGAAATGCGAAACACGTTTTGGCTCAGTCTGTGGTCACAACCATTAGTCACATCAGTGGAAGATGGAGGAAGGAGCTAGTGCAGATAAGCTCCATTTCAGAGTTTCGGGGATTGAGAAATGGAGAGTAATGAAATCCTTACCACGAGGATCCCGAAATGTCAAAGTGAAAAATGGCCAAATGAACGCAAGATTCAATGAAGTCAATTCAATGGTGCAAATGAATTTGAATAAGATCGGAGGGCTACTATTGCAGTTCACAGTGTAACTGCTAGAAACAAATGATGGTCTCTTCTAGAGGATGAGCTCGTCTATGACAGAGAAAACGAAGAGTCTCAACTGCCAGAGAAGTTGAGGAATCTCAATATAACACCCAGTGATGATGGATGCGTGAGTGAAACCGCCAGAGAAGATGAAGAGTTACAATGATGATCAGACAGGGCACTCACAATGGGCAAGAGATGCAAAACAGAGAGAGACAACGTGGCACATAGGAGAACGGATAGCAGTGGAGGAGTGAAGTAGAGAAAAACACCCCGATGTGGAGGAGATTGAGGGTGGAGAGGATGAAAGAGAAAGAGGCAGATTGCATGCACAAGGTGCACAGAGACTATAAGAATCATGAACAAAGAAGAAATGGTTGTTCTTGTTGAGTGTGATTAAGGTGTGAAGAAGGAGGTAGAGCGCATCAACAAAAATGCACAAAAGGGGAATGGTGCATCGAAGGGACATGGCGCGGAGAGCATAAAAGGAAAAAGAACATAAAGCACAAGGTGTGTGCAGAAGACACTAATGCAGACAGAGCAACGCAGTGTAGCATAACAATGATGAGACCGGTAAGCCATTGAAGAACTTTATATCATTGTAATAAGTCTTAATAGAAAAAGATTTATATTTTAGAGTGGTAGGGAGGTGCTAGGGAGGACTGTAGTCCTCAGAGGTTCAAGTGGGTGCTTGAACACAGGGAGTTGTAGCTTCCATCTGGTTGCAGCCAAAGAAACTAGGGTGGCAGGGTGGTGCAAGGGAGAACTATTGTTCTCCATTATACAGGTTGGTTCCTATGTTACTGGAAGTTGGTGCTTCCATCCAATTGGTGATAGAACACTTAGGGAGTTGGTGCTTCCTTCTAGTGGGTGCTAGAGAAACCAGGGAGTTGGTGCTTCCTTCTAGTAGGTGCTAGAGAAAACAAAGAGTTGGTGCTCTTAGCAAGTTGCATCTTACAATACAGAGGTTGTAGCCTCACAATGAGTTGGAGCTCATATGTATGATAATGTACAGAATGTAAATATTACTTATCATATAAAGCAGAAGAGGTTTTTACCCTTTATGGGTTTCCGAAAGAAATATCTGTCTCTGTATATTTCATATGTGACAATGATGTTGAATGTTCTATTGCTTACTTCCCTGCATTATTGTAATTGTCATTAAGTGCTTTGCAAAGAATTTAAAATAAGCGTAATTGTTTAAGCACGGTAACAATTGATTCACTCCCCCCCCTCAGTTGTCCAACATAAGTGAGTGAGAAGACTAAAAACTAAAAATTTTAAATTAAATAATGAGCGGATTAATTAAATCAAATTAAGAATCAATGAAAATAAAAATAAATCCTAAGGAATGATTATTACACTTGTGCAAGTAAATACTAAATTAGAATTTTAGTTGAGAAAGGAATAAAGCATAGAAGGGTATCTAATCTAGTCTAACTAAAGAACCTTCCTAAATTAAACACAATTAAGTTTTAGAAAGACATCAGTCATTAAAAGAGGAATATAGGGAATACAGGGACAACTGGGAGTAATTTTATGAGCGTTTTTAGGTTGGATGAGAGAAATTGACATTTAATTAAATTAAATGGTGGATTTATTGGTGCAACTAAGGGAACGGGTGACAAGTGTATGGGGGGAATAATTCCTAATTAAATTAAAAAAAAAACGAATTAAATGTGCAAATGTAAAGTTGTCACTAAGAAAAATTCTATAAAGGAAATGGTCGAGAGGAGGAATGGATCATGAATGAGAGGAGTAAGGTTATGTTGCAAAAATTCTCATTGGTTTTACTTGTGAGAGTTGGGATACTCAGCTCAAGAAAGAGAGTGGTAGCTCTACCTTGCGAGGTGAACTGGGAGCTAGAGTATTTTGGTTGTGGTTGTGTGTAGCCCCTTTGCGACTCGGGGGATAAGGGGGAAGAAGAGTACCCCTAGTGTTGGTTGGGAGATACGGGTGAAGTCTCAATGGTTAGCAAGCAGGAGATCCGAAGGAGCATCACTATAGAAGGAATCAGGATGTCTTCGGTTTTAGAAATTTCTACAGTTATGGTATTTTCATTATGTTTTGTAAATTGAATTAATTTTAAATTTTGTATATTAATTTGGAATTTGTGTTGTAAGCTACAAGGGGCTTTTTATTTAGGATTTGCAATTTTCCTTTATGATTTTGTAATTTACAAGGGGATTCTAGCATGATCATCGCCCTTTTTCCATCCTAAAATAATAAAATGGTTGTATTCACTGTCTCCCACTCACCAATCCATAGAATCTACTTGAGGTTGCATTATATATAGACACACCTAATACATTGAGATAAATCTCTGGCACAATCGCTTCTGGTCTCTCAGACCCTTTGGGAATCATTAAAGTTTGAGACACTGTAAAACTGGAACTACCACCAAATCTTGAACTTTATCCTTTCTTTTGGGTCATCCTTTAAGACTGGTAGAATGACTAAATTGATGTTTAGAAAATGGATAACTATCTGTGGGATGGTGGATACAAAACGTTTCTCTGGTTCACAGCCTTGTGTTTCATGCAGGAGACTTATTGATGTGGTTCCCTTCCAACGACTAAATTTTTCCCTCACAGAGTAATGGTGGTTGATGCAGGGAATTACTTCTCCTTTTTGTTTTTTCGTCCTTCTGATTTTTGTATGAAAACCTTGCATCTTAGAACACACAGTCAGGCCCCGTAGAGAATATAAAATAAAATGAGAAGAAATTGTTCCTCATTGAGGGATTAGGCGAAGTTACCCTTGGCACTTACCTGCTAGCGAATTCATGAATTTTTACAGCAATTACCTTCGGTACTGTGGGGAAACTCGTGCCTTGGCGTTTTCCTAGACATAATGCTCAGCCGCACCCTTCAGATTCGCCCAAAAGAACTGTGGTAGACACACCCTTCCTCTTACAGTCGACACTTCCTCGCTGATTAAATTTCCCTAGGGTATGGTAAGGTGAGGATCGTGTACCTGTGTGTTCGAGATCCATTCTGAGTTTTATGCATTTGCATGGTTACTTAAAAACGTAGTTGTTTCGTTCTTGATTGTTACCACATTAGTGGCGTCTTCTGTAATTGCCTTACCTCTAGTTCGGCTGGTTCCTTCGGATCACATAGAGTTTACTGAAACTGAATCACCTTACCCAGCTAACTATCAGCTAAAAACTCATGTATTTACTCTCCGCTTTAAGCGACCTTCCTTCTACTAAATCACGCCTTCTCTGGACTTGACCCTTGTTGGACGTATCCATGCTCGTCAGCGTGCAATTACTGGATTTCGGGCAGGGTTTAGCCCAGAATCCGGACTACCCGAATGATTATTCAGCAAACTGACTATTGATTATTGTTGGCGATGCCCAGCTAATACATAGATCTCTCTACAGATTAATCAATCAAAATAAAGCATTTGGGTCTGCTAATTGAAGTCAAAATTCAATTGATCAGATCAGTAGTTTGATGGTCGGGATTGTTTGATCATGTAAATCCTACAATAGAAGTGATCGTGGTTGGATTTTTATACTTCAAACAATCATGAGCTTCTTCCTTACATTTATGAAAATGTTGAAAGTATTGCAGGGGAAGATACCATCGGGATCCATCGGCATGAAAGACAAAGGTGGAGGAGGTACAGCTAAAATACCGTGGAGGTATTGGAAAAAGAGGAGAATACATTTCCATTGCACAAGGTTACGATTTGTTTTGTTAAGTAAGGGCTACGAAGGTATTTTTGCTTTGTCGCTACTTAAATTTTTTCATTGTTTGAAGGGACAAGTTGATCCAGAATATATTTGCAGAACAAAATCAATACAGATTATTATTAAAAGATGCTTAACACAGAACAACAGATAAGCTGAAACTGTAAAATGCAGCGGAAACAAGCTTGCTAGAATGGTCGTGGCTTATCTTTGAGAAGAGATGTGACGATTGCACTCATTCGCAAGAAGATGATTACAATGAGGCTCTAAAGGCCTTTTAAAAATAAACAGGAATGTCAAAAACCCTAGACATCTAAAAACCCTAACCCTAGGAGATGAATCGTCAAAAGTCATGTGGGCCTCGTTTGGGTAAGTTAGTACATCAACTTCCCGGGTTCATAATTTTTTCATACGATCTATGTTTCAGGTGCACGATAGCTCGTTGGAAAGGTCTATCTAAAGACTACACATTTTTCTACTATCAATAAAAGGTCATTATGACTGCGGTGAGCCCTAAAAAACATTGTTTAGGGCCTCAAACAACCCCCCAAGTCAAGGACCCGAAAACTAGGGAAAAAACTACCAAACTGTAAAAATGCCCAAATGAGCCAATTGGAATAGGTGGGAGGTAACCAAAATCCATATGGATCAATCATCACCCCTTAGGAAGCAATGTTATCCATTGTGTTGAGTTCCCCCATCAGATAAGGAAATTTCTGTTGAATTTGCCCCTAGGTGAGCCACTTGCGTTGGTGTAGGAGTTGTCTTGTTTTGACAACTCGATAAAGTTGGATCATTTGTTGGTGAGTGCCCTTGATCTGTTTGTCCACAATCTGATCACTGGATGCCTGCTGTATGCATTTGGGGTTGAGCTCTCTTGGTGTAAGTTGTTCTTCTATCTCTAAGGTGTCCATTAATGGTGGGAAATCCGGTCGAAGGATATCCATGTTGAACATTGGGTGCAAGACAAGGAAAGGAGGAATTTTGAGCTCAAAATAATTATCACCCACATCCTTGGTGATGGTGTATGACCCATAACAGAGTGGGAGAATATTCTGATGGGGTCTTGTAAGGCGCTCTTTCTGCAAGTGCAACCAAACTTTGTCACCCACCTTAAACGTATGTGGCACCCGATGTTGATCATGGTGTTGCTTGTACTTATCATTGGACTTCTGTAGGATATCTTGAACCTGTTGGCGGATGTGTTGGATCCTCTCAATGAATCAGGTGGATTTTTCAACTTCAGTTGGAGTACGAGATGAGTCATCCAAAGTGACCGCAAGAGGTATTGCAACATCTATGGGACCCAATGGTTGGAATCCAAACCCCACCAGAAAGGGGTTGTGACCGGTTGAGCTATGCAAGGCTCGGTTGTAGCTATGCTAAACATAGGGGAGACTCTCATTCCATGTGCAAGGGTTCTTTGAATTATACATGCGCAGGATATGCACGATCATTCAATTTACGACCTCGGTTTTCCCATCTGTCTGTGGGTGGAAGGTCGTGGATTTGGTGAACTTGGTGTCCAACAGTGATCAGAGGCTTTGTGATGTTCCTAGCCACCAATAGGTTGGGCAACGCCACTTCTTGGACATTTCACTTAGTTCTGATACCAATTTGTGACATCCTCGGCCCTAAACCAATAGGCCAGGCCATGCCACTAGATAACCTTTATGCTCTGATACCATTTTATGAATTTATATGCATTCATATCTAACACAATTAACAATTACAACATTCTATTCATGCCACTTATTCATGTAGAAATAATCGTTAAAACATATTGAAAATATATGCATACAAACAATATATTCCAACCATACACATATCAATACGGAAATAATAGTAAGCCTACACACACAACATAGCTGATATATCTAGGCATTACTCATCAAGTTATAACACATGTACAATTACACAACATACAATTAATAGATATTTAGCACTTATCTTTCAATAGATGACCACCAAACTGAGTGCATAACTTCCACGAACCTCCCAGCCTTAGATCATGTTGTTCATCATGCTCAACAGTGGGTCACCCTCGAGTTGGGACTAAACTCCACCGGGAAAGGGATTCCTAGGCTTGGCAAGGGAAACAAGAAAGTCAAACAGGTCAAGAGGAAGGATTATCTCCCAGGGCCAGCTAACACTAAAATCCTACAACTTCTCATTCCCCACATTCATGTCCCACCCCAGGAAGTGTGCCCATTCTCTACTCCACAATCCTTCGACTACCCCACTTCCCTTTCAAGGCTTCAATAATAATCCAGATAAGAATTCTCTGAGCACTATAGTTGCAGTTGGGCTCCCTCTGGGAAATCACTTCCCCAAAAACTTCTCACCTGGAGAGAGTTGCTTGCAGGCCTGACAACCTGCTTCTTTAGTCTAGTGTTGATGCATGCCCCCTCCACAACCCGCAGGTCGAAAGGTCCACGTGAACATAGGATATTTCCCTTTACACCGGCTCGAAGAGCTTTCAGAATGCTCTTCTATTTCCCTTTCGGGAAATCTACACCCACAACAACTTCTCTCGAGATCCCCTCTTTGCACTTAGGAGATCGGATTCCGCACTTTCGCAAATCCGTAGGTAAAGCGCCTGTGTCAAGCAACTTGTTCCTGCGATTCCCAAAACCCGATTTTCCGAACCTCCGATGCGCTCGCAAGATTTTACCTTTCAATTATCCTTCACTCCATCGAAACTTCAGACTTCGCAATATCGCAAATCCTGATGCAATGAATTCAAAACTTCACTCCACGAAACTCCGAAACGGTCAATGGAGTTTGACTCCGTGTCAGTAGTGCGCCACCTGTTCGCTTTGCTGACTCTCGTGGCCCCCCACCGTTCTCTTAGCCTTCGGGATTTCGTGTTTCGTGATATCGCGATGCTCGTGGCAAGGTTTTCAGAACTTCAACCTACGAAATCCTGATATAATACCCACATGTAAATCCAACGGCCCTTGTGGCTTGGATCTACAGTCCTATTCCTCCCGATCTTAGAACCTTTTGGGAATATGCGTCATATCTCTCCTGCTCCTCCGTGAGATCTAACGGCCCATGGGAGTTCGCGGATTCTCCACTGAGAATTTCGACCGTCCATCTCTTCCTCTGAGAACTCGTCCTCCTGCGGTCCCTTGTCACTACGCCTTCTCTCAAATTTCTTCGAAAGGTCTATTCCTTCTGAACTTTCTTACGACTCTGCGTCTTTTTGAAAAACCCTTGCACGCACTCCTTGCAGACAATTCAACTGCACTCCTTGCAGGAACTCTTGCTCAGATAGAGAAACAATTGAAACTCATTCATTTTCCCTTTCCTCTCAGATTTCAAACATTCAACAAGAAATCATTCATACTTAGCATAAAAGCAATTGCATGACAGAAAGAGTAAAAACAATCATGAGCATAACATTCAAAGATGCATATACAAAGAATATATGAACACCATGAGTCTGAATCACCATTTTCTTGTAAAATTCAGAACTTTTGTACATGGAGTCTGCTACATATCTCTCTCTGCTTCTCCTCTATGCTCTCTCTAGAATTATCATCTCTGTTACAATACACAATGAGGGTGTCTATATCTTGTTTCCCTCTTGCTCTCTAAAATTGTCTAATCTATACATTCAATTCTACCTACTTGTATTAACTACCATAAATGCCTTCTATCTACTAAGGATGAGAGCAAATTGCTCAAGGTCTGTTTACATTATACAAGTGTGCCTCCACTTGATGTTTCATTAATGGTTCAAGATATTTCAAAATTTGTGCTGGGCGCTTTTCCAGCTGTCCATTGTCTCCGCGCTGTCTCGCTTGAGATGCTCCTGCATCATACTGTCTGGCTTGAAAATTTTCATGGGCTCCTGTCCATGAGTTCGTGCACGGTCTGTCCATACTTCTGGATCTTTGCTTCGTTCTCCCAGCTGGAATCTTCAACTGGATGGCCTTTCCATTTGACTAAATACTCAAAGTATTGCTTCCGCCTGGTCTTTTTGCTCACTCTTTTATCCAGTATGCGCTCCATCTGTCGCTTTTCTGCAACTGGCATCTACTTTGTCCATTGGAATTTTGGTTGTTCATTTCCTATCCCTATTTCTTCAGCCTTATATGGGTATAAATCTGAGATATTGAATATAGGAGAAATTTTGATCCCATCGGGTAATTCAATCTCATAAGCATTCGCCCCAAACTTCTTTAAGACCTTACATGGTCTGATTTTCTTCATCTTCAGCTTATTATATGTTCCTCTTGGGAACCTTTCCTTTCTCAAATGTGCCAAAATCAATTCACCAAACTCAAACTGAAGTTGTCTCCTTTGTTGATCTGCTCTACATTTATATTCCTGGCTCGAATTCTGCAAACGTTCCTTCACCTGGCTGTGAAGCTCCTTCATTGCCTCTGTGAAATCTTCTGCACTAGCGCTCCTAGTTGCAGTCTGTTCTGAATCCCTCAAGTCAGAAATCCCTCTTGGTTGCATGCCATAGACAATATGAAATGGACTCTGCCCTGTGCTTCTGTTAACTGAATCGTTATAAGAAAATTCTGCCTGTGGTAATATGTTGTCCCACTGGCTGTGGTGTTCTGTCACCAGGCTTCTTAGCAAGTCTCCTAGACTTCTATTCACCACTTCTGTCTGTCCATCCGTCTGAGGATGATAAGCCAAACTAAATGAAAAGTTAGTTCCCAGCTTCTTCCATAAGGTTCTCCAGAAGTGTCCTATGAACTTAGTGTCTCGATTTGAAACTATACTCCTTGGCAAACCATGAAATCGAATGACCTCTTTGAAAAATAGATTCGCAATGTGAGTTGCATCATTGGTTTTCTAACATGGAACGAAGTGTTCCATCTTGGAAAATCTATCCACCACCACAAATATTGAATCAAAACCTCTTTGTTTTCTTGGCAACCCCAATATGAAATCCATGCTGATTGCATCCCACGACCTCTTAGGTAGGGGCAATGGTTGATAAAATTCTGCATTTTGTCTTCTTCCCTTCGAATGCTGGCAAATTCTGCATGTGTCCACGAATCTCTTGACGTCTGCTCGCATTCCCGGCCAAAAATATGACTCATTCAATTTTGCGAACGTCTTGTCGTGACCAAAGTGTCCTGCCAATCCTCCACTATGTTTCTCCTTCAACAAATTCTCCCTCATGGAGAATTTTGGAATACATAGTTGATTACCTCTAAACAGTAATCCTTTCTGGATCATGTATTCTACCCATTGTCTTCTATCCCTGATAATTGGATCCTCAACTGCTTCATATGCCTCCTTAAAATCTCGATCATCTGCGTACATGTTCCTGAGATCATCAAAACCCAATGTTTTGACTCTGAACTCCTGCAATAGCAAACACTTCCTACTCAAAGCATCAACAACTTTGTTAGCAGTACCATAAATATGTTTAATCACAAAAGTGAAATTTTGCATATACTCAACCCATTTGACATGTCTCTGATTCAACTTTTCCTGTTGAGTCACAAATTGCAATGCATGGTTGTCACTGTATAAGAAAAACTCCTTCAGGATCAAGTAGTGTCTCCATTTCTTCAATGCCTACATGATAGCATAAAACTCCTTATCATAAGTGGATTATTTCACTTTCACTTCATTTAGATTCTTGCTAAAGTATTCTATCGGCCTGTCTTCCTGACTCAAGATTGCCCCGATTGCAAATCCACTTGCATCGCATTTCACTTGAAATGTTTTTTGGAAATTCAGCAACACCAAAATTGGTTGTTTCATAATCTTCCTCTTCAACAGATTAAAAATCTTCTCATTCTTTTCTGTCCAGTGAAAAGACTTGTGTCTTTTCTTTACTATGTCTATCATCAGTGCACTAATTCCACTGAAATTCCTGATGAATTTTCGGTAGAAACTAGCCAATCCGTGAAAACTTCTCACCTCAAAAATGCTTTTCCGTGATGGCCAATTCTTGATTACCTCCACCTTATCTGGATCCATCCTCAACTCATCTGCAGAAATAACAAACCCCAAGTAAATGAGCTCCGTCTTCATGAATGAGGATTTCTTCAGGTTTATCAACAACTTCTCCTACTGTAACCTCTGCATCACTGTAGCCAAATGTTTCAGATGCTCTGCCACTGTTTTACTGAAAACTAGTATGTCATCTAAATACACAATGACAAATTTTTCGATGAACTCCCTCAGGAATTCGTTCATCAACCTCATGAAGGTACTCAGTGCATTTGTTAAGCCAAATGGCATAACAAGCTATTCGTACAACCCTTCATTTGTTTTGAATGTTGTCTTCCACTCGTCACCTTCTCTCATGCGGATTTGATGATAACCGCTTTTCAAATCAATCTTTGAAAAATACTTTGCTCCACTCAAGCAATCCATCAGATCATCCATCCTTGGCAATGGAAATCTGTACCTGATGGTTATCTTGTTAATCGCCCTCGAGTCAGTACACATCCTTCAGCCTCCATCTTTCTTTGGACTGAGTATTGTTGGTACATCACACAGACTCAAGCTTTCTCTGACCAATCCTTTGTCCAATAAATCCTGGACTTGCCTTTTGATCTCTTCATTCTCTTGCTGCGTCAATCTGTACGCGGATTTAGTTAGCAAACTGGCTCCTAGTATGAGATCAATATGATGACTCACACTTCTAATCGGTGGCAACAAACAAGGTAATTCGTCCACTACTATGTCAGCGAACTCTTCCAACAGTTCCTGAACTTCTTTTGGTAAATCGTCTATTCTTTTGCTAGTCAAAACAATCTTTAGTTTTCTGACCACAATGAACTGTGGCTCTTCCTTCTTCTTAACCTCTGTAAGAAGTTCCTTCCCACTCATGAGAAGTACAGTGTTGCTTACTTCCGGTTTCACCTTCTTATCCTTGATTGGAAGTAACATGTGAGTCCTCCCATTCTTCTCTAGGGTATATGTGTTCATTCTCCCATCATGAATCACATTCCTGTCATATTTCCATGTTCTACCCAGCAATAGATGACAAACATCCATAGGAATAACGTCACAGAGTATCTTATCATTATATCCTCCTATCTTGAATTCAACTAAACATTGTTTAGTGACAGTTACCTGATGTCCTTTTTGTAGCCACAAAAATCTGTATGGGCTTAGATGATCAATCATCTCCAGCTCCAGCTTTTCTACCATCTCTGTAGAAACGAGATTATCCATGCTACCACTGTCCACAATGACCTTGCACACCCTATCTTTGGTTTTGCAAGCAGTCCAGAAAAGTCTGGTCCTTTGGGCTAAACTCTCCACCTCCTTCTCGGGTGTCAAAAGAACTTTTCATATCATCAACGATCTTCCGCCTCAACATCTCACCTCTGTGATTCGGTGATATGAGTTTCTCCTCCATATTTATTTTTATATGGACACTCATAAGACTTGTGCCCATTATTTCCACATGTGAAGTAGGTTATTACTCCACCTCTTCCTCTTCCTCTACCTCTAGTACGAGGAAAAGTATTATTGTCAACATAATCTCCTCTTTGTTCGGTATGCTGCCCTCTTTGTTCATCATATTGCCCTCGTTGTGAGGTTCCACCCCTGTCAGTTTGAGTCTGAGATTTCTTCCAGTCCTCCTTGGGCTTCTGATATTTATCTTGGGCAACCGATTTGCCTCTGGGATGACTTCTGCCTCGACCTCTTTGACCCTGCTTTCGGCTCAGCTTCTCTTCCGCTTTTAGAGCCATCTGATAAGCATCTTCCACCGTTTGGATGGTTACCATTCTCATATCATCCTGAATATCGTATCTCAGGCCATTCATGTATCTGGCAACTTTTTCATCATTGCTTTCCCGATGACCTGCCCTGATGTTCAGCTTATAGAATTCTTCAGTGTATTCTTTCACTGTCATCAGCTTCTGTCTCAGGTTCTGCATTCTCCTGAACAAAGTGATCTGGTAATCTCTGGGGATGAATTTCGCCTTCATCTTTGCGATCATTTTGTCTCAGCTCTTGATCTTCTGCTTTCCTTTGCAGCGTCTATCAGCTTGTAGTTCATCCCACCACAATGTTGCATGTCCCTTCAATCTTGTGACAACATGCTTGACCTTCTTGTCTTCTTCGACATCTTCATAGTCAAAGTATGTGTCCAGAGCTCTAATCCAGTCTAGAAGCTCCTCTACATCCAAGTTTCCCTCATAAAATGGAATGTCCATCTTTTCTCTTGCACCCATTCTTGCAATAGCTTTGATCAAATGTTCATTTGCTGCATCTTCGGCTGCAACTTCTTCTTCATGTTCAGCCTCAATTTCACTTTCAGAATTGCTTAGATCCCCAGCACTGATTGTGCGTCTTTGAACTGTCTCCATGTCTTCGAGTCTAGCTCGTAGATCACACATTTATTTCTCCATGGCTGGATCAGTCATCTGCCTGCCTCTTCTTCTCGGCATTTCCCTCTCCTCTGGTGGATCGGGTGTTTGCTTGTCCCTTCTCCTTGGCAGCATGGTGAAATTTCTTCTCTTTCTCTGCTACAGAAAGCAAAGAACCTTTATTTTCTCTGATACCAAAAAATGATGATGCACGCCCCCTCCAAAACCCGCAGGACGAAAGGTCCACGTCAACACAGGATATTTCCCTTTACACCAGTCCAAAGATCTTTCAGAATGCTCTTCTATTTCCCTTTCGGGAAATCTGCACCCACAACAACTTCTCTCGGGATCCCCTCTTTTCACTTAGGAGATCAGATTCCACACTTTTGTGAATCCGTAGGTCAAGCACCTGTCTCTGAGACCTCCGAAACCCGAAAACAGTCAACGCTGACCCGTCCTCTTTCTCTTTCGGATTTTTCCTTATCGCGATTTCGGCGGTCGTGGTGTCAAGCAACTTGTTCCCGTGATTACCGAAACCCGATTTTCCGAACCTCCAATGCACTCGTAAGCTTTGACCTTTCAACGGTCCTTCACTCCATCGGAACTTCGGACTTCACAATATCGTGAATCCTGATGCAATGAATTTGGAACTTCACTCTACGAAACTCTGAAACGGTCAACAGAGTTTGACTTCGTGTCAGTAGTGCACCACCTGTCCGCTTCGCTAACTCTTGTGGCCCCACACCGTTCTCTTAGCCTTCAGGATTTTGCGTTTCGTGATATCGTGATTCCCGTTGTAAGGTTTTCGGAACTTCAACGTACAAAATCCCGATATAATACCCACATGTAAATCCAACGACCCTTGTGGATTGGATCTATGGTCCTACTCCTCCTGAGCTTAGAACCTTTCGGGAATACTCGTCGTATCTCTCCTGCTCCTCCGTGATATCTAACGACCCACGGGAGTTCGTGGATTCTCCACCAAGAATTCCGACCGTCGATCTCTTCCTCTGAGAACTCGTCCTCCTGCGGTCCCTCGTCACTATGCCTTCCCTCAAACTTCTTCGAAAGGTCTATTCCTTCTGAACTTTCTTACGACTCTGCATATTTTTGAAAATCCCTTGCATGCACTCCTTGCGGTAGACTTTCAAACACTTTCGAGTGTTGAAATCCTTCGACTCTGCGCATGCCTACGGCAGTAGTCTCTCAATGGTTCGCTCAGGTTCACAATCCTGAAGCTTTACTCTGCATGCACACTCCTTGCACGGCTCCTGTTCCTGACTGCACTTTTTGTGTGAATGAGAACAAAAGCTATCTCTCCTGAGCTTTCAGAGACAAACCTCTGAACACCTTGTTGACGTACTCCTTGCAGACAATTCAACTGCACTCCTTGCAGGAACTCTTTCTCAGATAGAAAAACAATTGAAACTCATTCATTTTCCCTTTCCTCTCAGATTTCAAACATTCAACAAGAAATCATTCATACTTAGCATAAAAGCAATTGCATGACAAAAAGAGTAAAAACAGTCATGAGCATAACATTCAAATATGCATACACAGAGAATATATGAACACCATGAGTTTGAATCACCGTTTTCTTGTATTAATTCAGAACTTCTGTACATGAAGTCTGCTACACATCTCTCTCTACTTCTCCTCTATGCTCTCTCTAGAATTATCATCTCTCTTACAATACACAATGAGGGTGTCTATATCATGTTTCCCTCTTGCTCTCTAAAATTGTCTAATCTATACATTCAATTCTACCTACTTGCATTAACTACCATAAATGCCTTCTATCTACTAAGGACGAGAGTGAATTGCTCAAGGTCTGTTTACATTATACAAGTGTGCCTCCACTTGATGTTTCTTTAATGGTTCAAGATATTTCAAAATTTGTGCTGGGTTCTTTTCTAGCTGTTCGTTGTCTCCGCTCTTGCTCGCTTGAGATGCTCCTGCATCATCCAGCTTCTAAGTCAATTCCCGAAAATGTGATGGCAACAACAAAGCTTAGTAAATAACAGATGATGGAAGAAAGACACACTTAGTCAAGGAATTGTGTGGGATGCAATGGCCAACAGTTAAGAGACAACATGAATTAGGTAGTTACAGGGTGTGTGTTTGTTCAGAGTTTGATGATGGAGATGATGGCTTAGTACGTGAGTCCATGGGTGAATTGATTAGGATGGAAGATTTGTGAGTAGGTGAGGGTTGTGAGAATGACAAGGAGGAGCCACCAATGAGCTGACTTTCCCATCTATAAACTGCATGCACCCAGGTTGACACATGTCTTCTTGAAGCCGCATGAGTTCCACTTAGCACTCGCTCCCTTTCCAGGAACATAGGACAACACTGATCTTGTCCACCTTAGCCTGTCGGAAATAATAATAAAATAGCATTCCCTTAGGGGTAATCCCTCTAGCTTAGCCCCTAGGCCTAGACACTTATCCCCCTCCCTTACCCTACCTAGTGGATCTTAGTCCCCCATAACTCTTTCTTCATGGTTGTTCTACATGCAACAATGTAATTTTATTAATGATATGTGTATTTACATATACAAAATCAGGCTCATGGCCTTAAGCATCTAGGCTTTCTGGCCTAATAAACATATAAGTCTTCAACTTATAAACACTTGGCTCACCAGCCTATAAATATAATTGCAATTCAACAGGGCTCGGCCTTGGGGTGATACAATCCCCTCCCCTTATTTTTTCACTATCCTTAGTGAGACTTACTTACACAAAAACAACAAGATTTCCAAAATCTTCAAAAACATGCAGATTCTCTTCCTTCATAGCATCTTCATGCTCCCATGTTGCGTCCTCAGGACTGTACCATGTCCAATGAACTTTTACAATACCTATGGATCAATTCTAGAGATGCTTTCTTTTCCGATCTAGTATACGCACCAGATGCACTGAAAATTGCTTTCCTACTCCACTTGAATCACATTCCAATCAATAACATGATTAGCATCAGGTACATATTTCTTAATAAATGACACATGAAATACATTATGTATAGACATGCATGCAGGAATGCAAGCCTATATGCTACTGAGCCAATCCTCTCTAGGATTTCAAATGGCCCACAATACCGAGCTACCAACTTTGAACAATCTCCCAACTTCAAGGAACTTATGTTGGCCTTCACTCTCAGGAATACATGATCCCTTACCTTAAATTCCCTGTGATTTATGTTCTTATCAACATAACTTTTATGCCTGTCTTGGGCAACCTTCACATTCTTCTTAATCTTCATCATTTGTTCTTCCATTTCCTTGAGCAACTCTGGCCCAACCACTTCCCTATCAACTGGTTTGTCCCAGCTTACTGGGGTGTTGCACTTTCTTCCATAAAGTTATTCAAATGGGCTCATCTTTAGTGATGCTTGATACCCATTGTTGTAGGAAAATTCTACCTAGTGTATATAATCTTCTCATTTAGATGGTTTTTCCATCACATACATTCTTAGCATATCTTCTATCACTTAGTTCACCCTCTCTATATTCCCATCAGACTCAGGATGATAAGCAATGATGAAGTTTAGATTCATTCCTAACCCTTTGAAAAACCCCTTCCAGAACTTTGACGTAAACTTTGGGTCTCTGTCAAACACAATTTTCTTGGGTAAACCATGCAATCATGCTACTTCATTCATATAAATATCAACAACATTATTTTCTTTATGAGTAGTCTTCATAGGAGTAAAATGGGCAGCTTTAGTAAGCTTGTCAACCACTATCATATGATTGCATCATGTTGCTTGTTCATTCTGGGAAATCCCATGATGAAATCCATTTTCACCACTTCCCATTTCCACTCAGAAATGGGTAATGGTTGTAGTAACCCATCCGGGTGTCTATGCTCAACCTTGACCCTTTGACATTCCAAGCATTTAGCAATAAAATCAACAATCTCCCTCTTCATGCTTGGCCAATAATATTGGCTTTTGACTGCTGAAATTGTTTTCTGATATCCTAGGTGTCCTGCATAAGGAACATTATGCACCTCTTTTAAAATCACACCCCTCAATTCAGAAGAGTTGGGTACATAAACTATGTTTATGTATAGGAGGACTCCATCAATTCCCAATTCATAATCCTCAACCTTATGTTGTATTTTACCTTGCTGCAATTTTGTTATCAATTCCATGTACTGCAAATCTGATTTTGTAGCCTCTACAAATATGTCTTTCAAATCTGATTGGTACATGCTAATGGTTGTAGCATGCAACTCATGCACCCTTCTTTTGAGTGCATCAACCACTTTGTTCTCTTTCCCCTTGATATGATTTATTTCAAAGTCATATTCACTGAGAAACTCTAACCATCTTTTTTTCATGGAATTTAGAGTTGGCTGATCAAACAAATATTTCAGACCATTATGGTATATCCTTAGCTCAAACATATTTCCCATGAGGTAGTTCTTCCACTTCTTCAAAGCGTGCACTATGGCTGCCAACTCCAAATCATGAGTGGCATAGAGCCTTTCATGCTCCTTCAACTTCCTCGATTCATAACATACAACAAACCCATTTTGACTGAGGACTCCACCCAGACCTTCTTTACATGCATCTATGCATACAATGAAATATTCTTTTGAATCTTCCATCTTCAGAATTGGAGCACTGGTTAACAACTGCTTCAATTGCTGGAAGCTTCTTTCACATTCTTCTGTCCATTGAAACTTCTTCCTCTTCCTTTGCAGGGAAGTGATGGGATGAGCTATTCTTGGAAACCCTACAATGAACCTTATGTAGTAGCCAGATAGACCCATGAAGGATTTGAATTCTATCATATTCTTTGGCACTGACCATTCTCTAATGGATTCTATCTTCTCAGGATCCGTTGCTATCCCATCCTTTGAAATGATATGCCCCAAGTAGTGAATTTTTTTTTGATAAAATGAGAACTTATTCAATTTGGAATACAGTTGATGTTCTCTTAGCACTTGCAACATGATGCAGGAGCATCGCCAACAAGCGCAAGTGGAGGACAGTTGGATATACACCAGCGCACATTTTGAAGACATTTTGAAATTTAAAAGAAGAAACATTAATGTAATAGCTAAAATGATGTAATTGTTCTTAAATGTTTGGAGATTGTAATGAAGATATTGAGGGTTGCTCTCATATGTTGGTTGTAGGCATTTAATGTAATAAATGTAAAGTAGTTGTATTCTTTAATTTCAATAATATAGCTTAGATTTGTAGGAGGTAAAACTCAAGAAAACTCCCTCGTATGTATTGTACGATCATTCTCAATTGTAAGTGTAGAAGCTATAGAGCAAGAGAACAAGAGAGAATAGTAGAGAAAAGAAGAACAGAGATTGTAGAAGTTGTTTGAGAAGATAGTTGTTGCTATAGAAAACCATGTACAAAAGCACTTGAATTAATATAAGAATGCTTTCATGATCCAATTTCATGGTGTTTTTATGGTTACTGTTTCCATCTATTGAATGGTATGTTTACAGTTTTCTTATATGTTCTACTATGCATTTGTTTCAATGCATTATGTGTATGATTTCATGTTGAATGTATGACGTCTATGAGAGGGAGAGTACAAGTTTCAATTTCTCCTCGTCCTGAGAATTCCTGCAAGGAGTGCAGTGAAGGTCCGCAAGGAGTGAGTTGACAAAATTATGAGTTTTACCTCAGAAAAGCTCAGGAGAGATAGAGTTGTTCTTATAACAACATAAGTGCAAGTATAACACAGAGCCGTGTAAGGTGTGTGCAGGATGGCTTGAAGTCTTAGACTTTTCCAACCAAATGAGTGTTTGAAGAACTTTTGTCGCAAGGAGTGTGCATATTTGGAGTTGTTGGATTATCAGAGATTATCATGAGGACCACAAGGAGTGCACGCAAGAATCTCTTAGAATCCTTGAGTTTGCAGCAAGAATCAAGCTCGGGAGGGATAGAGACTTGGAAATTCCAAAGGACAGACGAGGGTCGAATTCACCTCGCAGAAATCAATCTCAGGAAGAAAGACACTGAGTTATTGGGCGAGGAACTATTGAGAGCCTAAACGGATGGTGGAAATTCTCGGAGGGAGAAGCGTCAATTTTCCGTGTACCATCAGATCTAGTAGATCTATGGGAAGGATAAGGCCGAGCGTATTTCCAAACTCACAAGCTCATGAGATATAGAATCCATTAGATCCAGAGGAGCGTCAACCATTTGATTGGGTGCTCCGAATATCGACATTTCGGGAGTCGGGAGAGTGGAGGAACTTGCTACTCGAAGGTCGCAAATCGTAAAATCCTGATGCAATCTGGGTCGTCAGATCATGGGAGGTTTAGGACTGTTGATCTATGGCAAGGAAGTCACGAGTTAGGATATCGGGAAAAGGGAGCAAAGTCACATCGTGAGTTCCTGACACACAAAATCCCGACGTGCTCGGAGGCGGACCCCGGGGTTTGATTAGTGGTCATATGGTAGAAGAATAAGGGAGGAGCTAGGGACTGTTAACCCTATTTTGAGGTTTCGGGAATTGGAGGTGTCAGGGTGCCTCGCAACCAAAGTCCTGAAATCATGAAACCCGATGCACCTTTTGGGGTTGATTCTTTGGTCACACCAGTGGTCACGTGGAGTGTAGGCTTGTGTCTAGCTCATGTTTGCATGGGAGGATCATATAAGAGGAGACCTTTGGTTATATGTGTGAAGGGTTCCAGTGGGGGCCAAGGAGCCATTTCAGCTCTGGAATTGGAAGATCCAAAGACCGGGAGGTCAAGAAAACCCTACTGAGTTGGGGGTCTACGTCACAACACCATCCTCAAATGATGCTCATGCTCTTATTCCGACTTGGAATATACAAGAATGTCATCCAAAAAAACAATGAAAAACTTGTCTAAATATTCTCGAAAAACACCATTCATTAAGCACATGAAAACATCTGGTGCATTTGACAACCTGTTGACGGGCGAAATTGACTGCTTGTCAAATAGAGGAGTGAATCCGGTCTGGGGTTGTCTAATTAACCCAAGCCGTTTGGATTAATTCATTCCAACGGGTTTAGCAGCTCCATTGGCCGATCTAAGTCCTAAAGAAAACGAAAAATATAACTAAAGGAAATACAATAACTTAATAAATAACAATCACTGAAAAATATATATACATCTAATATATATCTATAGTTTAACTAACTAATACTTATAAAAAAATTCTAGTTATCATATGTACAATAGATACAAATAATGGGTTTTAATCTAAACTCGTAGAAAATCCAACATTTAATGATTATTCCATTGAAAGTAATAAAGAAAACTAAAACACTGTTTATTTTTGAGTTTATTTCCTTAGATATAAACACTCATTAAATCAAACATAAAACTGCCTAATTAAACAAAAAATGCTAGATAGTAGAAATTTTTTTATATAGAGAAAACTTTTATATCCAACAAACTAGCGAAATTAAATAACAGGCTAACCTGCTATTCGCATCCAATGTTTGTTCAGTATTGAATTTCCAACCGCTTTTATCTGACAAAGTAAACCTGCTACAGATCTTGGGACTGCTCCTAATAAATGAGGAACGATAATGCTGGAGATTGAATTATAACAACAGAACATTGAATAGATACAATTACAGTAATCATATGATTTGCAAATTACTAAAATGGGATAAATCTTCTTGTGAGAACTTGCATGCAGACATTCAACATAAATTAGAGATAAATCTACTAATTTAAATTGGGTAGATGATCACTATGTGTTTTATTCTGAAACACAAGATATGGACAACATATATAAATCAAATGATATCAACTCACAATAAACTATGCTGACAAAAGCAATCATAATCTATTATCAAATTGAAATGAACATAACTTGAATGAAAACATCATACAGAAAAGCTAAAGCTGTAACGTGCATCATATTCCATTCAAATCTGTGATAAAAATGCCCATACTCTTTCCCCAGGTTGAGATGATCCAATGTATACAAAATAATAGTTTTATATAGGTTTCAAGAAACATAACTGTTTCCTGTTGATAAGATCAAGTTGGTTTCAAAAAATGATGGGGGATGCAACCACCCTGATTTTACTAAATATCAAAAACTACCAGCAGTCTAATTTACTCAAAATACATAGTTGACATGGCTAGGAGATCTCAAAAAGTGCCTCATATCTCCTTGGAAATCATGGGTTCCTGAAAACAAATGAAAATGAGAATATTTTAGACATGTTTTCAATTGTCAAATCAAACAATTCAAATTTTTCTAACTAGCTACAGAATCTTACGATTTTGTAGATAGTTATAATAGCAAATACAATCATATTTTATTCAATAAACAAAACAAACTAATATTTATAAGAAAAATAATCTATTCAATCAAATCACATATCCTAACTTAAGAGTGAAAAAATTGTGCTAAAAAAAAAAAAAAATCATACCTCAAATCATGGAAATAAAACTTATCAAGAAATTTTAGAGTTTACGATAGCTGTTGCTGTCTCTACATTCTTGAAAATGACACGTTCTGTAGTTTTCTATCGTTTCTCCTTCCCTTTGATAATAGACTCGAGTCTTTTGTTTTCATTTGTCAACCTATCGACTTGGTCTCTTAAAGACTTAAGTCGAGACTGTAGCAATGGAACATCAGTATAGTACCTGTCGATCCACGATTGACACTCATCACACTGTGACTGTAAGGACTGTGCATTAGCACTAATAGCATTAAGGATCGGGGAATCCTCCATGCGAATGATAGGATTATCACAGAGTTGGAATCCAGGAAATTCGGGATTATCCTTTAGACAAGGAGGCAGATTGTTTACATAGTCATAGGGTCGGTCATGGTAGAGCCCATATGACACAGGGTCCTCTTCAGCCAAGAATTTCTCAATTTCTAAATATGATTCTTCACTCAGTTCAATCGTGTTGATTGTGTCTACATGGGGTTTCAATTTATTTCGAGCACATCGAGAAATTAAACGACCAACCCTTTTGTTCTTGAAATTAACATCAACACTGCCCTTGAGCTTCTTTCCTGTAGGTTTTTTAACATTTTTAGTGCTATCCTTTAGATGCGAATCCGGTTGATTTCCCTGTTGAGTGACATCAGGGTAGGTCGAGGGTTCATTATTAAGGGAAAGATCATAGGCCTGGAGTAGTGGAGAAGAGGTTGTAGGGTTCACAAGGGTTTCAACAATGATCGGTTTATCTACCTGTCCCAACTCACTGTTGCCAAAGCCATTTTGTGAAATGAATGCATCCCAACAATCATTTTGTAATTGCAACTGGTGCATGAGGATAATTTTAATTAAACCATGATGGAATAAACTTGAATCAGACCTCTGCTTCCTAAACTGTTTACCCATTTTATACAAACTTCTAAGCAGGTAGCAAGGCATATTCAATGGAAAGCCAATAAAACTCATAAGGAGGTGGAGATGATACAGGAAAACCAATCTGAATCGACCCTCACAAGTGACGAATTGCTTCACTACAACAATTAAATCATGCCATCTAGGTTTCAAGAATGAAATCGGCATACCTCGATCACAACTGGCTATTTTGCATGAGGTAAACAGTAATGTCCAAGGGACCTCCTCCACTTTCGCATTCTTGAACCATTTCTGACCAGCTGCTGGCAATCCCGTGGCTTGGCTTAAGAACTCTTCTATCACTTCTAACTGCACATCACCAATATTTGCCCTACAACCATCAAAGCTTAAGGCAAACTCTTGGTCGACCTAGAGGTTAAATCCCTTAAATTTTTCGATGAACAAATGCCAACCGTTCCTTTCCAAATCTTCCCTAGTGTTATCATATGAAAATAGAGTCTGGACGCCATTCGGTTCGACCCTTACCACTGGATCCATACCGAATGGATGGGAATTAACATAGAAATCATAGGTAGGGTTTGGAAAAAGACCACAGAGCCATAGCCTCGAGCCTTATCAAAACAATGCTGTGACAATTCAAACGGTGGGCAGAGGTGTTAACCACAATTCATGCGAGAAAAAATCGTGAAGCCTAAGACCATACTCGAGAGTGATGGTATCCTGTACTACATATGCTACCTTGGAATTGGGTACATGCTAGGATAGAGTAGTTTAACACATTGTGCGCGCATCCAAATTTAATTGCAAAGATAGGTGATTTACAAGAATTGAAAAGCCAAAGTTTGCATGAGAGAAATATGGTTAATCATCAAACCAAAATTAATACAAAAATCAAATACCAATTGATGGGGGTCTTTCATTCAAACAACCATAAGCTTCTTAGGCATTCTTAGAATTGAAACGATCATAAACAATGAGAGCAACATGTCCATAGCAAGAAATCGCAATTCTATTATAAACGATATGTTTCCAATGAAATTTTAAAATAGAACGATGATGATAGTTGCGAATTTTCATGCTTCCAGTCATGAAAATGAATCATGAATAAATGATAGGTAAAATGTGAGGATTTACAACTGTCATTTGAAGAAATGCTTATGAAGAGAATAAAATTTCATAGACCCTGTGTAGGCAGCTTTATAAAAATAATAATTATACAATTGCTGCCAACAATGACGACACGTTGGGAGAAGCAGTTATCTCTGTTACACGAACGAGTTCAGGTTAGAAAAATCTGAAAGACTTCAAATCAAAGAACAACTGCAAGGTTATTTGAATATCTAAAAAAAAAAAAACAAGATGCAGCCTAGTTTCAGATACCTTTCGTTTAAAAGAATTAAACTCGGTGACAACTTGGCAAAAGAAAGACATGACATTTAAGTTAATGTCTCTAATACTATTGACAAGGCCATTTCTTCCAGCAGGTGTTCATAGCCTCAACAGGGATGTCAATTAACCCACTCTGACGTATGTATCCTATCCAAGAAATTTCAAATGAGAACGAAGGATGCTTATGGCCAACACAAATTTCATACCTGAGACTTTTCTTTTACCTGACATTGCTTCACTGCCAGCAGGCCTGTTCAGTACCCCGATGAAGTTATCTTGGTTTCATGCATGCATTTACCTGCTGCCAACAGACCTGTTCAGTGTCCCAGCGGGTTTACATGCACTTCCCATAGCTCTCTAAGAATTTATTCACATTTTGATATAGTTTTAAAGATATTCAATAGAGCGGGGTGACGCTGAAAATTCTAGTTTCTTAACACAACTTAATATTTCCATAGGCCTTTAAATTTTCTAGCAAACCTTCATCAAGATCTTAAAAACAGATCATTAATAGAACCAATCTTCAAGGACGGGGAGAAGTCATTGAGTTTCTTTCTTAAAGAACAGGGACAACGTAAAGAGACCTTTTAAAGATATTCGTGAATAATTTCAAGTGCATATTGAAACCAAGGAATCGACTTTCAGACAAAATACACCTTCAACCAGCCTACAATTTCAGAGAAGGAAAACAATAGATGTTCCAACATCCTTTGACAACTATTTTTGAGATGAAGCATTATGTTTCTCTTTGTCTGAGCTAGACTGTAATACAAGGATGTTCGACTCAAAATGACCGATGAACTAAAATGAAAACAAAACAAAACAACAAAGAAAAATTGGAAAGCAAAGAAATCCAAACAAAAAAATATGTACAGAAGATGTATCTTAAAACATTATGCAAAAATCCCTTGGGAGACTAAAAGAAAATAGAAAATTCATGTTTGATGTGAAAGCAGTCCTACTCATGGTAGCTTGGGTCAGGGTTGAATTTACCATTAAGATCTCTTTATTTTCCAATTAAGGTTTTCATGACGATACTGTGTTTTTTGAAAATAAATATTCAATGAAAAGCAAAGAGAAAAGGATCAAGTGGACTTCCTTGACAACAGTCGTATTATGGTTCTCATGGTGCGCCCACTTGTGTTCATGACTGCATTATTACAAAGAGAAATAGTGAGGAATAAAACTGAAAGAAACCTATTCCTAACCCTACCCTAACTACTAAACAAATCAAAATACTACGTGAAGTCATGCTTCCAATGTAGCCATCGGAGTAACTCTAATCCTGCAATGGAAACAAAATCAAGCATGACTAATAAGAATAGTAATATATCAAAAAATGATAGAAACATATCACACTTACCTTCATAATCATCATCTAAAAACAAAGTAATCATGATCTTACCATTCCCTTGAATATTCTTGTTGTACGAATCCTCTAGCCATTGTGCAATCTTGTCGTGATAAGGGTCATAATGGCATGGGCGAGTGTAAGTAAGTTTAAAAAAATTGTCAACATTACAAGGAAATAAAATAACCATCAGCCAAGGCTGAAATGCTCCATCCTCTTGACAATTCTCTAAGTGTTCATTAATTTCTTCACATGGAGGATCTAAAAGAAATATGTCACACCTACTTCCAAGATACTTAGGTAAAAAGAAAGCAAGCATAACTTTATCTTTATTATGATTTTTTTTAATATATGAATATTCAAGCCATCCTAAGATTTTGTCACAAAAATGAGGATGCAAACCAATGACTTTGATGAGACGAATATATTGACGGGTAAATCATCATAAGAGGATTCATGACATCGATTAGATCATTGGTTTGAATGTTTTCTTTGATGAGATTGATCATTTCAAAATGTGAAGCATAAACATTAAGATTCGAGCTAATCAAAGAACGAATATGAAATGTAGAATGTTTGATCTCCATAAAATATAGTGCATTGTCTTTTTCAACAATAAACTGTGTAAAATCATCTCACAACATGTCCTTTTCCCATATGAGTGATGAAAGTGAACAAGCGTCAAATCCAACTCTATCAATGTTAGGTTTAGAATTAATTTCACCAAAATTTAGCATATTGAAAGGATATGATTGTGGCGGAAAAGAGTAGGATGTTGTAGGTAAGATGTCAAGTCCAATAGAGTCTAGGAAGAGATCAGGATATAAAAAATAAAAGGAATCAGAAATAAGCACATGAAAAGAATCTCTTGAACTACAATAATTAACAATGATATTCTCAAGACATTTGTCTTCACTTTCTTTAAAAATCTTACTCTATTTTGGTGACAAATTCCTCAACATAATATGATCATCTAGATTTGCCTTCTGTGTGATAGATAATTCAAAATTTATGTGACAAATGTCTAGTCTTTCCTGTGGATAAAGTACATTTTGAGGACAAAGGTTTAAAGATTCTTCTTCTATTTGCATATCTTCTTCTCTAATCAGTTTCATAGGAGTATTAGAATGTTCAAGATGATTTTCGTCGCTTAAGTGTTCTTCAATGACTGATTTTAAATATTGATTAGAGCATGAGTTACAAGAATGAGGGTATTCACCTTGAGCCAAAAATGAATCTTCTTCCATACTGGTCGAAGATTGAAAATACAATGATTCAGAGGAAAAACCAATTTGGTTGTCAATAAGAACCTGGTCAATATATTCTACCTCCCTAGCTTGTTCAACATTGTTGGAAGGATTCTTCTCATCTTGCAAAGAAAATTGTTCTTGCAGTTGAGTGATAGGATTTGCAATTGGTTCTTCGTTCGTGATTGAATATGACTGGATGGAAGGGACGCAAGCATCATAGAAGAGATTTAATGCAAATGACATGTCATCGAGATTAAATTTACAGAGGATATGATAGACTCTTGTCAAAAATTCTTCCGAAGATGAATCATCGTTGATTAGTGAAGTATGAAATTCTTCACCTAATTGATCGAAATCATAAATTTCAAAAGCATCTAGAAATTCATCTACAAATTGAAACCAATAAAAAATGTGACATGCTGGAAAGGATTCAAACCAATGTTTAATCTGACCTCTAAAAGTAAAAGCGAACAGTCTGCATAAAACTTTTAAATATGAGATGTCATGTTTGATGCATTTCGACCAAAACTTGTTAAGGTGGTCTTTAGCAGATGTATTGCCTCCACCTTCAAAGGTGAGTTTGGACAAGCGAGAGACTGTCTCATTGGGAACATCGGGTAATGAGAAGTTGAAAGCATGTTCCAACATAGTGATTTGGGGAGCCATGGGGAAATTGAATACATTTAAAATAAAGGCTCCTACAAGGCCAGCTTGTCAGTCGACCCTCCTTCTAGCACCATTTGTTGATGGGTGAAATTGATCGCTCGTCAACTGGAGGAGTGAATCCGGTCCGAGGTTGTCTAATTAACCCAAGCCATTTGGATTAATTCACTCCAACAGGTTTACTGACTCTGTTGGCCGATCTAAGTCCTAAAGAAAGCAAAAAATATAACTAAAGGAAGTACAATAACTTAATAAATAACAATCGCTGAAAAATATATATATATATATATACATATAATATATATCTACAGTTTAACTAACTAATACTTATAAAATAATTCTATTTATCATATGTACAATAGATACAAATAATGAGTTTTAATCTAAACTCATAGAAAATCCAACATTTAATGATTCTTCCGTTGAAAGTAATAAAGAAAACTAAAACACTGTTTATTTTTTAGTTTATTTCCTTAGATATAAACACTCATGAAATCAAACATAAAACTGCCTAATTAAACAAAAAATGCTAGATAGTAGAAAATGTTTTATATAGAGAAAACTTTTATATTCAACAAACTAGCGAAATTAAATAACAGGCTAACCTGCTATTCGCATCCAATGTCTGTTCAATATTGAATTTCCAGCCACTTTTATCTGACAAAGTAAACCTGCTACAGATCTTGGGATTGCTCCTAATAAATGCGAAACGATAATGCTAGAGATTGAATTATAACAACATAACATTGAATAGATACAATTACAGTAATCATATGATTTGCAAATTGTTACGATGGGATAAATCTTCCTGTGAGAACTTGCATGCAGACATTCAACATAAATTAGAGATAAATCTACTAATTTAAATTGGGTAGATAATCACTATGTGTTTTGTTCTGAAACACAAGATATGGACATCATATATAAATCGAATGATATCAACTCGCAATAAATTATGCCGACAAAATCAATCATAATCTATTATCAAATTGAAATGAACATAACTTGAATGAAAACATCATACAGAAAAGATAAAGTTGTAATGTGCATCATATTCCATTCAAGTCTGTGATAAATATGCCCATACTCTTGCCCCAGGCTGAGATGATCCAATGTATACAAAATAATAGGTTTATATAGGTTTCAGGAAACATAACTATTTCCTGTTGATAAGATCAAGTTGGTTTCAAAAAATGATGGGGGATGCAACCACCCTGATTTTACTAAATATCAAAAACTACCAGCAGTCTAATTTACTCAAAATACATAGTTGACATGGCTGGGAGATCTCAAAAAGTGCCTCATATATCCTTGGAAATCACGGGTTCCTGAAAACAAATGAAAATGAGAATATTTTAGATATGTTTTCAATTGTCAAATCAAACAATTCGAATTTTTCTAACTGGCTACATAATCTTACGATTCTGTAGCTAGTTATAATAGCAAATACAATCATATTTTATTCAATACACAAAACAAACTAATCTTTATAAGAAAAATAATCTATTCAATCAAATCGCATATCCTAAATTAAGAGTGACAAAATTGTGCTAAAATAAAATAAAAAAATCATACCTCAAATCATGGAAATAAAACTTATCAAGAAATTTTGGAGTTTACGATAGTTGTTGTTGCCTCTACATTCTTGAAAATGACACGTCCTGTAGTTTTCAATCGTTTCTCCTTCCCTTGGATAATAGACTCGAGTCTGTTGTCAACCTATTGACTTGGTCTCTTAAAGACTTAGGTTGGGATTGTAGCAATGGAACATTAGTATAGTACCTGTCTATCCACGATCGACACTCATCACACTGTGACTGTAAGGACTGTGCATTAGCACTGACAGCATTAAGGATCAGAGAATCATCCATGTGAATGGTAGGCTTATCACAGAGTCAGATGCCAAGAAATTTGGGATTATCCTTTAGACAAGGAGGCAGATTGTTTACATAGTCATAGGGTCGGTTAGGGTAGAGCCCATATGACATAGGGTCCTCTTCAGCCAAGAATTTCTCAATTTATGAATCTGAGTCTTCACTCACTTCAATCGTGTTGATTTTGTCTGCATGGGGTTTCAATTTATTTCGAGCACATCAAGAAATTAAATGACCAGCCCTTTTGTTCTTGAAATTAACATCAACACTGCCCTTGAGCTTCTTTCCTGTAGGGTTTTTAACATTTTTAGTGCTATCCTTTGGATGCAAACCCAGTTGATTGTCCTGTTGAGTGACATCAGGGTAGGTCGAGGGTTCATTATTAAGGGAAAGATCACAGTCCCGGAGTGGTGGAGAAGAGGTTGTAGGGTTCACAAGGGTTTCAACAATGACCGGTTTATCTACCTGTCCCAACTCACTGTTGCCAAAGCCATTTCGTGAAATGAATTGATGCAAGAGCATCTCAAGTGAGCCAGTGCGGGGACAACGGACAACCGGAAAAGCGCCCAGCACAAATTTTGAAATTACCTTGAAGTTATTGATCAATCTAAAATGAAATAATTAATAATAAGCGCACTTGTAAAATGTAAACGGACCTTGAGCGATTCACTCTCGTCCTTAGTAGGTAGAAGGCATTTATAGTAGTTAATGCGAGTAGATAGAATTCAATTCTAGATTAGACAGTTTTAGATTGAGAGAAGGAAATGGGATATAGACACCCTCATTTGTGTATTGTAACATAAGCATGAAGAGTGTGAAGAGCATAGAAGAGAGAGTAGAGAGTTGTGTGAAAACACCCATGTACAAAGATTTGAATTAATAGAGAAAGCTTTGATTCAAATTCATGGCGTTGTGTTTGTTCTCTGTGTATGTATGATAATGTTGTGCTCATGGTTATTTCACTCTTTCTGCTGTACATTTGCTTTTATGCTATGTATGAATGATTCCTTGTTGAATATTTGAAATCTGAGAGGAAAGGGAAAAGGAATGAGTTTCAATTGTTTCTCTATCTGAGCAAGAGTTCCTGCAAGGAGTGCAGTTGAATTGTACGCAAGGAGTGCGTTGACAAAGGGTTCAAAGGTTTGTCTCTAGAATCTCAGACTAGATAGCTTTTGTTCTCATTCAGTCAGAAGTGCAGTCAGGCACATGAGTCGTGCAAGGAGTGCGCAGGCCGGGTAAAGTCTTAGGGTTGCGAACCTGGGTAAAGCATTGAGAGATTGTTGTTGCAGGTGTGCGCAGAGTCGAAGGATTTCAACACTTGGAAGTGTTTGAAATTTGGCCGCAAGGAGTGCGAGCAAGAGTTTCAAAAGGACTCGAAGTCATGGGAAAGTTCATAAGGATTTGAAGCCTTTGAAAGAATCGGAGGAAGGCGTAGCGACGTTGTACCGCAGAAGGACGAGTTCCACAAAGAGAGGCACTTTGTTTAGTTCACGCAGAAGTCCACAAGGGGAGAACGGACGGTCGGAATTCTCTGTGGAGAATCCGTAAAGTCCCGTGAGTCGTTAGATCTCACGGAGGAGAAGAGGAGTTACCGCGAGTATTCCTAAGGGTCTAAGCTCAAGAGGAGTAGAGTTATTGATCCAAGTCAGCCAGGAGTTGTTGGATCACTCGTGAAATCACCTATCAGGATTTCGTGAGTAGAAGGGTCAAACACTTGGTATCAAAGTTCATGAAATTGTGAAGCGCGAAGCCGTGAAGGGTCGATAGGATTGTGTGAGACCATAGGAGTCAGCGAGGCAGACAGGTGGCACACTACCGACACGGAGTCAAACTTCATTGACCATTTTGGGTTTTTGCGGGGTAAACGTTCGAGTCCCTTGCATTAGGATTCACGATATTGCAAAGTCCAAAGTCTCGATAGAGTAAAGGGGCGTTGAAAGGTCAATGTTACGAACACATCGACGTTTCGGCAAATTGGGTTTCGGGAGTCGAGGAGACGAGTCGCTCGACATCGCGACCACCGAAACCGCGATAGGGAGAAGTCCGAAGGAGAAATAAGAAGGGTCAGCGTAGATGGTTATCGGGTCATGGAGATTGAGAGACAAGGCGCTTGACCACCGAATTCGTGAAAGTGCGAAGTCTGATCTCCTGAAATATAAGGGGGGGATTTCTCAAAGATAGTCGTGGGTGCAGATTTCTCGAAAGGGAAATAGAAGAGCCATTGCAAAATATCTTTGTGCCAAGGAGAGAAGAACGATCCTATTGACATAGACCTTCTGACTCGTGGGTTGAGAGGGGTGGCTGTGTCGTCAATTTTTGGTATCAGAGCTCAGAAAGGTTCTTTGCTTTTTGTAGCAAGGAAAAGGAGAATTCACCATGCCGCCAAGGAGAAGGGATAGGCAAACACTCGATCCACCAGAGGATAGGGAAATGCTGAGAAGAAGAGGTAGGCAGATGACTGATCCATCCATGGAGAAAGAAATGCATGATCTACACGCCAAACTTGAAGACATGGAGACAACACAAAGACGCATAGTCAGTGCGGGGGATCTTAGTGATTCCAAAAGTGAAATTGAGGCTGAACATGAGGAAGAAGTTGCAGCCAAAGATGCAGCAAACGAACATTTGATCAGAGCTATTGCAATAATGGGTGCAAGAGCGAAAATGGACATTCCAGTTTATGAGGGAAATCTGGATGCAGAGGAGCTTCTAGACTGGATTAGGGCTCTGGACACATACTTTGACTATGAAGATGTCGAAGAGGACAAGAAGTTTAAGCATGTTGTCACAAGATTGAGGGGACATGCAGCATTGTGGTGGGATGAACTACAAGCTGACAGACGCTACAAAGGCAAGCTGAAGATCAAAAGCTAGGACAGAATGATCACGAAGATGAAGGCAAAATTCATCCCTAGGGATTACCATATTACTCTGTTTCGAAGAATGCAGAACCTGAGACAGAAGTTGATGTTAGTGAAAGAATACACTGAAGAATTCTACAAGCTGAACATCAGGGCAGGTCATCGGGAGAGCGATGATGAAAATGTTTCTAGATACATGAATGGCCTGAGATATGACATTCAGGATGAGATGAGCATGGTAACCATCAGAACGGTGGAAGATTCTTATCAGATGGCTCTAAAGGCTAAAGAGAAGTTGAGCCGAAAGTAGGGTCAGAGAGGCCGAGGCAGAATTCAACCTAGAGGCAAATCAGTTTCCCAAGATAAATATCAAAATCCCAAGGAGGACTGGAAGAAACCTCAGACTCAAACTGAGAGAGGTGTAAGCTCACAGCGAGGGAAATATGTTGAACAGAGAGGGAAACATATCGACCAAAGAGGAGAGTATGTTGATAATAATACTTTTCCTCATACCAGAGGTAGAGGAAGATGAAGAGGTGGAGTAATAACATGATTCACATGTGGAAAGAATGGGCACAAGTCTTACAAGTGTCAATATAAAAAGAAAGAAGGAGGAGAGACTCACATTGCCGAAGCACAGAGGCGGGATGTTGAGGTAGAAGATGCTGAAGGCGGAAGATCACTAATGATGCGAAAAGCTCTTTTGACACCAGAGAAGGAGGTGGAGAGTTCAATGCAAAGAACCAGACTTTTCCGGATTTCTTGCAAAACCAAGGACAGGGTATGCAAGGTCATTGTGGACAGTGGTAGCACAGATAATCTCGTTTCTACAGAGATGGTAGAAAAGCTAGAGCTGGAGACGATTGATCATCCAAGCCCATACAGAGTTTCGTGGCTACAAAAAGGACATCAGTTAACTGTCACTAAACAGTGTTTAGTTGAATTCAATATAGGAGGATATAATGATAAGATATTATGTGATGTTATTCCCATGGATGTTTGTCATCTATTGTTGGATAGATCATGGGAATATGACAGGAATTTGATTCATGATGGGAGAATGAACACATACACCCTAGAGAAGAATGGGAGGACTCACATGTTGCTTGCAATCAAGGATAAGGAGGTGAAACCGGAAGTAAGCAACACTGTACTTCTCATGAGTGGGAAGGAACTTCTTACCGAGGTCAAGAAGAAGGAAGAACCACAATTCATTGTGGTCAGAAAACCGAAGATTGTTTTGACCAACATAAGAGTGGATGATTTACCAGAAGAAGTTCAGGAACTACTGGAAGAGTTTATTGACATAGTAGTGGACGAACTACCTCATTTGTTGCCACCGATCAGAAGTGTGAGTCATCATATTGATCTCATACCAGGAGCTAGTTTGCCAAATAAAGCCACATACAAACTAACACCGAAAGAGAATGAAGAGGTCAAAAGACAAGTCCAAAATTTATTGGACAAAGGGTTGGTCAGAGAAAGCTTGAGTCCATGTGTTGTTCCGACAGTACTTAGTCCGAAGAAAGACGGAGTCTGGAGGATGTGTACTGAATCGAGGGCGATCAACAAGATAACCATTAGGTACAGATTTCCATTACCAAGGATGGATGATCTGATGGATTGCTTGAGTGGAGCAAAGTATTTTTCAAAGATTGATTTGAAAAGTAGTTATCATCAAATCCACATGAGAGAAGGTGATGAGTGGAAGACAACATTCAAAACCAACGAAGGGTTGTATGAATGGCTTGTTATGTCATTTGGCTTAACAAATGCACCGATTACCTTCATAAGGTTGATGAATGAAGTCCCGAGGGAGTTCATCGGAAAATTTGTTATCGTATATCTGGATGACATACTGGTTTTTAGTAAAATAGTGGCAGATCATCTGAAGCATTTGACTATAGTGATGCGAAGATTATAGCAGGAGAAGTTGTTGATAAACATGAAGAAATCATCATTCATGAAGACAGAGCTCATTTACTTGGGGTTTGTTATTTCTGCAGATGAGTTGAGGATGGATCCAGATAAGGTGGAGGTAATCAAGAATTGGCCATCACCGAAGAATATCTTTGAGGTGAGAAGTTTTCACGGACTGGCCAGTTTCTACTGAAAATTCATCAGGAATTTTAGTGGAATTATTCCACCAATGATGGACACAGTGAAGAAAAGACACAAATCTTTTCATTGTATAGAAGAGGCTGAGAAGAGTTTTAATCTGTTGAAGAGGAAGATTACGGAACAACCAATTTTGGTGTTGCCGGATTTCCAAAAGACATTTCAAGTGAAATGCGATGCAAGTGGATTCGCAATAGGGGCAGTCTTGAGTCAAGAAGACGGGCCAATAGCATAATTTAGCGAGAAGCTGAACGAAGCGAAAGTGAAATACTCCACTTATGATAAGGAGTTCTATGCTATCATCCAGGCATTAAAGAAATGAAGACATTACTTGATCCCGAAAGAGTTTGTCTTATACAGTGACAATCATGCATTGCAATTTGTGACTCAACATGAAAAGTTGAATCAGAGACATGTCAAATGGGTTGAGTACATGAAAAATTTCACTTTTGTGATTAAACATATTTATGGTACTACTAAAAAAGTTGTTGATGCTTTGAGCAGGAAGTGTTTGTTATTCCAGGAGTTCAAAGTCAAAACGTTGGGTTTTGATGATCTCAGGAACATGTACAGAGATGATCCAGATTTTAAGGAGGCATATGAAGCAGCTGAGAATCCAATTCTCAGGAATAGAAGCCAATGGACAGAATACATGATCTAGGAAGGACTACTATTCAAAGGTAATCAGTTGTGTATTCTGAAATGCTCCATGAGGGAGAATTTGCTGAAGGAGAAACACAGTAGAGGATTGGTCGAGCACTTTGGTCACGACAAGACGTTCACAAAGTTGAATGAGTCATATTTTTGGCCGGGAATGCGAGAAGACGTAAAAATATTTGTGGACAGATGAAGAATTTGCCAGCATTCAAAAGGAAGGAAGCAGAATGCAGGGTTTTATCAACCATTTCCCATACCTGAGAGGCGGTGGGATGAAATCAGCATGGATTTTGTATTAGGGTTGCCAAGAACACAAAGAGGTTTTGACTCAATATTTGTGGTGGTGGATAGATTTTTCAAAATGGTACACTTCATTCCATGTCAAAAGACCAGTGACGCAACTCACACTACGAATCTGTTTTTCAAAGAAATCATTCGACTTCACGGCTTACTAAGGAGTATAGTTTCGGATTGAGACACAAAGTTTGTAGGAAATTTTTGGAGGAACTTATGGAAGAAGATGGGAACTAACTTGTCATTTAGTTTGACTTATCATCCTCAAATGGATGGACATATAGAAGTAGTGAACATAAGTCTGGGAGACTTGCTGAGAAGCCTGGTGTTGTAGGAAAATCTCCCTGCGGACAGGTGGATTACCTCAAAGAGCTTGACCCTTACTCTAAGACAGAAAATGCTTAACGTGGACACTGAATTCCTTTCAAATCTATAAGAACCAACACATGAGAAGGAAGGAGAACATAAGTACCTTTTTATCGATGTTTGTCCCTGCACGCTCCGAGTTGCGCTCTGATCCTTTGCTCCTCGCTGAGTCCTATAGACAAACAAGATACGACCACTTCCTACTCTATTGATATTAGCTTGAAAACAGATCTATCTATCAATGATAAGTTCATGTAACATTAGACACAAACTAGAAAGAAACATGCCAAGCGTGTCATATTAATGAGAATAACGACAGCAGTACTTACAATCGTAGATGCGAATGCGACAGCTTCGTCAAGTCCCCTTCATCTAACCCTTGCTCGAAAGATCCACAACCTGGATAACAACAGCTTCACTGATCACTCTCCTTTGGCTGACTGTGTGTTTCCTATAATATCATAGGTTTCATGCTAGCAATTCTTTCCCCTTTTCACCATCATAGAGCTTGCTTATATAGGTTAAGAGGAGCTTAACCTCTTGAGTTATCTTTAGAACAAGTTGGGGAAATTCCTTCTTAGATCAGGGATTCTCTAATGGAACCAAGAATTCGAATGCAACTGCCTTCTAATCTTGAAAGATCCTCCCCTTATTCTCCTCAACGGGCCAACCACTGACCCAGATTAGGCAGCGCTCCCTAAGAAGCTTGAGGGGAGCGCCAGCACCCTAAAGGTGGATAGAGCTCCTTGAAAGGGGCAGGGGAGAATTATAATGATTTCTGAAGCCTTATAGGGGAGCACCAGTGCTCCCTAGACTGATATAGGAGAGCGCTCACCCTCAGAACCTTTGATTAGGAGCTCTTCTCAGGTGTCAAGAGTTTCTTGACTTCAGTTAACCAGTTCTCCTTCTTCAAACCAAGTGTATGAGGTGTTTTAAGTGCCTCCTTAGTGTCATCGTTAAGGCAGTATGTTTGAACAGCGTTTGCGACACTTATGAACAACTTGCGACACTTGCAAAAGTTGTAAGGAAGGTGCAACACTTACGACAATTGAGAGGAACATGCGACACTTATCCAGTTGAGTAATTTTGACATGTAACAGAATGCCCCCCAAAGTATGAAGTTAGAAGATGCGAAATGATAACTAAAATGCTTTGTAGACATTCAAGCAAGGGTATAGACTCGAAGAACCTGACGGAAGCTACACACAAACATCCAACAAATATCATGACATATTTCAAAACCCAAGGCAAGCATACCTATGCTTGGGTGATCAAGACTCGCAAGATATGGCTGCCATCAAATACACTTGCGGATCCATAATTGTATTGATAAAAAAGGTATAGCCATCGAAGATACAATGTGGATCTATACTCTGATGACTCGGTCTGATCGTAGCCACGAAGAATACACACTGGATCTATGATATGACAAGACATAGCCACGACCAATACAAAGTGGATCTATGTGACAGTGTATGTGTTCTTTGTCCAATAGAAACTCCTTCGCAGCCTGGGCAAAGAATATATCAAAGTGGTTACTCAACCCAGGGTCTTCTCACCAATCCCAAAGTGGTACGATCCTAACCATGTGAATAGATGTCTTGATGTCGAACATGGCAGAAACCACTTGATTACCGGTCAATGGTGTTAACCGTTAACAAGTGCGAGGGAGATCACCATTAATGTCAATGATTCCCAAGGTACCTTAGTACATTCCAACGAATGTGAATAGATAAGCTGAAGTCGAACACCCGTGGAATCATTCGATCAGGGGTCAATGATGTAGACCTACTGTCGAACGTGAGGAGGCCTTCCATTGAGGTATGCAGGTCCCAAAGTACTATCTAGTTTCTAAGTCTGATTCTCAGATAATGTGTTGAAGTCGACAGGAATAGACTCATCAAGGGAGGGCCTTGATGTATCCCCCATCAATGACACGAAACAGACATAGATATGTAATTGGCAGATCAAATGGACATGGACTGACACAGGTTTTGAGGCAAGATATTTGGGATGGTTGACTCTCGAGGCGAATACTTCCCTTGAACACTGAGACACAACAACAAAAACGTGACATGGACCAAAACTATGCAGTGGATACTGTGACTTGCGTCGGGTGACCCAAAGGAGAGAAAGGAACTCAAAGTATTGGCTCAGTGCAGAGGTTTAGCAGATTATGATATGTGCAAATGACAAAGTGTCGTGTTCAAGGGCGACTCTAAGAAGTGTTGGATGATGTTCTCAAGAGACTGCTTGGCTTGCTCCTTTCAATTTTTTCCCCCATCTAGATAGATGAGTACCTCTTTTTATTTAATGAGCTCGAGGAGGATAACACATGCTCGATATAACTCACCTTCGGAAAGTTCTTCTTCCTTTGTTTAACGAACCGGAAGAAGTAAGGGTTCGGTCCCATATGGGCCTGTCGATGTGTGCTTTAATGAGTCCAAAGACAAAAAACTCGAAGGTTTTTTGGGATTATAGAGTTTGGAAAAACACTTGAAAGAGAACTCTCTCAGTTCCTTTTTCATACAGTAGTCTAACGAGACCGAAAAAGGGGTAAACTATCGCTCGAAATATGCCCTTTCTGACCTTTTAACGAGTGTGAAAGGAAGCAAGGTCACTCGACAATCTTTTCATATTTAGAGAGTCTGAAAAGGGTTTAAAGTAGACTCCAGGGGGGTTCCTTTTTCGTGTGTTCGTGTATCCGTACTTGTCCGAAAAAGAGATAAAAGTTTACCCGGTTATGTTCTCATATTATCGAGCTCGAGAACAAACTAAGATTATGCTCATAAGAGCGACAAGGTGAATCATCTGTCAGAACTGCCAGGAAACCTGCGATGTCAGAACTACAAACCAGGGATTTAGTGAAGCCATTATATTAGAGAAACCCATAAATGACCATACCTTATGAAAAATGAAAATTTATAAATAACAATTCATTGAAAATTTCATTTACCATTTCGTTTTGCAAGGATTTTGGAGTAGTGGAGATTCTCAGTTTGAAGTGGATCTTGTTTTGTTCACTGCTGGAGCTACGGTTGACCATTTCACTTGTCATTAGGACCAGGTAGATGTCCATCCATTCTTCTTTCAAACACATGGTTTCACATTCATTTTAATAGGATCATTTATTTTAAAATATGAAGCCCTAAGTTGCCCCAAATAGAACCAAATCGGCCTCTTTCAAAATCAATGGAAAAATGGGATTCTTTTACAAAAACGTTTTAGAAAAGGATGGCCAAGATGAAAACGCCCCAATAGTCAATTAGATAGGTCGTGTTTTGGAAAAAGAACCCATGAAACATCTTCCCATATGCCCATGCAGCCCCAAAGTCGTTTTGATTTTTTAAAACGTTTTCATTATTATTTAATGAATGTTAAATGACTAGGGAGGGTGTGGTAATTATAAAAGAGTGTGTGGTCACTTTTAAATGATGTGGGCACCTTATTTCATGTTTTTAAATTGCTTTTTGAAAATTGTCGAATTTGCCAAAATGTGGGAATAATGGATTTCTTTATTTTTTGTCTTGTAGATAATTTCGGCGACCATGATCGAGTGGAAATAAAGAGAACATGAGATGGATGACTTAGCTGCCTTGCAGAGTCCTCACACACATGCCGCATTGCAAGCTTGTGGTTTTCTCAAATTCTTCAAGTTGCAAAAAATGAAGAAATAGATCTTATTGCTCGAGCATATGATCGGCCTATGGGATGTTGCAGAACAAGGATTATGTATTGGCACACAACTTTTAACCATTGAGTTAGAAGACGTGTATTTTTTGACTGGCCTCTTGAAAAGAGGGGTCCCCATATCTTTCTCTGGGCAGAGGCCACTACCTGAACAAGTGGACGTGTATTTGGCTCGCCACTGTATCCCAGGAGCAAGGCTGGTAGGGGGTAGAATCCCTATCAAGGATATTCGAGAACTGCCCCTCTGGTCTATACTGTTTTCTATCACGAGCGTGACAGGTAGTACTAGCACGCATCTGGCATCAAGATCGCAGGTGGCTTATGGTGTTCAGTGTTTGGAACCAACACTATTCAACTGGAGTGCAAGGTTCCTTCGAAACGTGAAGGAAAAAATTTCACGATGCAGGACTGGACAGAAGCAGTTTGGTTATGTCTCATTTTTGGTCTCATTTTTTCTAGAGCGCATCCCTTAGATGCAGCCTCAGATAGCGCTGGCGGTGTGACCAATGGATGAACCTAGGATGGAGAGGTGGACCAGTCTGTCTCCAAGGCTAGTATCGRAGTCAGAGTTCCATTTCACTGGAGATTTCTTTGCCTGGCTGAGACGACAGTATCTCTGGATAGAGGACTTCCCTTATGCTGAGGTAGATTTCCGTGGGAGCATGGATTTGATTTTTTCCACGGGGAAAGACTGGGATGTGTCAGGTAACAGATTGAGCCATACCTTGTCTAATATTTGTTTTTTTGAGTTTTTGATGTATATCCATTTTTTTTGGGTATGTAGAAGAGTTTTAACGGATGTATGTTTTCAACGTGCAGACAAGGGAGCAGTGCGCCCGGCTGATATAGTGGTACCAGGACGTCGCGGGGGCATCCCAGTTGCAGCAGATCCGACAGTACCAGTGCTAGGTCTCCGAGAGGTTGAGAGAAACCTCCAAGGCCTCACGATGGTCATTCCTCCTTTACAGAGGGGAGAAGTGCCTTTACATCTGCAGAGGCACACTGTGGGAGTACCAGAGAACATCAATTCTCTATTGAGGCGCGTAGTGCATGCGGTGATGTGTTACTCGCAGAACAATATAGTGCGGGGAGATTAGAGTCTCTCCATTGATTATATTTTTGTATGCCTTTTCAGGTGACATTGTATGGGTGGAAAGGCCCAATATTTTGCCCTTCTACATACTTTTTTATGTAATCCAAACATTTCAGTCACGCCATATATATATATATATATATATATATATATATATATAGTTTTGAGTTTTTACAGTGCCAATGACTTGTACATGATGATGTCTGTGATGTATTTTAATTTACATGTAATGTATAGTTTTGTTTTCCTTAACTCTTATATGTGGGAAAGATACCGATCCATGATATAGTTAGCTAACGAATCTGAAACACTATTAAGTTCTCTTGGAATGTGTCTATATTCAATGTAATTGAACATTCGTTCAAGGCGGTGAACTTGTAAGTGTAGATGTAGCAGGATAGGACTACAGATAGCATATATACGGTTGAGTTGATAAACCACGAGTTGGGAGTCTTAGTAAATAATGATACGAGAGATACCTAGGGAGGAGGCTTGGGTCAACAATCCAATGACAGCATGATATTTTGCCATGTTGTTGGTTGCTGGTCCTAAGCAAATACCTCCTGAACTCACCACCTCGTCAAATTGGTAAATAACCCATGCTGCCGAAGCAATGTTCTGGGTATGTTGACTAGCGCCATCCGCGAACCCAAAAACGATAGGAAAGGAAGATGCCATCTGCGCATGAAAACACAAGCATAGTCATGAGTTTCAAAGGTAAAGACTTGAGCACGTGAAAGAAATAGACACACCAAACTAAAATACAATAATTTACAAAGTACAGATGCTAGGTGATCTAGGCATAGTACTTTTTAAGGTAAATCCCGTTTCAGGGCTCTCCCAGGGAAATTCCATCATGGTCTACTAGTTCGTAAGCACCTCTGTGTAGAACACGCTTCATGATGTAAGGGCCATGCGACATAGGTTCTAACTTTCCTGTCCCCAATTTGTCGTGAGCTTGGTCGTAAATGAGGACTAAGTCTCCTTCTGCAAAAGTCCGAGGGTGGACGGATTTGTCATATTGACTCTTAATTCGTTTCTGATGTGCCTCATTGGTGAGAGGAGCATCTCAACGTGTTTCTTCCAACTTGGATAGATACAAGAATCGTTCTTCTTCAACAGAAGTATGGGGCAGGAGTTCTACTTTCAATTTGAGTGATGGAATCTCACACTCGATTGGTAGGATGACTTCAATGCCATAGACCAACTGGAAATGAGTGAATCCAGTTGAGGTTTTCACAGAAGTGCGATAGGCCCAGAGAGCAGAGAACAATTGTAATTGCCACGATGTCTTGTTTTCCCCTACCATGCGTTGGATCATAGTTTTTAGGACTTTGTTGATAGCTTCAACTTGTCTGTTCACTTGAGGGTAGTAAGGGGATGAGTTTTCATGGCAAAAACCCAATTTGACATGTAACTCGCTCATCATCTGGTTTTTGAAGTGTGCACCATGATCAATGACAATGGCATGTGGTACCCCAAAACAAGTTATGATATGGTTGAAAAGGAACAGAGCTACAGTACGACCATCATTCAGGAAGGTAGGCATAGCCTCAGCCCATTTGGTGAAGTAGTCGACGACGACGATGATGTAACCGTGCCCCTCGGCTGAGGTAGGATTACACTGCATGAAATCGATGCCCCATTTGGAAAAGGGGCCGATGGTGATAATGGGGTGCAGTGCAGTAGGGTGGGTGCGTGCCTTCTTGTTAAAGAGTTGGCAGGGTGGGAATTTTTTGACGGCCTCGATGCAATCTTTGAAAATTGAGGGCCAAAAGTAGCCGACACGTAATATTTTTTGGGATGTGACCATCCCGGTGAGGTGATCGCCACAGGCGCCAAGGTGACAATCGTTCAAAACACGTTCAGCCTCCTTGTGAGTCAGACATCGCTGAAGGATGGTGTCAATACCACAGCGGTACAAGGTGTCACCGAGGATAAGATAACGACGAGAGTGGTGATGAATGCGTTGACGATCTTCGCGAGAGATGTTGGTCTAAAAATGTTGGGTTTGAAGGTAGAGGAGGATGTCTCCGTACCAAGGATTAGAGGTGTTGATGAGGAAGAGAGATTCATTGGGGAGAGAATATCTAGTTTCGATGTCTTCGTCGGCACGAGGTAGAGCACAGATGAGCTCGACACACACCAGGGATTTTTTGGCTTTAGCCTTTGTAAACTCAAGATCAAATTCTTGAAGAATAACGATCCATTTTGAATATTTTCCCCCAAGAACTTGACGTGTCAAGACGTGGTACATGGGTTTGGAGTCTGCGATTACCGTGGTGGTGCGTAATAAGATGTAATGGCAGAACCTCTGGACAACGATGACGGCTGCCAGAGCCAGTTTCTCGACATGTGAATATATGAGTTCGGGTCCAGATAGACTCTTGCTCAGATAATAAATCACATGTTCTTCGCCGTTAGGGTCCTCCTGAAATAACACCATCGCAATGGTGGAAGTAGAGGTGGCCAAGTAAAGGATATAATCCGTTGTATACTCCGGAGGGTGTAACATGGGAGTGTGGGTCGAGGCGTGCTTGAGAGCATCGAATGACCATTGGGCAGTGTCATCCCAGATGAAAGGGATTTTTTTCTGTAGTAACCGCATAAATCCTTTAGTGATCTCAGCATAGTTGCAGATGAAAGGGCGAAGAAAGTTTGCTTTACCTTGCAAACTTTGGAGTTGGGTTAAGTTGGTAGGTGGGGGTAAGGCTAGGATGGCCTTAATATTTAAGGGATCCACCCTGATCCCATCTTTGGAGACAATGAAACCAAGGAGTCGATGGGATTCGACAGCGAAAATGCACTTGTGGGGGTTCAAGCGAATACGATAGAACCTGCATCAAAGAAAAATTGCCCGTAAGTGATTAATGTGATCAGATTGATTGGATGAATGGGCAGGTAAATCGTCGAGGTAAGGATCCATGATATGCTTGATGTCGTGGAAAGCATACGACATGGCCCGCTGGAAAGTAGCACCAGCATTTTTAAGGCCAAAAGGTAGCTTTCGGTAGGTGAAAGTTCCCCATGGGAAAATAAAGGTTGTCTTATGTTGATCAGCGGGTAAGATTTCAATCTGGTTGTACCTAGAAAATCCATCCATGAAAGAGAAGATTACACTCCCTGCGCAATTATCGATGATTTGGTCGACGAAGGGCGTAGGGTAGTTGTCCTTAGGACAAGCTTTGTTGAGATCTCGATAGTCAACACAAACACAGATGGTCCCTTGTTTTTTGGCAACCGGAACAAGGTTGGAGATCCATTCGGTTAAAGGGACGAGGTAGATAAAGCCAGATTTGAGAAGTTTTTCAACTTCTTCCTTTATAGCTGTGATTTTCTTGGAATGAACTAGGAGAAGTTTTTGTCGAACGGGTTTCGCGTTAGGGTAAGTTTTGATTTCGTGTATGATGATTGAAGGGTCAATCCCTGGCATTTCCTCGTAGCTACATGCGAAGACATCGCGGAATTCCTTGAACAAAGCGGTGTAAGACACCACTTCGTTGGGTGTGCAATTAGCACCAAGCTGAATGTTTTCCACGACACCTTCTTTGATTAAGATGTCAAGAACGATCGTAGTAGATATGTTACCCATGTTCCCCTCAGAGAGAGTATATTGTGTGAGGATGGGAGATTGTGGAGCATCGACAACATTGGGAGGGAAGACAGAGCGTATGTCTTGGTAAATTTCTTCCAACGGCAGAAGAAAATAGGATCGATGATGGTTGTCATCCCAAGGCAGGTTGTCAATGCTGAGCATTTCCATAATCGATTCGTTAGAAGGAAAAATGTGGGAAATGTAATCGACGACAGATGATAGGGAATCCAACCATGAGGGCATCGAGTAAGCATCGGGTGCCAACGAATGTGATTTGTTGGGAGAGGGAGAGGCAGATTGAATAACTACGTATGTGGCCTCGGATGGGCTAAGTGGCATAGTGTCACTGAGCACATCAAATTCCAAAGGACTACGTACAATCCAAGGATCAGATGATTCCAAGGATTGATAAGGCATAGTCGAGATCATATTGACGATGGAAATATGATGTGCGGTAGGTGGAAGTGGTGTAGGGAAAGTACCCATAAGACTAGAATCTTTCAATAATCCAACACCAACGCTTTCATACGTAACTGGATGGTATCCCAAAAAAGGAATGTTGTTGGTGGCAGGGATGCGAGCGTCGGGTGTACAGAAATCAAGATGATCGATGGTGACAATTTTGCCTTGATGGGGGAATTGTACACACCGAAACACTGACAAGGCGACGACAGTCATAGCGTAGAACCAACTTCTTCTGAGTAATAGGTTGTAGTCGAGGGGAGCATCGACCACCTCGACGTCAACGGTAACAGTTTTTCCGCCCAATTGAATGACTAAGGATTGTAATAATCCATGAGGATGAAAACCTCATCCATCGAAAGCGCGTAACATCGTAGCGGATTTGTTAAGGGCAGGCGATTTTAAGCCTTTCCAACAAGCTAAGGACATGACACAAGTGGATTTGTTGATTGTGCACAACAACATCGATTTGGAAGGCTAGCTGGTGGGAGAGTCGCGGTTGATGATCATCCAGATTAAACGTGAGGTTGTTTGATGACTCAGGATCAAAAGCCTCAATAGCGTCTAAGAGCGTTCTACGTTGGCTGGGACATTGTTGTAGAACTTCCAAGGTGGACATAGCGCACGGTGCTTGGGCCAAATCTTCTACAATGTTGTAATTTTGGGCAGCCCGTGAATTAGGATTGAAAGTAGATTTCTAGATGGTTCTCTTAGGAGGGTGTAAGATGGAGTCAAAAGAAGGTTTCTCAATCTGGAGTGGCCCGGATGGAGGGCTAACAGACGGAGGATTGATAGAGGATGGCAACGAGTCCGACGGAGAACCGTTAGCAATCTTCAGCTTATCAGGTTTAACTGGCGTGTCGTATGTCAAAGAGTGAGTGGTTAGATTAACCCCGTTAAACATGTAAATGTGGGCACTTGTCGAGGCCTCATAATGGGGTTGGTTGGAACTTCCCCCCGGCATGGGGGTTTGGGAAACCAAAGATTGCTGCTGTGGAAAAGGCTGAGTAAGCACAGCGGGTTGTGAATTTCCCTTGAAAAGTTTGGCCACTTCATCGTGATGTGGACAGTCTTGGGTGTAGTGATCGTCACCACAGATGAGACATGGGAATTTTGGTTTTCGTTGTGGTTGTTTTCCGGCAGCAGTGGTTTGTGGTTGAGTTTTGGGTTGTTCGTTGTTATTGTTTTTCTTTGGTTTGTTTCTCGCTTTCTTCATGCCCCCAAGTTGTTGTGAAGGGGTTGATTGGACCGCATTCACCTCAGAGACCTGAGTTTGAGGGGGGGTGGAAGAGGGTGCAGTCGAGCTGGGAGAAGCCGTCGAAGCGAGTCGCTGAATTTTTCCAGCCGACTGGGTAGAAGATTGGGTTTTGACGGAGCCAATAACTCCATCTGCGTGGGAAGCAGACGATGGTTTGGATGGATCGTTAGTGGCACGGGTAGCATTTGGTATCAACTCGTACAAAGTACCGGATTGTGAATAGTCTAAGTCTAAATACTGAGCTCGGGCAATGGCTTCTTCCTCAGTGACCACACCACCCATGGAAACATCACGAGTGATCTGGGGTAACAATGATTTAGTGAACCATTCCACTAACAATTCGTTGGGAATGACCGCTTTGATTAGCCTTCGTCATCGTCTCCATTCATGAATATGATCGGAGATATGTATGGAAGTTTTCTGACGAAGGGAGGTTAATAGTTCAGTACCCGTCTCGTATCGAATGGGCAGTTGGAAGTGTGTGAGGAAGGACATGGAGAGGGATTTGAAATCGTGAAAAGATGTGCATGGTAATTCAATATACCATTTCGCTGCGGAACCCGTAAGTGTTCGTTGGAAAAGACTCAAACGAATAGAATTGTCCATGAGGGAGTTGGATGAGCACCACAAATGGAAAGTCATTACGTGGTTGTTTGGGTCTTCTCCGGACTTTCCGTCGAATTTTGGGATATCAGAAGGAAGTTTAGCTGGAATAGCTGGCCAAACCAGAGAATGATAAATATGATCATTCGTTAACCGAGACAAGTCTGGAAGGTCCAGGGTAGCTAGAAAAGGTAGTTGTCGGTTAATTTGTGGGTAATTCTGGTGTGGCATGGGGACACCAGTAGGGCCAATCACTGGGTTATGTGGATAATTGTAACTAGTGGGCCCTCTTGTGTGAGGTTGGTTTTGACCAAGGTACATAGGATTTGAGGTGTTTTGAGAAGCATGTGTGAGTGGAGGATAACCGGATGGGTTTTGAGGGTTGTAGGTTCGGTTTGGCACTTTTCCATAAGGATGTTGTTGCGGAGTCTGAGAATTGTGTCATGCCAAGAACTGTGGGTTTCCTTGAAAAAGGATGTTCAACGGATTAGGTGCGAAAGACACATTTTGTCTGTGTGGTTGATGGTAGACTCCGGATTGAGGCTTCCCCCCAGCATGAGGGTTCCCCTCGAATGGAATTTTTCCTCCGGTGGGAGGGTTCTCCCCAACTTGAGGTAGAGTTCCCGGAATTTTAGAGCCAGATGTAAATGAATAACCGGTACCGCCGAGCGGATTAGGACCACCAAGACCGGTCCCTCCAGGTTGTTGGATAGGTATGGAACTTCCCGATATAACTTGACTAGTAGTGGTTTGGGTAGTAGTGGCAGTGGAAGCATTCAGTGCCCTGAAACCAAAAGGAAGTGTAGGTCTTTGTGTTATAGGTGTGCCAATCGCAGCTTGGTTGACCACCGCATTACCGGCAGGAATAGTCAGAATGTGAGGGACCATTGTAGAATGGGCCGTCTAGAGGGGAAGAGTAGGCCTTGGACCAACGGATGGTATGTTCAGACCAACGGGTGGTGTGGCTGTAAAAGTGGTGGTACTGGTAAAATGGTTTTGGGGTACGGTGTAGGAGATGGGTGCATCGACACCTTCCCCTGTTCCGTAAAGATCTCGCACCAAGAATGGTGGACTTCGAACAATGTCTGTAGTCCAAAAGGGGTCATCGGCTAAAGGGTTTTGATGAGACCCAGTCAGAATGTCAGAAGGATTGACGACGAGAAATTCACCAGCGGAATTCAGTTGGAGGATACGTCGTTCATATCCCTCCGGAATGCGGTAAGCTTCCGGAGATTCTGAAACAATCCGAAAAATTCTCCAAAGGAGTGGGAACTTCTTCCTAGGAAGTTGTAGTGTTTTGAACCTCACTCTGTTGAGGAGATTGCTCCATAGAATGAGGGGGTAAAGGGGTGTTTCCTTCCATATTTTCTATAGGAAGTCCCTGTAGCCTCCGTGAACGGCGTGGAGGGTCGATGTTGGCGAAAAAGAGTCGGTGAAAGAGATCTATGGCCAACTACCGAAAAGAAACAACATACGCTAATAGAAATCTAAGAATCACAACCAAGCAAACAGGACCTTCTTTTGATGACCGTACTAGTTCGTGATGAAATCCAACGTCGCGTGATCAAGTCCAGAAGGGGCGGGGATAGGGTGGAACAGTTACAATGGCGACCTGCTTAACGGACTTACGCCTTGGTGCAAGCTTCCACGTAGCAATTGTGGATTTACCCTCCAAGGAGCCCGAGTGAGTTTGACCAATTGTGGATTTACAGTGAGACTTCTCGTCACCGTCACCTTGTGTAAGACCCTAAATATTATGGCCACTAAGGTTACCAGTTCGCAGTCAGCCCCTGGGTGGGAATAGTCGACAGTCCGATCTGAACGTACGGGTAGGGTGTCGAGCCTGAAATCAACTAAAAGGCTTCCACGCAGTAATTGTAGATTTACCTTGAAGCAATCCCCATAATATGATCTGACCACCACAATCAGTTAAACCACGGAGGGTTATTCCCCGTAGCTCACCTGAATGTGACCTCGTGTGTAACCCCTGTGTGAGAGGGGGATCCCAGGCAGACTTATACGATGATTGGATTTGACTCTCCCTACCTCAGGATGCTACTATTTTTTTTTGGAAACTTTGGAGAGTTATGCTCACAGCCTAATCCAAAGTACTAAGCCTAGTCTACTGTTGGTGGAGGATCCTAGAAAAGAAAAAGTTCTAAATAATTTTTAATTAGCGTTGATTTTTATAGTTGTTCTTTACTCGAAAAGGGGTGCATGGAAGTGAAACGAATGGAATTATGACTCAGTCCCAAAAATGCATAAAAAATGATAAGCATTCATTTCTTTTCTATGAAAATCTATCTAAGGGAGAGAGAGAGAGTTCTTTTCACTAACAAGCACTAATAAGGAGTGTCCTCAAACAAGTTTTCTTCAATCAAATCCTAATGTGATGCTAAAAATTTTGAGATGCCTTCTAACATGCACAATCAATCATGAAGATGCTTTTTATTGTTTGCATATGAATAATGATCAATTCAACACAATGCTCATCTTTCTAATTATCTTCTTGTATGAATGAAAATCAGACCGACACAAGCAGGAATCATACAAAAAATACACCCTCTCATCGTGATCAAAACAAGAAGCGAAAGAAAAGAAGCAATCAAAGAGAAAACAAACTTACACCCAAAAGAAAAAGTCGAAGAACAATGATCTTAACTAAAACCAAATGGAAAGATATGTAGACCTTTGATGACCTTCACCAGCATTTTTCGTTCAGTTGATGAGGAGAGAAAGACAATGTATGGGTTCCAAACTCCAAATG